>OU426983.1:72911762-73374262 GCA_911387785.2 Aelia acuminata | reverse complement strand
TTTTTTAGTTTGGGCTTTACACTATTTACGCTTTAGGCACAGATTATGTATTTCAACGATATATGGCAACTTTTTGTTATCATAACCAATGACATAAAATATTGTAACGTAAAATGGTTAAATAAAAAAACATATGATTTCAAATCCAAAACCGTTTGTTGGAACAAAATAAGCGGTTGAAACGAACTGTTAGGGTCTAGATCATTCGTGCCAATTCCACGCTGGTGTAGAACTGCCCACATTGTTGTGGAACATTCCAGGCCTGACGAATTATTTACGAATATATAATGAGCGTGACTGAACGAGTTAAGGTCTGGCCACACATGTCCGCACCGGATCCATAAGCCATAATACAGGTTATGTTCAGAATATTTTTAATTTAACTTACATATTACCTTTAGTTATGCCTAAAGTTCAGGCCACACATGTCAGACACAGGCCACTTTAGGCATAACTAAAGGTAATATATAAGTTAAATTAAAAATATTCTGAACATAACCTATATTATTGCTACGGTGCGGATCCGGTACGGACATGTGTGGCCAGACCCTTAGTCGAAGTCTGTGTCTTGACTATGTAGCTCAAGTCATATGATTGTGTTTTATAACGTTATCATTTTTGTAACCTGCTCAGATATTTAAGTTTTATAAATTCGTTGGAACTGATAACTGTATATTTTTGTTTAATAAATATTTGTTACCCACATAAGTGTTACAACTGGTGTCAGAAGTGGGATTTAACAAAATAAAAAATGCCAGCTAAACGAATTGGAGAACTTAAAGTAGCGGAGCTGAGGAGAGAATTAGAATAGCTCGATTTAGATACTACAGGTACGAAGACGACTTTATTGGCTCGGTTACGTGAGTACTATTTGAGTCAAGGTTTAGATTCTGAATCTGTTGGGGATAGATAGAGTTTGGGGATAGCTCTTTAAAGACCGCTTTAAATGATATGTCTTTTGAGCTTAAGGCTGAATTAAATAATAAATTGATAAATCTGTCTGGTGAAATTAATGAAAAATTGACTTGCCAATCGGCTGAGATCAATGACAGGTTTACCAATTTGTCTGGTGAATTAAATGACAAATTGGCAAAACAGTCCGAGGAGCTCAATGAGAAAATAAATAACCTGTTCAGGCTTATCGGCTGAGTTAAATGACAAGTTGACCAATTTTTCAAAAAGCTGAGATAAATCTGTCTGGTGAAACTAATGAAAAATTGACTTACCAATCGGCTGGGATCAATGACAGGTTTATCATTTTTGTAACCTGCTCAGATATTTAAGTTTTATAAATTCGTTGGCACTGATAACTGTATATTTTTGTTTAATAAATATTTGTTACCCACATAAGTGTTACAATATAAAATGAGACAGGATAACTAAAGAGAAGAAAAACCTAAGTTTATTGAGGCTTCAGATGACAGTATGGTGGGTGTTAAGTCCTGTTTATTGTCCTTCTCTAATCAGAGACCAAGAGGGCAGTCCAAGTCATCAAAGAGGTGGAAGGGAATAGTTTGCTGACTTCAAAAGTTTATTACGAGGAAACCCAATGCTTTTGAAGTGAAAGGCTACATGACAACAAAGTGAAAATAAAATTAAAAAGGAATTTTTATTTTATTTTATGCATTTTAAGATTATCATTAGGAATTTTCTTTTTCCTTTTTTGATAAGAATAAATAGCTTAGGTGCCGGTGATGGGAAGGGGGCGATTTAGAAGAAAATTACCTTCAATCATGTTGCTAATAATTTCATTGAAGCCAATAAAAGTAAATTAAAAAATACTGAATATTTATTAATTTAATAGCACTCGTCCCAATTGAAATTTGAAAGATCAAAAATAGAGGGGTAGGCGCAGGGCCCACCTCTCCACCACTGTCGTCATCCCCTAATCTAGACACTCATATCATACCTAAAAATCCAAAAAATTGGACGGGACAATTGTGGAAAAATCCAATAAACAGTCTAAAAATAGCCAATTACATCAAAAGAGTAAAAGAATAAAAAAAATAAAAAAATCCCGGCTCCTAGGGTAGAAGCTAACTATTGGCGATGGAAATTGGAAAGAACAAAAATAGAGGGGTAGGTGTAGGTAAAATTAAGTTAAAGTTACTGATTATTGGTTCAGAGTAATCTTTTTCTTCATAATTCAATATATTTCTCGGTCAAATGTAACATTTAGGTACAAATATTGACCTGACTCATATATGTGAAGGAAGTGAATGTTTACGAACATGAATCTGAAAATAAAAGTGAAGAAGGTACCAGAACATATGATAATATTAGATAGAGCAGAGGAGCAAGGAAATACAGATTTAATGAGAACAAGCTTGAGAAAAAGGACTGAAGAAGATAGAGCTGCGTTTCAAAATGAAACATGAAATTAATGGTGCTCAACATTGCTAACTCTTTGCCTTTGCCATCACCAATCTATCTGGTAGTCAGGTGTTGATATAGGAGCATATAAATTAATAACTTGAAATTTCTCTAATCTGAGGTAACAATGATTCCAAATTTCCTCAGAATAATAATTTCAATTTTTCATTACACTGTGTATATTAGATCATGTTTTTAAGGTATCAGATTTATAGATACTTTATGATTGTTTTAATAAAATTCATTATTTAGATTTTAAATCAGCCTGTATAGGTTTTTTAGATATAAACTTATAATGAATTATAAGCTTATTAGGAGACAGAAAAAAGAGTTGTATTTTTATTTAGACTATTGGTGAATTAAGAAAATTCACTGATGGAACTTTATATCCTATTTCCCCTATTTCCTACAAATGTAATTTGAAGGTCCTAGAGATTTTTTTTGCTCCAGGCATTTAATGTCTTGCTATGAATATATTTTTTTTCTATTTACTGTTTTCATTTGTGCAAGAAAAATAATTAAAACCTGCAACAAAATGAGGATGAACAATGCTGAGGTCCTTAGGGCATCAGATACTGTGGAAAGGAGGAAGAAGATCTAAGCCTAAGGTTAAAAGGATATCGAAAAATTCAATTAAAATATATTTTACTATTATTAACCGGACTGTTAAGTATAATTACTTTTTAGTTTTTTTGGATGGAGTCTTTGAACATACAAGCCATATGCCCTAATCATCAAGATTGAAACAATATGCAGTCTTGAATATAGTTGGCGAATCACCTTCATTGTTTGCACCTGGGTAAAACTTTCTCAAAGCTTCCTTCATGAAGCCCTAGATATCAGCAGGTCTCAGTGACCATGGTTCTAATGGCTTTCTCATAAACATTAACCATGGTCCTATGTGGCAGGGTTCTAGATTGTAATATCTTTTGCACGGAAAGTTGCATCTATTCCTTTCTTGCTTATAGTTCCTCAACAATTTTATCATTATCCGTAATAATCGTACCCAAATACCAAGTTTCGACCAATTTCAACTTAACCTGTTCGGTCTAATGCTAAATTAAGCTGGGTAGGAGATAGCAGATCACCTTGTATTAGCCCAATCTTTGATGTCAAAATACTCCCACAACATTCTTCTTCACTGTTAAACTACTTGTTATTTTGGTAAACTCTGTTAATAATTGGTTCTATTTCAATTTGATGCTCAATGATTGTAATGCAATGATCTGACTTTTTTGGCGTAAGTATCTTCTTCCTACCTAAAAGAAGTTTTCAGTTTCACAAGATAAAGGCCCTACAATAGGAAATAAAAGGGAGGGGTATAGGTGACGGACGACGGGATTAGCTGGATGGTACTAATTGCTAAAGAGGGCGCTCTAATGGCGCTCAGGCAAGGGCGCTTTCAATTTATTCGCATCATAATTCCCTAGGTCGGTATATATTAGAGTCGGTGTGGCACCAGAGTAACTTTTAATATCACCCTAACTCTTGCGAATATCCCTTTTAAAGGGGACCGGTCATACCCTCGCCCGAGGGAACATCTGAGGCAGGGACTCCCTCATCGATATACATTGTCAATGTTAACTCAGGTATTATGTACTTAATTTAACGTCATAAATGACCCATTATTAAAATTGATATCCTTAAGTAAATTATTATTATTGTTTTCTGAACAGATTATAACGATATTCATTCATAATTAAACTTAAAAAAAGAAAAAAAAAGTAAGAAAAGGAATCTTGCGTATTATGATTGTTAAAGGAACAGTATTTTAAATTCACTCTAATGTTTGCTTACAGTGGATCTATCTGGGAGGTCAAAACTTAAAAAATGGCTTATTAAGTCTCGAAATCCAACACAGAAGAGTTTGACACTTTGAGATTTGGTTAAATCCTCGATTTTGTTAATTTACGTTAAAAACGTGAAGTCAAGCGGTAATTACCGTCAAACACCCTGCAGCCTTTTGATCAGGACAATTCTCATGCCACGCGTTGGTGAATCCAGAAAGAAATCGGGGAGAGGGGGAGGAATTGATCGGTAAAAAAGAAAAAAATACCTAAAGCGAAGAGACAGGACAAAATACACATTACTAATACACAAAAATAATTAGAACTTTGTTAAATTCTTATATATATAAACAGTACTTTACTAGAAAATTTGTTAACCTTACATTAATTTCACGAACCTTTATTAACTTTCTCTTACTACAGAGGGAAAGTATTGCCATCGTGAAAAATTTTGACTAAGGGTTTTTAACGGAAGTACACGCTTTGGGGTCTCCGAGTCCAAATAACCAAGTGGCGCTAAATGGTCTGTGTATGTGTGAAAAGACTAGCTCAGAAACTATTGGCCACAGAAACAGAAATTAGGTATTGTATGTGCCTGCGATGTGACAGCAAAGATTTCGTTTAAATCGATTAAACGTAGCACTTTATCACAACGTCTATTTTCCTCTTTATGATTTCTCTAAAACGGCACTAACGATTTCGATTAAACTTATCATGTTTAATTCTAATGAAGCATTCTTTAATATGAAGTAGGATTTATCGTCATAGAAAAGGTCTGGTAGGGCTTAAATGGCTAAGGAAAAAATCTTTCTTTAAAGAACCTTTAATTTTGTTTATTTCGAGTAAATAACTGTCCTTTGTTACAATCCATAGTTACAAAAAATGGCTAAACATAAAATACGAAAGAATTTAATAATTAAATAAAATACAGAAAAAAATAATATGATTTCCCCTCTCAGTTACAACCTCGGCTTGTCTTTGCTCCTTTAATATTAAGAGTAATAGAATGGACTCTGCCTCTTTCCACAATTCCTTTTACTTTAAAGAAGCTACCTCTTATCTTTTGCCTTAAGTCCTGGAGGTGGTTTCTCAAGAGGCCATAAAAATAGCTTGGAGCCTAGTCTTTCTTCAACTGCTGGAGTTTTCTCGACTACCAAACGCTGTCGAAGGTGAGCGATATATCAAAGAGGAGAAGCATGACATATTTCTCCGCCTTCTTTCGACATCGCGACGCACTCTCAGGCGGTTCTCCTGTCTTTAGTGATTCCGTACTGCCACGGATGGCTTGACCTTAAAATACTGATCGCAGGCTCGTCATCAGCAGGTTATCCAATACTTTCCTCATTATAGAGAAGAAGACATATAGGCCGATAAGTTTTGGCTAATGTCCCCTCCCTTATAAAGATGCCTAACTTCATTAATATTCCATATTCTAGGAAAGTATCCCCTATCGAGTCACTCATTAAATAATGCCAAAAGCCTTTGTTGGGAATTACTATACAAAATATTGCTGCGTCAATGGAGTCCAATTCAGTGCAACCAGTCTTTGTCCACGGAGAGGTCGCGTGCTGGAATCCACATGAATTTGGTGAGCACAAGTCCGCACTGGCTGACGTACCGTGCTGCATCTTCTTCATCACCTCGGGACGGATCATCCCTGGGGTAGATATCTACAAAAAATATCTTCGCCGTTTCTTCAATAGTGGTTGCTTGGTCAGTTCCGTACAGTAGAATCAGTTTTAAGCGGCTAAAACCTATAACTGAGTGAACCCACTCTGTACGGGATACCCAAGAGTTTTTTGATAACTCTTCGGTAATAAACTCATCTCAAGACCTCCGCTTTCGTGAACGCACCTCATTCGATATGCCCTGGCCTTGGACTAGTTACGAAGTGTATTGCGCTTTTCATCACTACACCTTTGG
The DNA here is from genome assembly GCA_911387785.2 of Aelia acuminata. NCBI lineage: Eukaryota > Metazoa > Arthropoda > Insecta > Hemiptera > Pentatomidae > Aelia > Aelia acuminata. The sequence continues at coordinate 73,368,179 of OU426983.1, read as the reverse complement.
TACGACCGCTGGGCCTTGTAGAGCTCTCTCTTCATGACAGTCAAGGCCGGAGTCCACCATGGGACAAGTCGAGCTTTCAGCTCCCGTTGGTGGGGGGATTCTTAATCGGCATCAGTGATTCTGGAGAACTTGTAATCTTGATTATTTATTGATCAATATACTCCGTCTCTGCCGCATCCCATTCTTCGTCGATTAATCTACTGGATCTAGGGTCGATTACTGGAAGGCTCCCCAATCTTTTCTCCGAGTAACGCAATCCTTGAATTTGCCACGAGAACCATCTACTTTTTCTTTAAGGCTAAAAGCTTAAACTTGAGAGTCAGAACTCGTCTCAGATATGAGGGTCCACTCGCTGATACGATTTGCTAGAGTCGGAGATACCAGCTTCACATTTATTCAGCTCTGTCCAATTGCCCTGGAGAATTCACGGGCAGCAGAAGGGTCGTTCATTACTTGACTCCTGGAAGTGAATTTCCTGTGCTGAACACCGCTTCTATTGGATCCCCAGACCGTCTTCCAGGAGTTGTTAACTGAGTATATGATACGTTCCTAGAGCAAGTCGTGATTTCAATGGCATAATCAGATAGGTAAGAAAATACCTAGAATGAAGGAGGCGATAAGCCACCTGATATAAAAAGCGACACAAACCGCCGAGGTATACTGCCTCAGATCCATCAGAAAGAGGTTCGCAGAGTTAAGAACTGCGGCGCCCTGGTCTTCCTATCTCTACAGCTCAGAGATAGAAGCTCCGATGTGAGATCAAACCCCGTTACCAAGTTCCCACGGCTTGGGTTCGTTTCGCTAACTCCTTAGCCCACTTTATGCGCACGGGGCACTCTGCTGGCCTCTGTGTGTTCCCTTTGACTAAACGGGGCATTCGCATGGACACAGTTTTTACAAGAAGGACCTAGAAATCCTTTTTTCTTAGGAAAATCTTTAATGACGTGCCCTGGAGACGCACACGGAATGCAGACAACACCATTCCATTTTCATTGCATGTGGCTTTAGGGAGGCCGTAATACACCGAGGAAGTAAAGTAGTTACTGCCCACCATGCTTCGTCTATGTGGATCAAACAGAGCCGGTCTTGATCGCACGGACGATAGAGGCCTTCACCTGTTTTTCATTTGGTCAAGGCAATCCATAATACCTGGTATTTTTGTTGACTTGTATTGTAATATTTAAGGCACTGCAGTTATATTAGCCAATATTCCATATGTTTTAATTTATGTAACCTTCTTTTTATTGTAATTGGATTAACTTATATTCCAGTGTACATGTGATTGAAAAAATAATGAAGTTACTATTATGTTCTTTAAAGTTTTTTGTTAATATGTTATGTTCTTTAATTTCATAGACTTTTTTAATTAATTAAGTGTTACAAATAAATACTGTAAGTTACAACAAAATATGAATTAAAAAATTTAAATTTTCGTTAACGATCGTTAACGATGCTTATTATAGTAAAAGTTATAATACTATTATTATATTATATATACATTATTAAAATATAAAAAAAATATTACATATGATTTTGTATTGAAGCAAATGTTCCACATTATCAAAATCAACCTTGAAGTATTTCAAATTAGATATTATTGATACCAAATTTAAAATTAAATTTAATAATAATGTCGATCTACAGAAGAGACACCAAGAACAAGCCCAGGTGGAAGGATGAGTACTGTACGGATTCTGAAATTCCATACGTTTCTAAAGGGAGCTTGACTTTGAAGTTGCCTATAACTATATTCTGTGAGAATAGGAAAAGACTGGTAGAAGAACTTCGGAAAGTGAGTCCACATGCCCTCGTACTTATTCAGGCGGCTAGCTCCTCAGGTTGCCTTGGTAGAAGCTCATACGTCCAGGATTCAAATTTTTTTTGGGCATTTGGCTATAGCAGTTCTCAAGCACTGGGAGCCATTGATGTAGTCAGCAACAAATCATATTTAATAGTCTCACGTGGATGCAGTGATGGTTCCGAATGGTGCGAGAAGAGGTTTAACAGAAATGAAATAAAAAAACAGTTTTTTGTTGACAATGTTTGGTATTTAGATGAACTAGACTGCTTTTTAGGTTTAATGAAGAACTATAATGACTGCCGAGAAATTCTAATATTGAGCTATCAGAAAGAGAAACTGCCAACATGTGTTTTTAATTATGAAGTCGATTATCTAACACTTGACCATGTCATACAGGAGATTGTGGCCCGAAAAACACCAAGTGAGTTGAAAATTTTACGTTACATTGCAAAATATTTGGAGGGAGCTCTTATACACATCATGCAAAGGTTTAGGTCCGGTACGACAGACAACCAATTGGAAGCTTGGTTCTCTTTCTACATGACATACAAGAGCGACTTCGATCAGTTACAATTCAGCATATTCTCAGGTAGTGATAGCATCGAATATTATTCTAATAGAAGAAGGTTACCGGTCTCTAAAAGACAAAAAGTATTTAAAGAAGGTGAACTATGCATTATTGATGTAGGAGCATCCTATTTTGGCCATAAGTTGTCTTTGGGAATCGTCATACCTGTGAGTGAAAAGTTCAGCTCATTACAGAAGAAAGCTTACGAAGCAATGCTACGAATGAGAATTAGCATTTGTCGGGTATTGAAACCCGGTATGCCTATAGAGTACATACAAAGGACGGCCGAAAAATCGCTCATTCACATTTTGATTGAATCAAAGCTGCTCCATGGCACTGTTGAAGGAGCTTTTGAGCACGGTGTTGGAAAACTTTTAATTCCGTTTGGCATCATCCGTTCTATTGAAGATTGTGGCGAAGATCTTGAGCAGCTGGAGCTAGGGAAGACCTACTTGGTACTATCAGGGTGCTCTTTTATCAAGCGTTGGCTTGATAAGGCTTACAATGACGATTTTCTTAAATTCTATCTTGCACCCGGTTTGCGTATGTACGAAGGGATCGTTGTGAAAGTAAGCGATCCGATAATTATCACTACCGATGGTTTTAGATTTTTGTCAGATATCCCAAGGGCTTTGGTTACCATATCCGATATGCGATTAGAAGACCAGATTAAAAGAAGTGATTTTACTGCTGAACAGGTGAAAATAAATTTGTCGGTTAGACCGAGTTCCTTCCTAATTTCATCTTAAAATTTCATTGATGCGTAAAGTATTATAAAAATAATTATTTTATTTACTAAAGTTTTATTTATTTTTCGGATACGTGAGTGATTTTTTACTACAACACTCAGAGACCTAGAGAATTGGGCATATTTAATTTATAAATAAGAATACGATTTTATTTATATCCTAATTTTTATATGAATGTGAATACAAATTTATTTATACAGTATTTGTAAATACGAATATACCTATTCATACTTGTGAATATGAATTTATTTTTATTCGTATTAAAAATATTGTGGTATGAATAAATTTGAATCCATCTTCAAATAAAAAATAGGGTGTAAATAAATTCCTATTCTTATTTATAAATAAAATATGTCACACTTTGTATGGGGCATATTGGAACGAGTAAACAACAGAGAACCAGTTATATCAGGGACCCTACGGGTTCGATTATCAGTTATGTATCGGTTACATAACTAAAACTCCATAGATTTTCACTGTACATAGAGACATATAGGTTCTTGTGAGCCTGCCAACACTGATCATAACTATAGATATAGACGCGGTTCGCATTATCGTGAGAGTATATACATAGAGTTCTTGAGGTTCAGTCAATAATAAAAAACTATATTATGGCGAAATTTTGAGACTACATTGTTCTAGTTGTAGGGTCCTACAATGAACAAACAGGTTGGAATACAATTATATGTGTTACATAGATAAAATTTACACTAAAGTTAACGGTGATATAAATATATAAAATACATAGGTTGTTTGACCTATATAATTCAAATGATAAAAGTGTATGAATATATGTACTTACAAAGTTGCAGATGGATACTGCTGTATAAACCACAAAGACAGACTAAGTTAATTAAAAACCCAAGAAGCCTTTACTGCTTCCTTTTTCCTTTACAGTCCTGAATTTGTCGATGTACATTACAGTAATATAATTGATAGTTTAGTTAAAACGTGAAATATGTTCGGACATACCCTATAGGCTGATGGGAAACTGTACCTCTAATAACTATTTAGAGCGACAACAGCATGTCTATAAACCAGTTAGCGAACTGTTCAGAATATGTAATGTCATGGGCGTACCCAGCGGGGGGGCAGGGGGGGGGCAGCTTCCCCCCCCTGGAGGCTAGGAGCAATAATTTTTTAGGCTTTTAAGACTGGAAGCAATAATAGAATACATTTTTTTCAAGCAAATAATTGTAATAACTTAGTTCATAAAGCACTGCTATAATTATACATAATTGTGTTTTCATTCACCTTTTCCGCGGTAAGGTGTTACAACCTGAACGACCATAGATAGCTTGCCCCCCCCCCTAGTTTTTAGCTTGCCCCCCCTAGTATTTAGCTTGCCCCCCCTAGTTTTTAGCTTGCCCCCCCTAGTTTTGATCCTGGGTACGCCCTTGTGTAATGTACTACTTTTTTATTGTAATTTATATCTTTGTTAACAGTGTAGATATTGTTGTTTTTATGTAGATATTGATGTTCTGACAGAATTCAGTTCGTGGCACTAATATTTTTGTTTGTTGTTTGTTGAGCTGTTAGTATGTGCCATACTCTTGGAGTGGGGACTGTGCAGTTATTTAGTGGTTCGTGTTTACCGATAGGGTCTTCCAATGATACTCAAACAATCCCACCTGTTCCAATCCTAACTAAAGGGAATTGTTTGCTGGCACCCTTATTTGATGAGGCTACATGCATGGTACATGTACTACATTACATTTGTACATATAATACAAAAAAATAAAAAATAAATAAGTAACTGACAAATCGACATGATGTAATAACTACGCCCTGTAATGCATGATGTAAGTCATGCTTGTATTCGTATTGACAATCTTCCTTATAGAGGATTATATTATAGATTCTATTCAAGAATGTTGTTCTCCTACTCGAATGTATTATTGTCTCTTTGGAATCGCATTGAGGCGCTTAAAAGTTAATTATACCGAAAACAGCCCTCTGCACTCGGGAATTCATTGACTTTGATTAGATAGTGTTGATCTAGAATTGATGAGTGACATTAAGTGAAACTACTTACAGTGAAATTTTAATTAAATAGCCTGAGTATAATAAAGTTGCGGCTGCGACCGACCAAGATGGCGGGACTAATCGAGGACTTGATAAGATAGCACTAAGTGGTTCTTCTAATTGACAGCCCACATTTGATTAACATTTAAATGAAATAGGAAAGTCCGATCTCTTCTTAGAGGAATCAATATGAGAGGCCGTTTAGGGCGACAACTGTCGTTTATCTAAGACAGCAGGTTTGTAGTGTCTTTTAAGAATTTAGTACATATTTCCTATTTGAGTGGATCCATGTCCAATGAAAATACTTTTTTCTTACATATATCGCTTTAAAAAAGAAATAAAAAGAAAAAAATCCGATTCAGTAAACTAAATATGGTATGAGAAAATGAATGTTTGAAAAAAGCTAATGTTTAATGTTACTGGAATCAAATCCACTACTGCGATTTTTTTTTTCACCAGAGAATTGTTTCAATTATCCCCCTTCTCTCTTTGAAAAAGTAACATGATACAAGCAAATTAAGAGGATGAGAAATTTTGAAATTATTGCCTTCGTCTTGATATTAGCGCCTACAATGGGCAATCAGAAAGGACAACATCCAAAGCAGCCTCTCACCACGGTCTTGATTCGTTTCCCGTAACTCAGGAAAGATGATCCTTCATCCAACTTCTTTTTAGCTATTTCTAATGGTCATGTCGTATCGTTTATGTTTATAATTATGTTCGAAAAGTTCATCGTAAAAAAAAGGTCGATAGTCGAATGATTCTTTTCCCTGACAAGCGAATCTGAGAAGGTTATGATCATATAGTCTTGATGATTGTGAAAATTGTGTCTCGTTTCATTCGTTAGTTTAATAAGGATATAAGGATTTACTTTTTATTTTGATTAATGGGCACTAAGTCATCTTCCTGGCATATGGGTAGGGTAACGCACTGAATTCAAATGTGACCTGTTCAAAACCTAGTAATAATAATTGTTTGAATATATAGAAATATATGTCTTTATGAAGCTGAAAATTCGCATGATAGATGACGTGTGGTGATTGAATCATAGTGTCTGTGGAGGTTGAAATGAATATTTTATGAAAGGTTTATCTTCGTACCTATCTGATTCTTCTTAAAGTATTCACTCCTCTGATTTAAGAGAATTAGGACAGTTTAAACCTATTTTCCCCCAAATTAATTATTTTTTAAATTTACTTTTCTGTTGCGATTCTCAGTAGTGCGTTGGAGTAACTAATGATTACAGGGTTGTAGCACATTGTAGCCACAGGAGGTTAGTCGATCGTAAATCGTTTTCATCTTAGCTGCCTGACAGTTCTTTGTTGGCCGCCATTTTTATTTTAGAAGTCGATCTACCGGATATAAATCTACGAGAACTCCCGACAACTTAATGAACGCCTCTTCTGCTAATTAACTGACGCTGGCCATTGGATCCCCACCAACTCTCATTTCTCTTCCCGTTCCTTTGTTGATGGTCGGGCATGGGTATGTGGTATTCGTCGAAATGTTTCTTGTAGATTATGAAAGTAGATTTCGCTGTTCTTCCAGACAGATTCGCATAATGAATATTAGCTGCAAAAGTCGGATTATTTAGCAGATAAACTGTAATGCTTAACCATAAGCTAGTTGGCGAGATGAATTCAGATAAACTCTTGATGTTAAAAAAAAAAAAAAAACAATAGATGCAATCAGGATTTTTTAATGCCCTAAAAAATGAAAATGTACTTAATAATAAATCTACAAGAAATGAGGACTCATAGTTTTTCATTAATTATTATTTAACTCTTTAACTTCCCCGTATGCCACTCAAGGTCCGGAAGGAGTAGTGAATAAAAAAAAAAAAAAATACTATTTAACTTATGGAGAATAACAAAGAGAAGTGCACAAAGCTAATTTCTGGGAATTTGCTAAATGGCGTTTACAAATTTATCAAAACACGTTGATTTCTACTCTAAGTAGGTTGGTAAGCGAAAGTTTTGTGTTTCGCACACCGCATAAGATTTTTTAACTTACCAAGTTATCCAAAATATCTGGTTAAGGGTGGGTTGAAGAATGCCCAAGCTGTACAAGATGAGCGATGAATGAGGATAATACTTTGATATCAATATAAACGAAAAACCAAGATAGAAGGCTTCATATCTAGGGCAACTGATTTATTAATTGCAATTCTCATTATTTGTAATTATCAGTATATGTTTATGCTTACAAATGAAAGTATAAAATATATATATATATAAAATAATAAAAAGACCTGTTTTAAAATCAATTTATCTAACTCACCATGTTGTTGAATCATCTAGCACGAAAGGGTGCAACTTAAAAGAAAATCATCTAATAGAAAGCGTGCAAGAAAGTAGTATAAACAGTTCAGTATATAATTTTTTTTAAGAGAAAGCGTAGCCTTTTTGCATTGCCTGTAAATTGTGAGACTTTTGGAGGAATTTCACACTCGTAAAGAGTCTTCAATTTTGGATAAGAGCTAATAGGCGGTAGGAAGAAAGGGATCCGTAGTCGAGAAGTTGAGGTAGTTAGGAGAAAGAGTTAGTGAGAAGGATGGCAGGCTGATGAACCAACGAAATTTCCAAAACGTTGACGGGTTAGTTTGTTTTCCTGGATTGATGAGTCGTCAGGTATTATATTTTTTGACACTTAATTTATGTATCTTTTGGGGTTTTCGCTCGTTTATATTAGTATTCTATTGCATTGTCACTTTTGATCATAGAAGCGAGCAATGCTAAGAGATTGCATTATTTGTTCGTGAGCTTCTTCGCACTGAAAACTTTATATTTAAATACCGATTTCCAGGTTTGGAAGGAATACTAGGACATAAAACGGTCAGACGATATTCTGACAGTTTTAACAGATTAATGATATCGAACTTGAGCATAGTAGAATTTTGACTATCTCAGAGTAAATAAATTTCAGGGAGGTAAATTAAATAAGAAATTTGATCTAAAATGTTAAATAGATTAACAAGGTAGCCTTTTAAGCCCTATCCACTATTACATTTACACCTCTGAAATTCCGGAGTACTCTTGAACCACCATCTTTACCTTCGCTGACGAAACAGCTATCCTTTATTCTCACAAAGATCCCACGATGGCATTGATTGCCTTTTACAACCATTCAGGATAAGGAAACTAAAAGCATCAAAAATGAAACATATGAGTTTCTCTAGGAGAAAGTCCATGTCCATGAGAATGTCCATCTATATAAATTATTAACAGTACGGTGCCTTCCAAAAACTATGTCGTTACCTTGGATTATACTTGGAAAAATACAAATTACATAAAAACTAACATAAAAGAACTGAAACCCTGAAACCTATTTAGACTTACGGGGCACAACTTTGGGGTACCCATAAAAATTCATACCACTCATTAAAAAATTCATAAAGAAATTATTACACGGTATATTTTCAACACCATACACCAAGACATGGACATTCCGACTTAAAATTAAAGATTCAAAGACACCAAAGTTCACTGCTCAACTCACAATTACCCGTCCAACGAAGATTTAGAAGGCAAAGGTCCGAGAGATTTACTGCAACAAGGACTAATATGACGTACACAAACACTCAATCATGCAAACTAACATAAGATCAAGTAAATCAACGTGATTTACACAAACACCATATCAAGCAAACCTCACTTAATAAAGTTTTCTTTTTCAACAGATTTGCTAGATGCGCTCCAGCTAATGTACAAATGTAAATAAAATAATGAATTAATTTTAAATCATAGCGTGGAATTTTAGTAGGCTAGAAGAATCATAAATAGTAATCTGAACAGTATAAAGAAGGATCCTTAAAGAAAAGTTGTGGAGAAAGACAAAGAATAACCTTAACCAAGCTAAACTCTTTTAAAATACCTTGGGAGCCTTGGAGGCAAATTCCATTAAGAGAGATCCGCCATTCGACCGGAGTTGGATGTACGCCGGACGACATACAATAATTGTGGCTGATATCATCGCCCAGCTCGAGCAGAGCTCCTTATCTTTGTAAGATTTATTGTCTTCTCTACCCATTGTCTCCGGAGCAAATAGTACAAGTAATGACAACACAATAGCTGCGCCTGCGCACTACCGGCTACCGCTTCCAATTACCATCTCCTCCCGTTGGGTCGATATTTCAGCCGATCGGCAATCGATAGTCGGGGCCGGCTCTGTAGTGGAAATATCCGATTGGCTAGGGCAAGGCTGTATGTTAATAAAGTACGTTTATCTCACTAAAATTTTAATTTTGCTCAATGAGGTTTAAGCGTTATAGTTAAAAAAATTAGGAATACTTCTTCAGGAAGTAATGAAGAGGATGCTAGTTACAAGTTAAGTGATGCACAGCTTCAGAGCTTGTAAAATTTTGAAGGAAACTTGAATAAAAAATCAAGGGAAAAATCGAAGCTACCGTGAAACAAACTGCAATTTTTATAATTATACTTATTATAACAATATTGTTGTTACTTAAATACCTTGAGTTCCTTCCGCCGTTCTTTATTTTGATAGTTTTACATAGGAATGATATCGCGTCCGCTTCCCTACTTTTATGTCCTATATTAGCCTAGATAGATGTCTTCTTCCAATAGGAATCATTAAAGAAATCTGAATATATAAAATACGATTATCAGACCCAGGGCAGTTAAGATGACTCATGGCTACTGCATGTTCGCTGCACAAAGGTTTAATTAGTCCGTCATAATTTGTTTGTCGAGTAATTTCTCATTAGGCCCATTTTATAATACAAAACAAGTTCTCGCTAACTTACATGTGGGAAACCGGATTGTGGTTAATTAGCTCGTTGAAGGGCAAATAGGTCTGAAGTCTGGTAATTCAATGGCACTTCCATTGAAATGAAATAGATCTCAAAATTCACCTTTATCCTGGTATTTTATTAGTTTAAAAAATCCAGTGTATTCCAAACTTGCGATGATCAACCTGCTTCTAGTAATTTTGTATGTTTGGTATGAGACAACGCTCTGATGACATAATATTGTATATTGGTATAATACAATTAATAATTTTTTTGTTTTTTGTTTTTTTAAAGCCTTCCCAATATAGGTTTATTTAAATAGATGAAGCAGGGGGAATATGACTAATTCAATATTTCTTTTAATCAATAACAGAACTCTATACGTCCTGTTAAGTGATAGTCAATTTAGCACACTAGTATAAACTAGTGTGTGCTCATATGTTGAGTTCCGTTTAAATGAAAAATTAAGCTACAGAAGTAATTTTCAAATCCCAAATCGTAATGAATCAGCAGTCTATAGTTAGATTTTCGACTACATTTTACTTCTTACTAAAACATTCTCAATGTACCTACAATTCCATCAATACAAATTCATTGGAAAACTATTTATTATACAGTAGTTACAAACACCTGTTAGTTTGTTCAAAATAGAATGAAAGGGAAAAATAGAAAAATCGTTTTTTTAAATTTTTATCCCACCCTCAGTGATTTTTTTAATGAGCCCAGGTGGACTCATCCTGAGTATTCCGGTGAGGAATACAGAAACGGCAGTCAGATATTTTAATAACAGTTAGCGATACCTATCAAAGTTTTGATTTCTTGTTTAAGATATATCTTAATAAAGTTTGATTGAAGCTCTTATGATTAGTTTTATGATGATTTTAAATCCACCGTCTTTCTTACTTCCATATTGTTCCATGTTACTTCTGCTACTATACGGGTGATGTCATGATGAAAGATGACGAAAATAACATTTCTTGGGAAAACTCGAGTTCCCTTCGAAGATCAAAAAGAGGCGTTTGAAAAACTTCTTGTTATACCTAATAAAAAACATTAGGTAATATGTTTTTGAAGTTCTCACGAAAATTTCAGTTCTTAAATCCATTCGCAGTGGCTAGGAAAAATTGCAAAAGCTGAATTTTTTCGTCTTACCCCGCCTTTCCCTTCTCAGTTAAGGATTTAATTTTTACAAGGGAAAAAAAAGGCAACCAATTAAATCATAAATTAATAAATAATATGCAAAATAAAGAGTCATTTGTAAGCAGTTCTATAAAGGGATACCGCACTCTGTACAGCAGTGGAGAGTGTTCTAGTATGATGACGATAATGATCAAAATAAAAAAAATTAAAATTAAACATATAATTTAATAAAATTAAAAACCGTAAACTATAATTAATTAAAATGTTATACCTATATTACCTGGGTAACCCTGGTAAGCTTCTCCCCATCCACACCTGTTGTATGTAAAGCAGTACTACAAAAATTGCAAACGCTTCTCTCTCACTATTTATTGAAACCTAAAGGTTTTACGTTGGTATCCATTGCTTTGTTAAGTTAAAAAAAAGTAATATTAATTGACATTATAAATAACTCAAAAATTATCCGGAATATACCGCATTAGTGGTTCTCCTTTTAATGATAAATATTCTTTATTAGTCGTTTTAAAATGTTTATTTTTGGGTAATTTACAAATAAAATTTCTAAAATCTATATGAGGCTATGTACTAGTTTGTGTTCTTCCCCCTTCTTCATTTTGTCTTATTTTAATACAGCTATGCTCAGCTCAGTATAATAAAAACGTATATTTGAATAGCAAAGTGGATTTTACAGAACATTAGCTGTTCTACTGTTATAAAATAAATTATGTATATGAGGAACTTTAAAAAAAAATTGAATACCATTAAATTTATTGGACAGTAAAGGACCGGGTCTATGCAGGGGCAAATGGGACCTTGTCCCGGGCGCTAAAATTTTGGGTGTGGAAAATTTATTATATATTTTATATTTTATATATATATTATATATTATTTTTGGCTTATTTAAGAATGTTTATTAATTATAACTTTTGATAGTTTTGTCCATCATTTAGTCACAGGAGTAAGTATGATATAATTGTGGTATTTCTAAATAACTTGAGATACAGCGATAAAATATTAACTCATGTTGGGGGCTAAATTGGTGATAGAAGGGGTGGAAAAATCAAAAGTACTCCACTAGTTCAGAAACATTCTAGTTTCAGGCATGCATGCATAACTACTCGTTGTATAATTGGAAATGTTAAGAGTTCGGTGGATCATCGTTTTATTTCATTTATCGGTCCCGAATATAGACACTATTAGGAAAAAATGTTTTCCACTTTTATGGAGTCAAATGTTTAATAAGAGTGTTTTAGAATTTAAGGAAAAATGTTCACCCTCTATCGAATACACTCTCTCCGTATCGGTGCCGCGGCATCCCAGGAGGGGAGGCACTAGGTTCCGGACAGACGGACAGGCGTCAGATAGGAGAGAGTTATGTCCTTCTGCCTCGGAGGAAAAAAGAAAAGGAAACAATAAAGGACAGCGACAGCGTCACGTCCTTCCAGATTAAAACCGCCCTGTCTTAGTGGAAGACGTGATTTGTCGCCAGGACCGGCCACATCTGTTTTAGGGTAGTCGTTATCTTATGGGAAAGTCACACATCTGGATGCTATCTCCTCTCCCGCTCTGCTACCCTTGCTTTTCGGAAGGAAGGCATCCACTTCGTGCCGTGGTATGTAGCGTACCAGGTAACGATGGGTGCAACACCCATACTGTTGAAGTGATGGTTTGGATCGTATCGTCACAATGACTAGTTTTTTATTGACTTTTAAAATTATATTAAACCAAAATATACCCTGTTAGTGCGAATATCAAACAATAATAATAGCCTAAAGAGAACTGACACAATAGTAAAACTCAAAACAACAATAATTCTATTTCATTTTCCGACGCATCGAAACTTTATTAAGAATAGAGGAAGAACAAATAGGGTTCGGATGATCGAGAACCAAGAATAATATTATTTAAACATGCTTAGGTTTTATGTTAAGGTTGGCTTATGGCAGAAATATTCATCTACCTGTACCGAAATAAACGGTTAGGCTCAAATGTTAAACTATATTTAAAAATATTCAGGCGCAATTTTCCATACTAAGAACTGTAGAATACAGTTCAAAGTTGTTCAGTTGTTCAAACAATGGTATTTTTCAAACAGTCCGGAAGTTTTTTCAGAGTCCTTCAAAACCTCAACCGCTTTGACGTTACTATCCACGACTGACCTGTTACTATCTTCCGTTATAATATAAAGCTATATAAATATGTAAATCTACAAAAGCTCCTAGCACAAATCACGATATTTCCTGATTTCTCAATCACTTTAATATTAATTGAATACACTAATATCGATGAATCAGCATGCTTGACATCAAGATGATAAATCCTACCTGAATTGACTCTATTGTATTTTTACATTGAAGATACCATTCATTATTAGTTTTTAATTATAGTTTTTATTAATATCTTTCTTTGATGAGATTTTTTTTTATACTCTTTTCAGATTTTTTATTTTGATTTTTGTCATTTATTTATCAGTTTAAATATACATAGGAATACTAAGATTGTAGTATGGAATATAATAGGAAATACTTTTATTAATAATATTTACAAAATTAAAAATCTTTCAAAGTGGCTTTGGCTTTCGATTTGAAAATGGTTTTAAATAAGATGGTTTTCTATAATTGTTTTTCATTTTATTTTTTAATAGCAAAACGGCTATTAAGTCATTAAGTAAATATACTGATTATCGACACAGCAATATCTGATTATATTATTATAACACTGATTAATCATTATTATATCTGGTTATACTATTATTATATAACCATTATTATAACATATAATGATTCCTACTTAATTCGATTTCTTTAAGCATTTTAAAGACTATTATTATTTATATAAGTATATCGATATCTGAGAATGTTTATTGATTACTCTAGTTGGCTCGGTTGGCTTTCTACGACTGTCTAAATTCTACATTATGACTTTTTTGTTTAATTGAGTCAAATTATTAATATATTGAGATCATGAAGCACTTAAAACTGCGATGAATGTTTAAAAAAATAAGCTACATGACAACAGCGAAGACAGTTATAGGAAATCAGATAGAGAGTAAAAGAAAACTTAATAAGTAAAAGGCAGTTATCTCTATGGTGGATCCTCCCATTTAGCTTATTATAAGCTCATTACGCTTAACTCGGGGACGTGTGTTGTTATCATGGTGTAACATTGAAGAGTCGAAAAAATCCATACAATGGCTACCTCGATATAATCCAACGAGGCAGTTACCAAAGAGGTAGGAGCGGCACACTGATATTTACGATACTCTATTTTTGCGGCTAATCCTGAACAGTGATAGGAGTGACGTCCCCTCATCCCTAACCGACTTTGTCTACTTTATGGTTCCAATCCTCAGCTGCCTGATTTACAATTACAACCCTCCACCCCTATATCCTGTCTTTATCCTCCGTCCTTCATTCTTCTGTCTTATATATCCTTATCTCCTCCGCCGCACCGTCGTTCACAATACAGCCCCCAGGATAATAGTTTTATATCAGCGTCTGAATTCGCCATAGTTGTCAAGTAAATTCTGTCCTGGATTAAGTCCTTTTTATTCTTGTTACAACTTTTCATCGCTGCCGGTCCCGGGGATGTTTCAAATCAGAAAATGTTTTCCTAGGTTGATGTTAGTCGATTCAGCAGCTGTATTCCTTCCTTCTTTTAAGGTATTTTTTTTTTTTTACTTCAATTTTTAAAACAAGACAAATAGGTGCGTGTTTTAATATTTATATCGGAGGAATTATAGCGTACATATAAAGAAAATCTTGATCATGAAATAAAGGAAATATCAACGATTACAGTCCAGAGGATTCGGTTAAATTGTTGGTAGAAATCAGAGCAACGTTTCAAGTCTTTCAAACAAATAATAAATTAATAATCATTCAACCCTTCACCATATTAAGTGTTTTCAGGAAGGAAAATCACATTAAGATTGCCCGTAGACAGAAGATCTCTACTTATTTTACTGAAAAAGTCATTAAAATTGAGATTCATTTCTATTTCTGAAGAAAATTGATGCAACAGTTGGCCAATACGCCTCTTTCAAGATGGATTTTAACTGTGTTCAGTTCTGGTTGTGTTCAGGTTTATAAAAAGTCATTGCGGAGTTTGTTTAGAGTCTGCTTGTAAACAAAGATCTGGTGCGATGCGCGCAGCACACGACTTTCACTTACTAACCAACTTGGCGTAGAAATCGACGTATTTTGATGATTGTGCAAACCCAATTTAGAAAATTCACATTAAATAGCTTCATCCAGATTTTTTTACTTTTTTTTTTTTTTGTTATCATCCATAAGGTATAGAGTATTATAATTATTGCAAAACCTTGAGTATTTTTCGATTAATTTTCATTTATTTATTTCTTTAAGGAGAAAAATTATAATTATATAAATTGTCGAGTTTTTTTTTAAACTGTTTTTTGTAAGTATATTGTGAATTGATATCGATAGAATGGGTTATTTACTGTTCGTATAAAATCGGTACGTAGTTTTCGAATATTAATTTCTATTGTCTTTCCAGAAACCGAAGAATGATTGTTGCAGCATAACTACCTCAATTTCATTTGGAAATTTATGAGCTGAAGTTTTTAACTAATATATAATTTTTATGAATGATAGTGAACCAATGTTAAAATTGAAATATTAAAAAAATAAGAAATATTTTAGCATTACGTGCTTTTCTACGCATTCAGTCACTAAAGAACTGATGAAACTGTTTTTTATTGGTTGAAACAGTTATTTAGTTTTTTATCTTTGACAATTCAACAAAGCAAAACATAATACATCATGGCGTGAAATTTATTTATTTATTTAGTTGTTAAAAAAACTTAGTTTAGTTACCATGGAAATAAATGATTTTCGCTAAATAGGTATGTTCCAACTAGCACGTAAAACACGTAATCAACTCTTTCGGATGCGCATCACGCCTTACCATTTAACAATGGGTGGTTACCAAAGTGCTGCGCATGCGAAAGAGTTGTCAAAGTCTTTTACGTTTTTATTGGAACAAACCTATTTTTTATCATATGAATTAATGCCAATTGTTTCGGGCTATATACATTTTACACATTAAGACACACACACACACAGACCATTTCGCGGGACTTGGTTATTATGACGCAAGGACCCCAAAACGTGAATATATTTTATATATAGGTAAGTGAAAGTAATTGTACTAAACCAAAATAAATAAATCACTTTGACTATTCCAGGGCACAATTCTCGATCTATATTGGTCAAGATATGACAGATATACTAAAACAAATCCTATTGATATAAAACAGATGCCATATTTGGTTTGCAGGACTTAAATAATAAAATAGGTGGCGTCGCCGAATTCCTATTTCTTTCCAGCGTGTTTTAGAAATAAATTATGAAATAAGATGATGCTCGGAATTTAAAAATTTTGATGGGACTGAGATTATGTGCCTATACAAATTCCTCTAATACCAGTTCGCCAATAGGTTACAGATTTAAATTTATTGTTTGGTTTATCGCCTTCTCTTCTATTAATAAGTTCTAGGTGACATCTTAACTGTGGAAAAGGTTCTATAAAATAGCATGATGATTTCAATAGATTAAATCATACGAATTGGGTAGAGTATACCCATCGTATAATCTTAAGTGAATAAAGGGTATACACATCGGTTGCCCATGTGTTTTGTTGTAGGAATTGAAAAAGGGATCAAAATACCTGAACTCATCAACCTAACTCAAAAAGGTAGTTCACTCTGAGGGGTACAGGCGATTCTCCCATTGGACAAATTAATCGCTCGGTCGTAAAATAAAAGACATCGGCATTAATAAGCAATTTTGCCTGAGAAGGAGACCCAAACGCCCGGGGTATTAATCATGAACGAAGCAATAATTTTAAATGATGTATATAAGATTCGAATTAACATTAGTACTGGCTTGATAAATATGTCCATCGCTGGAGTAAAATTAAACGATCCCTTCCCGGAGATAAGAGGTTCCAGCCGTCCATGTCTCCACGTCTGCTTCCAGCTCGTATATCTTCCTGGAGGCGTATCTTCGTCTTCTTCTTTTTATCTTCGAAAGGCCAATGGTCATATCGAGCTGGCGAGGTTGAAGACGTGCTCTGGGATAACTCAATCTGGATCATTAGCCGTGTTCTCTTACCAGTGACCAGTTTGTACTGAATCCGCTATTTCTCTTTAAGGTCGAGAAGTAACCAGGGGGCAGGGACGATTGCTGGTATCTTTAGTGAGAATGTTGAGCATTACATGGCAAATGTCACAGTTCTAGGTTCGCTTCATCAATGAAAAGGAACTAAAAAAACAACGAAAATGGCTAACTTTATCAAGTCTACTTCTTCTACCAAGTCTAGCCGCAATTCATCATTATTATTTAAAGAGCATAGCATTATTAAATAAGAAACTACATCCATCCCATATAAGCGTAACACTTTACATTGCAAAAAGGTTCTCCATGATACAACCATTCAGATAATTTTCTGATAGACTGCTGTTCTACTGTACACTTTTTTATTATTACGAAGAAATGCTTTTTTATTTTGTCCCCTATTCAAACAACAGTTATTAAGAAACCTATGTTTTAAAATTTAACATTTCTTCAAATATACTCACAACAAACTGCTTGAAGGTTATACATTTAGTTCAAAATTTATTCCGAGATTATTTTACTCATTTATAACTGAAACCGATAACGTTTCATGAATATCTCAATTTTAACGTTGACATATCAGGTTATTCGATATTAAATATGCGGTATTTAGACAGGGTTTTATTTTTATTTTAACAATTAATTTTTTGAACTGATATTTTACTATTTTGGGTCGAATTTTTAATATCCATTTCTTCTTGATAATTTTTTACTTACAATATTTTTTGGGCCAAGATGTTTATTGCTAAGATGGGTGATAATATCATTATTTTCCATTAAATATATGATATTATTTATAGTGTTGAGTTATTTATGGCAAGATTATGATGCAGGTGTTGACTGATGCTGCTATCTGGTTTTTTCCCATTCTTTTACTATAAGATAACCATACTGTTTGTCCTAAATTCTCCAAATTTCGCTCAGTGGTTCTTTCCTACCATGTGCGAACACCTGTCCATATTAAAATTGCATAACTTCAGCCGATCTCTGGGTATATTGTTTATAGTTATAAAAATCGTTATGATCTCACTTTACACTGTTTTTTTGACTACCTACCATGTCAATAGAACAAATATAATTTATGGAATGTTGGAACAATTCAAATATTTTCTTTTCAGTAGGATGTGCTATTAACGTGGATTGTCTTATCGTACTTCATTATTTCATATATTTGTGAAAGATTCTAAAATTCTTGTTGAATTGATTTGATATGGATTGATTTGATATGGATTGATTTTTCAAAATTCATTTTACATTATAGTTATTGCAATTATTTAAGTGTCAAGATATTTAGAGCAAGATGAGGTATGTGGTTGACTGATGCTGCTATCTGGGGATGCCTTTGTGTACCCCTTGCTTCCCTGATCCCTGCTTTGATATATGTATGTATTACTATAAAATAATCAACTGTCACACTATTTATCATGTGATATTTATAATATGATAAGGAAAAGAAAGTGTATAAAATGCTGCTTACTTAAGCATTGTAATTGAGGGAAAATGCGAATTTAAATAGACACGAAATGACCGAAAGCAGTAATGAATAAAAAATATAAAAAAATCACAAAAATAACAGTTGAATTGTAATATAGGCTTAAACTATATATAAACAATTAATAACAATAGTAACGCTAATAACAATAGTAACGTTATTTTTCTCATTAGTATTTTCAAATAAAACGAAAGCTAAAAGATTTCTTTGGCATTGGTCAATTAAAAACGATCATTTGGTATTTAAAAATAAAATACCAAAAGGAAGAATTATTATTCAACAATATATTTAAAACAACCCAGTATTATACAATATTTATACAACGTTAATGTTTTATTTATTTTTTATAATGACACTATTATGCTTATTACTTTTAATTGTAAAAAAATACAATGTTTTATTCCAAGTCAACTGTCATATAGACACAAGGAAATATAAAGCAACACTATTAATTTTCGGATTTACTTGTACCTGGTAATCAAAAGACCCGACGAATTGTTCGTCTTTGTTATGCACTTATTTTTAATGTTAAACTCATTAATTTAAATATGTATTTTTAAATATACATTTTCAAGCAAGTAGTTTGTGAATTTGCGAGGATTGCGTGAAAATAATTCACAATGTGAGGGTACGAAGTGCTTTTGAGTCTTTACAAAATTAAAAAACAAAACAAAAAAACTTGGATAAATTTAACTATAAATACAAAGTCCTTTGAAAAAAAAACTTATGGAATTAATTTACGAAATATATTTAACTATATCTCCGTTAAAAATAATAAATAAATTATAATTGGTTTAAAACTACATATATTATTTTTTAAAAAGTGAAAATTGTAGAATTTTCATTGTATTAGGGAAACCTAAAATCCAAAACTAGCAAGATTAAATGAAATAATTACTTAATTAAAAGCAATAGTCATGAATGATTATGAGGCCAACTAATTTCTTTGTCCATAATTTCCATACTTATTTCCAAGTAATCAGTTCTAATGTTTCTGCTACGTTATTTATTTGTGGGATGAGTAAAACAACTAGGTACTACAAATTTGGCAAAATGTGGGTACTTGCAAAGGATTTCGTATCTGTTGAAGACAATTTTTAGATTTTTCAAAAGTAGATAGGCGAGCGCAAGCGACGGTGCTGCTTCTTTCAGGAACTAGAGAAACGGGGATAGAAGCCGGGCCATTACCTGGGATTCATAGGGTTTTTTGGCGTTTTTATTTTATTTTTCCATAATTAAAACCCGATAGAGCAAAAAATGATTTGCTCCATTTTTGAAAAATGTCTAATAGGTATTGCTCGGTCCCTCGGTGTCATTCCATATTTTCCCAAAAAAATAAAAAGCTACTTAATTTGTGGATTGTAAAATTAATAATAGATAAGTCTGTTTCGAAACATATGATGATATGTAGTCTTCATTTTAAAGAAAGTGACTATATTTATCGAAGTAAATATTAGTATTTGACATTTTATTGATTTGGTGATAGGGATCATAGTCATAGATTTGTTTTTCTTTTTTTAATTTTCCCCATTTTTGTCTTACATCCGTTGTGCTTAATTGTTCAAAGTTTTCAATACGATGTCTGAAAGTATTAACAAATAAGTAAATAATATGACAAATGGGTAAATAATATGAAAGCTGTCATAACAATGATTGTATGAATAGGTAATTAATGTTATTACTAACCGAAAAACGTAGTGTAAAGCTGCAAAGATCTGTTTGCATTTACCATAAATACCAGCTTTATTCGTACAATTACAAGAAAATTGCTTATTGTTATCAATAAATTTAATTTCCACTTTTATTTGATGGGGCAGGCCTTAAAGATCGCTTGTTTGAAGGAACAAGTCATGTAAAATAACTACTTTTTCGCTTCTAGATACTATTCCACATGTAATTCTGTGGTTTGCCATGCAGGATAGCTTGCCCTTCAATTAATGGTCTTTTGAAATTACTAATTATGTCTATTACATCAACTATTTCTATCCCCGTTTGTTCCGACATTTTGCCTAAAAACACCCTATAGTCGATTGCGAGTGATGGCAGGCCAATGTAGGCAGAGGTTGAAAAGGATGGTTGTGTGGTCTATAATTCTTTTGAAGCATATTATACACCACGAACCATTGGTGGTTCCGCTGGTATTAATGGTAATGAAATGTGGACTGTATAATGCGGGAATGATAGAAATAATTAAGCTATTGATTGAAAAAAATCAGGTGCGTGCACGCAACACACAACTTTCACTTACCAACTTACTTAGATTAGAATTAATCCGTTTTGTTCATTGCCACTTCTCAAATGAACAGAACGGTTTTAATTATGAACAATGGTCTGTCATTAAAGGCGAACTCAGCATGCTTGGGCTCAACGATTTTTATGAGTTGACTGAATATTTTTCTTTTTTTCTCCTCTTTATGTTTTCTTTATTTTTATCATATCTCATATTTAGCCATTTCTTATTTTTAGGCATAATGAGAGGCAGTTAATTTTTCACATGAACAAAAACAAGTGTACTTTACAGGAAAACAAAAAAGACCCCTTCCCCATTTAAGCCCCCTCAGAACATTTTAATAACGATAAAGCTTGCCTAATATTTAAGAACACCTTATTATCATTAAACATGGCGAATTTGATCAAAATCATTAAAGCGGTTTTTGAGATAGTCGAAAGAAAGGTATAAATTGGAAAACAAGTTATGAAATAAAGTGCCCCCTCCGTTTGACCAATTTTGATGAAATGTTGGCTATCACGTTTTTGGCATATATATAAATCAAATAACCAGTTTGATCAAAATCGTTAAAACCCTTTTAGAGTAAATAAAAAAAACACGTGAAAATGATATAAAATTTATTAAGTAAAGTCCCCCCTCCGGTTGATCAAATTTTAACAGTCATATCTCGAGCATATAAATAGATCAAATACTCAGTTTAATCAAAATCGTTAGAGCCGTTTTTGAGAAAATCGAAAAAAAAACTTAAAAAGTTATTAAATAAAGTACCCCCTCCCTTTGAACGATTTCGATGAAATTTTAGCTGTCACATCGCGGGCATATATATACACTAAATACCCAATTTCAGGTTCGCACGGTTTATAGTTTTTGAGCTAGTCTGTTCACACACACACACACACACACACACACACACACACACACACACACACACACACACACACACACACACACACACACACACACACACACACACACACACACACACACACACACACACACACAGACACACACAAACACACAGACCATTTCGCGGGACTTGGTTATTTGGACTCAGGGGACCCCAAAACGTATATTTCCGTTGAAAACCGGAAGTCGAAATTTTTCACGATCGCAATACTTCCACTTACTATATATTTCATATATATAGGTATTTCTTTAACCTAGGTAGAAGGGGACCTCCTCCCGGAAGGCCACCGGATTGAAGAACTGGATGGAAGAGGAAGAATAAAAAATGAGACTAATGAGGAAGAAGAATTGCGCAACATTAACGTACGCGTGAGCGTTATATGTTAATGTTGCCGAAACCCGTGTTGCCGAAAGGCAGGGAAGGTTGTTAAATAAATAAAATAATAAAAATATAGGTAAGTGAAAGTAAAAATATGGTGATATATTCATGATAATATAGAAAATATTTCTGGAAAAGAAACGGCCGAAAAGTTACATTGGTTGTTAGTAGTGTTCGACCGAAGTTTCGGTTTCGGTTTCGGCCAGTTTCGGCCGAAAAATCTGGTTTCGGCCGCAGTTTCGGTTTCGGCCAGGCCGAAACTAGTTCCTGTGTCTGATATCTCCAAGAAGGAAGCAGGACTAAACGATTTCAGCTTGTAAGCTCGATCTCTTTCATGGCATTTAACACCCTTGAATTTAATAGTGGGAAGAATTCGGTAGAACATAGATTTTTCTCATTCTTTTGGTATCTTAGACAAAAAATTGAGAGTGACAAACAGAAATGTCCTCGTAAATTATATCAAGTCTTAACATGTAATGAAAGTGTGCTCTTCATACAGAATTCTTTACGTTAGGTGTAAAGAATAGTATTTATTCTTTACCTTCAGCGTTAAGAACCTTTTTGTGCTTTTAATCATCTCCTCATTAATAAGGGAATTTGTTTTCTAAAAAAAAAATAGATTAACATAAATAGGAATATATATTCTAAATACTTAAACTTAAATTAGTCGACATGTCCACAGATTCAATTCAAAACTGAAAAAAATATTTTAGTCAGTAAACTTGTCATTAAAAGTTGCATCAAATGGTGGTAGTAGGTTTTGGTCTTTGTTCTTGTATGGAATGGGAATCAGATGCAAAACCAATTTTTCAATATTGGCAGCCCAGCGGTTCACCAATAACATTCCAAAAAAATGTCTCAATTTTTACCATGAAGAAGCAAGTTTTCGACCAAAACTATTCTACAAATTTTTAAACTAGATTAAATATACTAACATTTGAGACCAAAACTGAGTCAGTAGATTAAATAGCTTCTGGCATACAGCTTTACGTATTCAGTAGGCCGTCATTTTGTATTCTATTGGCTTTATTATGGAAAGATTTACTACATTGTTTATTATTTATACATAATAATATGAATTTTTATTAATATCAGCCTGTTATTTCAACTTTTAGGGCTGTACTAGTCAAGGGGGTATGTTCTAACATCCCACGGGGACCAACCGTACTAGGAAGAATGGGGCCGGGATTCGATCCTATAACTTAACTAATACACCTGTTTTACCAATCTTGTATACCTGCTCACTTATTAAATGAATAATTGAGTTAAATTACTGTTATTTTACAAGCTTTCATTGATGTTATTGCTAAACCAGACATATTACACACTTATATGTATTATATATAGACACGTAAATAAGTTTCGGTTTCGGCCCGAAACTAGGTCTAGGACCGAAATTCGGTTTCGGTTTCCGCTAAAATTTTGGTTTCGGTCGGACACTAGTTGTTAGTTTAATAATTTGATGCTGTCTTCTTCATGGGTGAATGATGAATTTAAGTAGTTTTATACCTTGATATTTGATCTGGTTAAATAAAATGGCTCTTCTGGTGCCTGTGACTAAATTGAACATTTTGGCTGGTCAGCACTCAACTTCATTCTTGGTCCCAAGGACCCACTAGGGCGTTAGAAATTTACTCCCACATGATTTGCCGATGAACATATGCTGAAATTAGGTCCTGCCACCATGCGGTCTTGCTGCCCGTCTCGTCACGCATGGTTCGTCCCGTCAGTCAGCGCTGCCAACCCATGAACTTTGCTAAATCTTAATTTTATTATGATATAATAAGTATATTATGATATTATAAAAACTAAAAGATAACAACTTACATGTTTCGAGCTACTGGCTCGAACAATGGTAAAGCCATCAGAAAAGATTCAGATGTAACTGTATTATAATCAATTTTCGAATTATCCATATATACCTGAAATATTAAAAAAAAATAACTTCTATGATAGCCTTATACTTGGTTTTTTTAATTAATAGAAAGTTGACCGAGAAACGTGAAAGCAATATTTTGATTTCTTTAGGATGACCAGATGCCATGTTCGGCCGGCCTCCTAGAAGCGCAAGGACAGCGAAGAGGAGGGCGATGACGGACGCCCTGACGACCTATATCAGCTATTAGAGAGGTCGCGAACAAGAGGGAATCCGGTGCCGCTGCATTCCTCACCCCAGCTTTTTCACCGGCTCACAAATCCCGGCTGCCTCCCTTTCTTATCTTCAGCCACTGACCTTTAGTTGTCATAGCTGGTAGTGTTCTCTTTCTGCATTCAACGCTCTTCGGTTCTTCCCATCTTCAGGAGGTCGGTCATCTTTTTAGAGCTATGTAACTTCAATGACCAATCAAAATACTGAAGACGACATGCCTGTGGAGGGATCACGGTTGAAGAGATACGCTTTCAACACATTAAAGGTCAATAACCGAGTTTAAGATTCGACCATTTAGAGACTGTAAGTGTATCCTTCCAAAAATAATTATACTTCAAAACTTATTTTTTTCGATCATGTTAACCAGATATATATACATTTTTTTTTTAATAATTATTGTAAATATAACTTGCTTCATGTTTTATAATTAAGTAACCCGGAAACTAAACAGATGAATAAAATATTTAAAGACAAGTGCAAAATCTCAAATAGAGATATAAATATTGTTTTTTTTTGTTAGTAACTCAAAAATTTTAAGCAAATCCTATATATATACATAAATCATGGATAAAAATAGAAAATTTTAAAAAGAAAAAGCCTAGAACCTCCAAGAGGTAAGTGAGCAAACTAACCTGTCAACTACCAATTCATGAAACGTCAGGTTAAAAAAGAAGCCTAAATCGCATGCGCAAACAAAAATGCAACATATCTCCCATGCACAGTCAAAAGAAATGAAAAAAAAAAACAGAGAGCATCTTTCCTTTGCATATAGAATATATAGAAAAGTATCAGATGAGGGAGGTTAAAATCCTACTGCTGATCAGAAAAAATAGTGTATTAAATAACTACAAATAGAAAAATAAAACAACTCCTAGAGAAAAAAAGATAACCGAGAAATAAAAAACTTAATTTGTCTATTTTTTCTCAATAGGTGAAAAATGCTTTGATTCATTATTGGAATTTGATAAAAAATATTATTATTTATAAAAGTGTATTCATACAATTTAATTCATCCGCAATAAAAAAATATTGTACAATTTGGACGATACTGGACTTTATTGGACGATATATATTTGTTTTGATTTACTAATTTCATGTCAATATTTGTATTGTGTTAATAGATGAGCATATATATATATATAAACGGAATAAATTAAAATTAAAAACGGAAATCAAAATATGTTTGATTACATTATTTATTTTATTGTTATTTTTACTTTCACTTAGCTCTCTATGAAATATAGAGTTAAGGAAGGTATTGATACCGTGAAAAATCTTGACTTCCGGTTTTCAGCGGAAGTACATGTTTTGGGGCCTCCTGAGTCCAAATAACCAAGTCGCCCGAAATGTGTGAGTAATTGTGTGTGTGTGTGTGTGTGTGTGTGTGTGTGTGTGTATGTGTGTGTGTGCGTGTGTGTGTGTGTGTGTGTGTGTGTGTGTGTGTGTGTGTGTGTGTGTGTGTGTGTGTGTGTGTGTGTGTGTGGGCGCGCGCGCGCAGTACGCCTTTGATGACAGACGATTGTTTATAATTAAAGATGTTCTGTTCATTTAATGGCAATTTTTTGTTTCTTGGTAACTATATGAAGTTTTTAACAACTACATAGAGAATTATAAAATCAGACGACTTGGAGTATTATGCTTGCATCACCGGATTATCAAAGGTAAAAACATTTATTTAATCATAAAAAAAATAGTTTACTTTAAAGAGCATATACAGACAATAATAAGTAAATAAATGTAGAAAAATGTGTGACTTTGAGAAATGGCATTTAAAAAAACACGTCAATTTCTAATCAAAGTATGTTAGTAAGTGAAAGTCGTGTGTGCGCGTATTGAAACAGATTTTTTTTTTTAGGGCGGATTGCATTTTTTTCTCACTCCTTTTCTTCTTGTATTTTATCATTGTAAATGATGACAGTTCTCAATCAAGGGTTTGAAAATGCATTCAACTTTGGAGAATTAAATTCGTCTGATATAGTCATTGCTATACCTAGAGTTTTTTATTATAAGAAAAACCAATCTTTGGGCAAAATATTTTTAAAATTCCAATATTAAAAATTATTTTTAATGCTGGGGAGATATAGACAACGGGATATCAGTCTATTTCCCTCGCAGGCCGGGTGTGAAATTTGACGGGCCCTTCTCCTACAGCCTTTTACCTGCTCGTGAAATACTGCGGAGGAGGAAATTGGAAAAAAGGAAAGAACTGGAAAAGGGGGACGGGAGGGGTGGGTAGGGATCCTTTAATTAGATTTAAGGGAAGTAGGAGGGTCAGCGGGTCTCTACATCTCCTCCTTATGGTCTGTCTTCGGCCCTGCCTCTGCCAAACTTCGGGGTCTTCTAGGCGGATATCTGTCCACTCCAATAGTCTAAGTCGTGTATTTATCTGAAATAATGCTTATTATCAGAGAAATGTCATGAGTGTAGTATTTTGGGGGTAGGTTGCGGCAAATCGAACATATGTATTATGTCAACAACCAAGCAGGGCTACTAGATATAAAAAGATAAAACGATGTAAAAGATCAAACGAAATATTAAAAATCAAACGATAGTGGTCATTGCAGCCATGAGCTGGATTGACTATAGGCAATTTCTTTATATCTAAAACAAACGCACTAACGGAAATTTTCGATTTTTACTATGAGGATACGTTATTATAAGGTTATTATATATAAGGGTATAGTATAATGTACTCTATACTAGCATATAGTATAATTTACTCAATATATAAATATTGAGTAAATTATACCTGCATTACAATGAAGCTTGCACAAATATAGCAGAATAGATGTTTTGGCATTTAAACTCGATCATGATATTAGAATCCAATCAGAAAGTTTTGAAAGCACGCGCTCTGAATCAAAAGAGGATTCGGTTTTAAGACAATAAATTACAATTGCTATTTTTAGGTACTGACAAAAACTCGGAGAACAAAACCCAAAGTTGTTGAGTCAATCTTGACTCCAACCAGTGCCAAGATCATGGGTGACTCTCTCAATTTACCAAGGATTTTACGAGGATTGAAAGGCTGAACTTGAAGCAATCCAGACATTATATGTTGAGAATGCTACTGAGAAGAAGATTCTTTGCTCTTCAAATATTTTTTCTTCTCTCAGAACATTACCTCATAAACTGCCATCCAACACCCCTACCATGTCGACCCAGCATCTCTAGATATATCGACTACAAGAAAGCTCTTTGGATCGAAACACAGATCCAGAGGGCGCAATTAAAAGATTAACGGTCTCATTGTAGGCACACTAAGACATGGGCGAGTCCAATTAGGAAGCCATTGTGTGTTAAGGCTATGTATATTATAACACCCCCCGCGCATGCGTGAACACGCCGCAATGCTTTGTATTCTAATGCCTTCGTGGCCGTGGCTATTTCCATTTTTGAAGTTATTTCCACCTTTCGGGTAATAGCCTTGGTTGGATTGTTTCAGAACATTACCCGGGCCCTTGTCTCTTCTCTCCTGGCAATTTGTCTAACTCGCCAGATAATCGTCCTTTTACATCTCTTTGAATGGAAAATTGCATCTGAATATCCCCGGAGGAAATCTATAAACTCTTTGCTGGAAATCCTCACCCTCATGCATCCCCTGCATTGTCCTTTCGAATAATTATCTCAACCAATTCTCTGCCTACTTATTCACCTGCCGTATATCTTAATAGCGTTGCTGGGGTTGAAGATAACTGTAATTTTTATTCCTCATTCAAAAAAATAAAAAAAAACACTCTTACCCTGGAAAAGGGTAAGTATTAATTTAATCAGAAAAATCTTAAAAACTTCTAAGTTAGGTTGCAGAGATTTGGATCTTTAAAAATTGGTGAAAAAATGAATTTGTTTTGAGTAGGTACAGAACCTTCCTGATTCATCATAATTTCTATAGAGTTTTACTTAGGCCCAACTACTAATTAAAACGGCAATTTTCTTACTCATTTTATTTTGAGCATCTCAGGGATCTTTTGTTCCTTTCCTTAGCATATGATAATAACCCCAACATCTTTTAGGTTTCAATTCAAGTTCAAATCCCACAAACTTAAAGAAAATATTTAAAATACAATATTGTTGTTTTAATTATTATATAATTAGGTATTTTTATTTTTAATATAATTAGGTAAGTGAAGGAAAATATATATTGTTTTAGCTTTATGGTATGGTGGATGTATATGGTAATTAATAATTTATATCTATGTTTGCTTATTAATTACGTTAATACTTATATTAATGATACATGTGTACTGGCTTAGGTCCAGTTACATTAGTTTATATTCCCTTATGCGCAGTCAATAAATACAACCGCATTTTTGCGATTTTCCGAGTCTATATTATGCTCATATTTATATATGGAGGCTACTTCATGACAGGGAGCGGGGTAGCCCACTGGTAAGGCAGTGGACTGCTGTGCTTAAGGTCCCGAGTTCGAATCTGACATGGCTTATGATATCTTTATTATTCGCCACAGTTCGTCTCGTGGTATTATTATTACATTTTTTTACGACCAGTTTTGTATCATTATGATGCTGAGGAAAAAATAATTATAATTTATAGAAGAATATAATAATTATAATGATATAAAATAATAATACAGAATATTTGTCGATATTATTAATATAGATAGACAGATATTATATTAAGAATATATAGATCACAGCTCCATAGCTAGAATATGAAATAGCAAGTTACAAGGAAAGGGAGTGTTTTTGGGATGCGTTTACTTATTTGATATTGCCAAATATACGATTTTATTTCAAATGAAATGAGAGTAGATTTTTATAATCTATGGCTGAAGAATTCTTAAAAGGATTGCAGGGATGCTAGAATGACCCGAATACTTTAATTAGAGGCTTATATAAAGAAATACCGTAAATAAATGGTAAAATTGCTATTAACCTTATTGGGCTGTCTTTTTAGCAACACCCGTAGACTGATGAGGAATTGGAGTTTAAACATAAAAAGAAATCAGAGTATGAAAAGTGATGGGGATTGGTGGTCCAAATTATGTGTAAATAAATTAATCAACCTTTCGAATGCAGCAGTTTTTCGGATAGGATTATTAATTTCATGATGGCGGGAGCATGCTTAATGTGGGTGTATTTTGGATTTCAGTTGAAGTAATGTATTTATTGAGGCCTAAGGTATGAGATTTATAGTGCCTTACAATTATTGGACAAGAAGAAGACGTAATTGAAGCGTGGAAATGCAAAAGGGTCTAAGTGCTAAAAAAATAAAACAAAGTTTTTTTTTTTTTGCCAAATTGTTGTATGTGCCAAAGCCATTCTTCAGAAATGGGTATAACTAATGTTTTGTTGTTCGAAAATAGTTCATTGAACGTATGAAAGATGGCATGGGTGTAAGCACTGAACGTAGTTCACCCCAGTGGGTATAAGTCACATAATTTCTGTAAAAATTCCCTTAGGCATTTTTGCCCTTTTGCATTTCCATGCTTCAAATATCCTCCGAGGTTTGTGTATGGATCGCTTATAGTGAGAAATGAATCTCTTTTTCCTCTGTACGCTCCAAAAGATTGTCTAATCAACGCAATCTCCTCGATTTTTCACAGGACGTCGAGTGAAGAAGTGATCCATAATCAGCTAGACGACACTGTTGTACTTGACCTCTCTGAGGAAATCGACCATGAAGGGAAACAGGGCCACCAACCTGATTTATAGGAAGAACAGGAAAGGCTCTCTAATATTCCAAAGACTGATGACGAAGAACCGGCCGATTTGGCTCCAGAGCTGTTGGGATGTTGGTTACGTCTCATTACCGATTAGTGGGATAGTGGGATGGTGCCAGGTGGTTGGGAGATGTAGGGAGTCGGGTATTAAGGGACGTTTGTCACGGGCAGTTGATCAATGAATTTTAAGCTTCATCAAGGTGGCCATCTGTTTCATTGAATCCGTTGGTCGACATGATCACTATAAGAAATCATACAGTTATACTGCAGTGTACTTATACTACTCGAGGATACCTGTAAGATTGAACAAATGTTTTCGGCCCCTAACAGTGCCTCAAAATTGGAAAAAAAAATAAGATAGCCTATTTGAATAAATGTCGAATGTAACTTCGTATAGATGATAATGGCATTGTTTTTGCTAGCAGCTCTTCATTGTTTGACTGAGAAAAAAAAATTAGTGTTTTTAATCGCCCTCTGATAGTATTCATTTTATCACCTATTACTTACCGTTTTAATTTCATTATTGAAAGAAAATAAGATATCATTACAATGAACAATAACCTGTGGCCTAATGTCACTTTTTCTTGTTCTGGAATCATGTAGAAAATTTTCTATTGAGACAATATAGTTTCCACCTTAGTTACTTGAAAAGTTTTATCTTTCACTTACCTACTCATGAAATATAAAGTAAAATACTGCCTTTGTAGGGTAGAAGTTCACTATTATCGAAAAAATAATAATAATGAAAAATAGAGGGGTTGGTGCGGAAGCCATATTCAAAAATATTTTTACGCCATTCGTAATTTGTATTTCTAGTCACAGAAAAGGAGGTGTCTAGAATGTGGGGGTTTTTTTCTTTCTTTTTTTCCCCTATTGTAATTTTCTTGCTTATTTTAATACATGTAAGTTAAAGAAGCTAAGGCTTGTAAAACTTGTATTTATATTATTCTTTTATTTATATTATTTTGTAAATAAAATCATTCATTCATTCAAGAAAAGGAGGTGGTAAGTGAAACTTGTATGATGAGCGCACCGAACTACATTTTTCGTTTTTAATTATTTATAGTTTTCTCAATATAAATTGTAAATTGTCCCTGCAAAAATTATGTACCCGTAAGGATAAGAAAAAAATCACGAAACATATTGATTTCATTGTATAAAGTATAAAGTCAGTATTTTCATTCTTCTAAACACCATCAGCCCAATATGATCGTTTCTCGACATTCCTTCATAGATGATAATTAATACGTTTTTGTTTTTGTTTTTAATGAAAGGAAAAACTCCGATAAGTATCGATTAGAAGCTCAGAAATCTGTAATGCTATTGTCATAGTCGAGGTCCTATATTATACCGTCCTTGATTGAGGCTTCATATCCGGATATAGCCGCTTTGTTCGTGGACCGTTGAGAGCCTGATGACCAGCTGTAGGAAGGACAAGAGGCCCGCCGACTTGGAAGGAATGGTCGCCCTCGATTGCGGGGTATCATTGTCGTATCGGAGGACCTCCTGCCGCGGCCTGTTTATCAGCCGCTGGCCGATAATGGATCAAGTCGCCCGTGCCGTATTGTCCCGCTCCGGAGTTATGTCGGATCGGAATAGTGTACGCAGGTCGGGCCAAGTAGTTAGCCCTCGTCCTTCTCACGGGAATATTGGCAGCTTTTGTTTGGACCTCGATGAATGCGTCTTTCGGAGTCGATCGAGAGTGCCGAAGTAGATCAGTAAATATTCATTATTATTGCTCCGCCTGCTGTTCCATAGCATATTATATTACAACAAAAAATGAGTCTCACGCATTTACGGCTTTGTTGTGAGTAAGCATGGGTAAGTCTATCGAAGGAGCCATTCATGGTTCATAACATTAAGTTATGGCGATTGGGGAGACGAAAGGCATCAAACGAGATGGAAAAGAAATCAGAAATACATGGCAGCTGCTTTCTGTAAGACAATACAAGCGGAGGACAACAAAACGTCCTATCAATGTAGTCAACTGTGTGTAATCCACTCTGACAGAATATGAACGGTTAGACATAAATAAATTTTAGATGCTTTAAAATAAAATAAAAAATTTATTAAGTTTGTGTAATAACTGCATGTTTTCTAATGATTGAATATACTAAAACAAGACCGCCCTCTTCCTAGGCCGTGCTCTGGTATCGGTTAAAATAAAAATAAAATCTCGTAATCACAAGGTTATCTTAACTAGGTTATCCATATAGATATATGAAGGATATAAACACTTAAAATTTTGGATATAGCGAGCAATTTTTTTATTTATTATCAAGTTCTTATTTTAACTCTGTTACAGGACATACATCTTAAGCACATTTTACATGGTTCAAATAGGCTAGTACTAGAAATAAGACTCGGGTCATACGTCTTTAAGTCGGTCAATCAATTTAAATAATTGGGAGCTTGATATGAAGAACAATGAGGTGATGAAAGAAACAAAAACGTGATTGAGCGTGGGCGATAAGTATTTCTTCGCACTACAGAAGCCAACCAAGTCCAGAAGCATAAGGCCGAATATATAAGACAGTCATATGATTTCCAGGTTCTTTAATAGATTTTATACTATTTGCAGTTTTAATAGATTTTTACGCTCACCATTTAAGAGGAGGCAACAAGGGATTTATTTTGCCATGTCAAGAATATTTACTTTGACTAAACAGGACATTCCCAAACTTGAAGTGTGGTCTCCCCTGAGGCGTATGAAGACAGCTGAATTTATTCAAACTAAATTTCATAGTAGATTTTTTAAATTAAGCATGATGTTTATAAAATTAAAACAGTGTTTTCTATGTAAAACTTGTTTTCTTTCAAATAAAGAATCATATAACTAATTGTGTAAGTGAGTTTGAGAAATGGTTCGGGTCTTTCATTTTAACAGGGGGGGGGTGGAACAACAAGGTTTGTGAACCCC
This sequence comes from Aelia acuminata, assembly GCA_911387785.2. Taxonomy (NCBI): domain Eukaryota; kingdom Metazoa; phylum Arthropoda; class Insecta; order Hemiptera; family Pentatomidae; genus Aelia; species Aelia acuminata. The sequence goes on along the minus strand of OU426983.1, from coordinate 73,335,253 downwards.
TGAACAAATAACCAGTTAAAAACTGCTTCAGAAAAATAAAGAAGGAATGAGTTCACTAATCATTAATATAATCCACATGAACTGGCATAGCTTCTACTTGTCTTCTCAGTATATCTTTTTTCACGTTGAAAAATGAAAGAAATAGTATTGTACTTAATTATTTTATGCCATTAAAATGAGCAAACCCATTCAAATGAATGATCCATTAATGTCTACAATAACGGCGGAAGGTATGGTCCTTCGGGGAATTATCTAACATCTGTAGAAACGTGCCCTGACACCCGGGCCAGAATTTATCGGCCCTGAGCCAATGAAATAGGCCCGTAGATCAGACACACCTGAGGAGGACGGACGTATAAGAGAGCCAGCGGCACATCAATCTGGATTCGCCGTCAAACCAGCTCCCAGATTTTTCCAAGCCTAAGCCCTCTGTTACGGATGTTAAATTGAGGGAGGGGGGGGGGCGAAGAATTTATATCCTTGTTTATACTGGCCTCAGAGGCAGGCATATTTCAGCCGGCCTCGTTGGAAAAAAAGGACCGCGATAAATATTAGGAGCCACTCGGGGAAGTTATCCTCGGACGGTGTCCATCTTCGGGGGACGTTGTGTCTCCCCCATGATGGACGGGCTGCGGTTTGTGCCGTCCCTGGTTCCTCCAGGACGGACCTCTCTCCGTAGAGGGGAAATTGAACAAAGGTGCCTACACGAGAGCCAGATGTGGAATCCTAAATTTTAAAATGACGAAACCTTAAATGATTTTCCATTGTAGTAAACCTGATTACTTTGTGTCTTTATCGAAAATAAAATATAAAGATAAAGTCCTAAATTTCAGATCAGCATTCTAACTTGTCATCGTATTATCAGGAAAAAAGGCAAAGCCTCTTATCAACAGTCTAAATAAGACTCCTAGCAAACAGAATATCATATCACTTCATTCAACGACATATCATAACTTGTTGGTTCGTTACCAACATTTAGTGACTCCATGATTTAGGCTTTGGAATTTCTCAATCCTATTCTAATATATCAATAAATTAATATACAAAGATAAATTATAATCTTCTTACCTAGACTTGTACTTTATAGAAGACCTCAGCTCAAATTAGTTAACGTTTCGGGCCCAATTTGCCCATACTCAAGACGATCGTTTATGCTCTACTCACACTTCGGTGTGAGTGTCATATTCAAATACATCTTTTTTTTATATTACTTTACCTAACTCTGCGTTATTCTCTCACTAGGTCAGCTTGAAATGGGTTCAACAAAGAAATTTTAACATACGTAATTCTTAATGTTTTTTTCTGAAGAACTAATTAAATATATCATCTAATTCTTTATTTAATGATGATTAAAAAAATGAAAAGATGAAAAATTACGAACAAGATTTGATGCATATCTACTGCTTTCACTTCAGTTTAATGCAATCACAATTTGATTTTACTTTTGATATGACGGCCTTTGCATGAATGGGTAACATCTTCCTTTTTATTCTTTTTGGTCCTTTTAGTTGTTTAAAATACAAAAATGAATAAATAATCCCTCAAAAATTGTTTATAGGTTTCTTTGACACAACTAATCCTATGTACTTGATTATTTTACTTAAATGTTACAATTTCTGTATGGTCCATATTAATATGCCAGCTTATCCTGCACACTTGCCCCCAATATAATGGAACGGTAGGAATCATCGCACCGAAGCGATGTCAGATCTTGATGAAGACGAATTGCGAGGTGACATCGAAGACCGCCCTCCAAAGAGACTGATGGCTATTGGTCAGGTCAAACGGGAGGCACCGCCAATGAAGATATATGCGCCCGATCAATCAGGCCAGGTTCCGCTCCGACACCTTGTTAAAATATTTCACAATATTAATTTCGACTTGGTGTTCCTATCAATGAGATCAATTGCCCTACGACTGAAGGGTTGGACTGTGAATGAGCTACATACAAAATGTGTTTCAACTTTTTGTCAAATCGATAAAGCAGTAAATTAACGGTGCCGAAATTCTGAGTTTGAGAAATTTTGAGGGCGCAATTGGAACCAAAAATTTGTGAAAAGTAGTTTTATGAAATTTCATGTCCTAACTGAATAACAAAACAAACAACTTGATACAACCAAAACACAACTTAATTTAACTTAACTTAACTTTTTCCTCAGGAAAACTGGACGACTTTTTATCTGAATTCTTAATGTCATTCACAAATAAAAATAGCCAACGATTATTAAAAATTAAGAATCAGGTGTCTTTCAATGGTTAAAGATAACAATAACGCAAGATTATAGTTGAACACATTTTATCACTTAAAATGGGTTCATAAATTAGTTGACATTGCCAGACAATGATTCAGGAGAGATAAAACCTCTAAAGTAATATATAATTTATTTAATATATTAACTACTTAAATAAATTAAGTTAGTTAAATAAACGCATTAAAAATCATATATATCATTAAAGAAATGTCTTCTTGGCTGCAGAGTCACTATACAAGACAATGGATATCATACAGTAATTTATTGAAAGATGTCAAAACCAATTGAAAGTTGTGTTTCTCACTCATCAATAGGTGTTTCTTTAAAAATTTGAATTTTAAAAATATTTACTAGAGATAACATTATTATTATTATTTCAGGGGAAGGAATTCTTCCTTCTCTAAGATTTTATAAACTTTTGTGAGATAAGGAATGAAGGCCATAACTCAAAACAGAACGTGGCAAATTAATTTACTTTTTTAGGTATCGATGTTTATTCATTAATAAACAAATGTTCAATACCTTCCTGTTAAATACGGGTGACCTGGTACTTGCTTTATGGACAGGAGTCCTTTTCTTGCAATTATAAATGTTCTTTTACTTTAGTGAAAGGTTTTGATTTTGATATTATAAAAAATGGTTTTCCTTGGTTAATCCTTTATTGAAAATTTTATATCCCGGCGTGGACGAGGCGACCCGTAGCACAGTGTCACGAGCAGTGTTCAAAAATATGAAAAAATAAGTTTGAAAATATTTTTTTTGAGGGGCTAATATAAAATTTAGATTCCTAGAAAAAAGAAAACATCACAATTTGAATATAAAAACAAAAGCTCAAAGCCAAGGATTTACTTGAATTGTTGATAAAAATACAAAGTATAAAACTGGTTCGGTTAGTATATATTTACTTCGGCTATTACCATCTTATTAGTTAAAGATTTTAAATTCCTCTTTTCACCTGTTAAAGTGCCAGTCTTTCCATTTTTCATTGACTAATCTTGACCAAAAGTGCAAACATAGGTGAGATTTAGAGAGGGGTATATGAAAAATTGCCATCATTTTTAAACTTTGGAATTGATTACCTAAAAAACGTAAAATAACGGTTTTTCCATTTTTTACCATGCATTTTAACTTATCAATTACTTTCTGTAAAATTAATATTTTAAGGGACACTATTAATAATCGCAGCCGAAATATTTTACAATACGTATGGGTCATTCTACCAATTCTTACAAATTTAAGTCCCAATGAGATTATATTATTTGTTTGAAATCGCTAATAATTCAATTGCATCCACTGGTAATGAGAAAACCTCAGCTTGTTGTTCAAGAATTTTTATCTCAGTAGCAATTTGTTTATAGGCCTAAACTTAAACTTAAAATGTCAATATCTATCTCCCTCACCTGTCCCAAAGCTCAAGTTGCTGACTTTGATGGCGGAAAAAAGATAAATATTCTTTTATTTATAACCTAGTTTTTTTTTTCCATACTTGTTAGAAGGTCTTAATTATTTGGTTATACGGTATATTACTATTTTCGTATTATAGAAAAACAGTTATGATCCATAATCTACCTTTCCCATAGATGCAACCTATCTCCCTCACTTTGTTTTGAAATCGGGCCTCAAAACTTTGGAAACCTTCATTTCATTATAATTCATTGCTGGCAACATTGGAACTGATTCCCGTGTCAACAAGGATAACCTTTTTCACAGAAGTTCTGCTCTAGTTTCCTTGTGAGGGTGTTTTTATCGGTTAAAACAGTGAGTGTCGTTACATCTCCTATCTCCCTCACCCACTTTTCCTTTCCTAAAAGGGGAGTTTGATTCACGTTATATTACAGTTAATTTGTAGGTTTACAAGGGATTTAAATAACCCATAAATGTTGTTCATAAGAGACTGGCATGGAATGCTCTACTTAAATATAACCTCAAAAACCTATCTCCCTCACTCGCGTGGAATGAGGGAGATAGATTTTGAGGAATGGAAATAGGAACATGGTGATGTTTGAGTTTACTAGCACATGAACTGTTAACGTATTTAATATTTAAGTGTAATTGATTTTCAGGTTTGTTTTGAGCACTTTTAAATAATATTTAGAGATACCAAAGACTTAATTAGTTGACACGTATTTGTTTTGTTTGTTTGTTTAACGTCCCTTTATGCAACTAAGGCTAACCGGACGATGCTACAGTGGGATACCTAAATTTTGCATATCCAGGTATAATTGGTATAGAGATCTTTAACGAGTACTGGACATAGCACAGGCTCGTGTCCTCTATTTGACGTCCTAACCGAGGGACGCTTTTCGCTTACAACTCGCAAACGAAGGGATTAATCGAAAACATGTACATGTTCTCCTTGAAAACCTGAAAAGATTGACACCATTTAGAAACCTCTACGACTATTTTTCTTGAAAAAAAACCGCGGTTTTGCGCTTATAACTCGCAATCGAAGGCGAAATGAGTGATTTGTATATTTTTCCGGTGTAGCGGTTAAGGAAAGCTTTAAAATGATGCCTTATTCATGAAATTTGATAAGTTATTAAGGTAGTTATGGCGTACCGACAAAAAAAAACCTTGAGAAATAATATATATATATATATATATATATATATAACACCATTAGGAGCCTACCTTCTACCAATTTGTGGAAAAAAATCATTGGAAAATGTAATTTTTTTGCATTGAAATTTGAATGAAATGGGAGAATGACCCGTATAGTTATTATGAGCTAAAACATACAGATAAACAACGTTTTCCATCACTTGTTGAAACATCTGAAACCCACCTTGAAGTAAAACTCCAGGAAATACTACACAAAACGGCCAACTCCATAATCAAACTTAGTGATCATTATACTTGTCGACCACTACCGTACCGTAGCGTCTGATTGATGTAAATAACAAAGTTTTATGAAGAAATAAAACCCGGTCTTTCGCGTTAGTTAGTTGGCTACTACATTTTATATTCGCAAAGGAATCGTCTTTGACACGCTAGGTGCGGCATCGGTCCCCGGGGTCCGATGTCTTACATTTCCCCCTTAGCCGATTTTCACATGAAAATGTCCGAAAGTCTGAACATTTCGAACACTCAATTTAGTCGATTTTTTATGAGATTATTGCATTTTAGTGCAGAAAATATTGCTAACAGCTGAAATTCTGTTGTTTTTTAGAATCGGACTCCGAGGTCCTATTTTCAATAAAGTGTTCAATAAAGTAAATGAATCGGACACCGGGGGCCTGTTCTGCGCCTATTATATCTAATTCCGATCCTTACCAAGAGATAATGCCCTTGAGACGCATTTTATTCACTTTTCAGTCAAAAGATGACGCTTTCGTCTGAGCATTCCTATCGGACCCCGACGCCCGATATCGTTTGTGGCTCATCCCAGCAGTCCGGACCCCTGGGACCGATACCGTTCAATTCAGGTTACCCCTAAAATACGCCGCCGCACCTAACGTGTTAATAATTGAATCTGAGCTCGAGAATATGGAATCAGATCCTGAAGCAACAGCGAATCTGATCCCAAGTGAAGTGTGAGTCGATCATGGTACTTGGGGAATAGCACACCAAATGATGTTCACTAAGATCGATGGTAGTGTGGGCAAAATTTCAAGAGATACGAATCCAACACAAAAATGCTATTGTTGTGATGCAGCTCCTAAGCTTACGAAAAAAGAGTTAGTATATGGTTTACCACCTAAAACCGAACACTAAAAATATTTATTATTAATACATACTTAATGTTAAGAGAAGAAGGTATTCGTTTTTACAATCAAGTGATTATGAGGAGGAACAAGTTTTGTTTATTAGAAATTTTCAGTGTTTATTTATTTTTTGTAAGTTCGTAAATTTCATATTTAAGTCTCTCTTTTATATATATATATATATATATATATATATATATATATATATATATATATATATTTTTTTTTTTTTCCCTTTATGGTAACCCCATAGAGAGACAATTTATTTGTTTAAATACATGCTCCATGCCTTTATAAGGCATACTACATATATTGTAATTTTACAGATTTTTACATTAGAAGTTTGTTCAGTTATTTAATAACAGAATAAAAAGTAAAAAAACAAAATAATAATAAGGTATGAGAAAATAAACAAGTATGAGAAAACGATAAAGTAAAAATAAGAAAATAATAAAGTATGATAAATAAGAAAATAAAAAACAAAAAATAAAAAATAAAATAGGAAATAAATATCACTTATAAGCACAACAAGTTTTAGGATGCCCTTCTGTTGCTAGTCAGTAAATCAAAATCAATTTCTTTAATAAATTTCAGTAAGTCTGTCTTAAATTTAGTAAAAAGTATATGCTCTGTCTCAGGCCAGTTTCCATGTTTGGTCACAACACTTCGTATTAATTTGTATCGTTGTCTGTCATACAATCTGCAATCATAAAGTATGTGTCTGAAGTTGTGTGTTTGTCCATCTTCATCTTCATGTGTCCGTTTGTATGATATTGAATCGTTTTAAATAGTATTTAGTGTTTCCGTGTTCAGTTAGGAATTGTGTTACTCTGTGTTCTTTGCTGTGTAGAATTTTATGATTGTTTAGTGTTATTTGTGGGATGTAATTGTGTAGGCTTGGTGATTTCGTAGATACTTTCCAGATTGTGTTCCACTTCGCAACCGACTCTTTGGTGATGAGGCCCTTGATATGGGAGATCGGAGCCTTGCTGTAAGAGGGCACTTACAATACTTATATATATAGTATATACTACGTGTATATATAACTATATATATAAGTATTGTAAGTGCCCTATATATATTTATATATTCTATATATATTATAAATAACTATATATATATATAGTTATATACATTTTATACCTTAATATATTATTTTTTCTGTCATGTATGTGCTCTTTGTATGTGAACCTTGCTAATAAAAAATACGATTTTTGATTTCTTACCCCAAATACTCGTGAGGCTGTGCCTAGGAGGGGATATTTAATAAAAACGGGAGCCCCTCTATAATTACAATACATTTTTAATTTATAATAAAAATTAAGTTATTGTTTTTTTTTGTAAATCCAACACCTTCCAGTAAGAAAAAAAATATGGAAGATCAAATAATACGGCTTCATTCGATAACACCAATACAACCACTTAATAAGATTTTTTCGTTGAGGAAATTACTTTTTTAAATAATAATACAATAGATTAATCGTCTAAAAAATCCGCGCTCTTGTTAGGATTAAGTTTTGTCAAAATCCAGCCGGCATCTCACATCCTTCCTGAGAATTCCATCAAAACCATTCACCATCTCCATGCTTCTCCTCCTTCTTGTTGTTCCACACTTCTCTTAGGCGGACCAGAAAAAACGTTTCCCTGTAGGGATTAGGGACCCACTCAGGGGGAACCAGCTATTTTACCAGGGAACTTATAAATCGAAGAAGCTTGTAATCAAGGAGGCATAAATAGAAGGGTCCGGAAGAGTGGTAAATAGTGATGGACTGAATAGCATGCTCCTGAGGCATTAGTCTTTGTTGCCGAGGGTGTCCCACTTAGCCCGGATTGCTTCTTATTGAGGAGTCCTTACCCCTCGTCGGCAGATTAGTTCACGATTAATGGCCGGTTCTGTCTTGAATACGTTTACCCTAGGTCCTACCCAAACTAGAAGAAGAATTCAAAACTTAAGGCGAGTCACAATAGGACTAACAAAAGAAATTTAATTTCTTGGATGAGTTATTTAATAGAGGGCGGGTTATGTTGCCAAATCATTTCCAATTGTATGGTGCAAATCTTCTAGTCCTCTTGAATCACTTGATCGCTCCTCATATGGGATTTGTTGGCAAAGCTTGACAATACCGAATAATCAATACGAACTAGGTTTCAGATTGATAAACATTATGATGGCACAACTTTTTTTTTTAACTTCAAATATTTCCGTTTAAAAATGTCTCATAAATCGTCATCATCATGCTAAAGTAACGAATATGCATAGGTTTTGAGTTGCACATTCTTTAATTTAGCATGGTGACGCCTGTATATTCAAATTTTTTAACAAAGCATTGTAGCATTTAAAAATAATATGACAGTCTTCCCTGATATGTTTCGAGGAATGGCTGTTCGATTTTAGAAAAGCTAAAATCCAGGAGGAACCATTATATTATGTGATTAATAATAGACAAATCAACCATTTGCGAAACAAGAAAAAAATTATTCGAAAATATTTACTTCAGTAATGCAAATCAAAGATTTGCATTTTTCTTTTGTATGGAAACTCACTCGAAGAAATCACGCGATGAGAAGATGAGGTGTTTCGAAAACTTCATGGTGATGAGAATATAAAAAAAAAAAAGGATTGGCAAATCTAACTCATATTTTTTGAATATGCACCAATGATATTTTATTTATAACGTATGCGCGTTTTAGTTATAGCACATTCGCTAAATAAAAATCTTTAATAATAATACATCAGTCATTGTGCACTAAGGTATCAGAAGATTCGATGATCGGACTATTAGGCCAATTAGGAAGAGGCCATAGATTCCCAGTGAGCACCTGATCCTCGCCAAAGAGGCAGCACTAAATTGGCCAAGAGAACGGCGGAAGAAGGAGAAATAGGCTGGCTGTCTGTCATATAACTCAAACACTATCTGTGGCACCTTTATTCCTCCGGAGCCATATTGCTTGATAACCCCTTGTTTACTGGCGCCCCCTCCCCTATCTCTGATTAGTTTTCCACCAGCCCTGATATATACTGCCCTTTATCTCCTCCACTTCGATACTTAATGTTGTCGATATTTTCCAATTTTCACCGTAAACTTCAACCACCGTTCGTTTAAAGACTCCGGCTCAATTATATCCTTCTCGCCGAGCGCTCCCTGATAAGGCCGCTTCTGACTCGAGGATAAATCCCTTCGGTCCATTCTTTAGGCAACTCTCTTTAACAACATTCTCCAGTTTGCTACGAAATAGATTCGATACTGATTTTTAACCGTATTTAAAATATCCTAAAAGTGCTACAGCGATTTTCTAATTATGTTTACAAAACATGTCTTGATTTTGTTTGAATTAATCTAATTAGTAAAAAAAAGTTATATAATGTTCGTGTAATTATAATCTTAGGTCTACAACAAAGACCTAATGATCATGGCTAATACATTGACTAATATTATTGGAGGGAGACAAAGTATTAATATTGTAACACCAGTATGGATTAAAAAATATTATTGACCTAAAATTATAAAACAAAAATGACAAACAAAACAATTACTACTCAAATTAGTATCAACCTCACTGTACAAAGTTACACTGAGACACTAGGACTTTCCAAACATGTGATCACGCACCAATACATGACTGTAACCGCTATAGGCAGTTCTAGAACTTATATAAAGCTACAAAATAGACATCTGTTCCGGTTTCACGTCGCAATATCATTACCTAATAATAATAACTCATTTTACAATAGAAATAATGAGTATCATGTGTGCAAGTGTAAAAATACCTTGGGAAAGTTTCAAATAAAGTGGAAAAGGAGTTTATTTGAATAATTAAGCTGGACTGGAAGAAATTCTGAATAATTTACTACCAGAATTAGAAGGTGAAGAGCTACCCAGATGAGTACCATATTATATGGTTCACAAACTTGGGCAATGACCAAGAAGAAGCTTGAGTAGAAGTATAAGAAGCTTGAGTCTACGCATGCATCATTCATCATTCAGAGGCATGATCATAACCGAAAAAATAAGGAATCCAAAGGTCATCGAAAATGTGAAAATCCTAAAACTTCAAGAAGAGACACGCCGAAGCTTGCATGATCAATTGATGAGCAGTGGAGCAAATTTTATAATCCATCCGGAAATGGGGAAGGGCTGGTGGAAAAGAACTGTTAGTATTTGTTTCAAACAGTTATTAACAGATTTGTTAATTTTCAAAAACATTTTCCTTTTATTTTATATACTTGGTTTAATTAAGTAAATTATACAATATTACAAGTTAAATATACAATAAGAGTGTTGTATATATAATTTTAATTGTCTATATTTTATTCATCAGCTGATACTTAAAACTACCTCCTGAAATAGAGAAGCCTTTTGTAGATTTATATACTCACCGAATATGTATGAAAACTAAAAAAAGAAATAAACTTATACATATATAAGTTATAAATTTATAACTTAGAACCTAAAAAAAATTTGCTCTAAAATTAGTCTTTAGCATTCATTTACTTAGGACAAATTTTCTCCATTTACCGCGCTCCTTATAATTTATTATATGTATATTGCTCCGGTAGTATAATGTCGCAATTGAAAATATTGCAATTTGACAGTATGAATAGAAAAATAATTCTGGATTGCCTTAATAGGACTATGGAATAAGTGGTAAATAATTAAGTACACCGATTTACAAACTTGAAATTGCAAACATTTGATCAAAATATACTGTTTTGCAATGTTTTATAATTAAGAGTTATCTCAATTTGAAAGTAGACGCCTCCTAAGTGAAATTCTTTGGTTTAAGTAAGGATGAACAGCTTACACAATCATAGTGCATTTTTTATTTATTTATTTTTTTTAAATTCTCTTCAATACTTTTTTAAAGTAAATGCATTTTCGAGCCAGCCAAAGAATTAAATTCATTTCAAAAACTTTGATAGTAAAAATTGAATTTTTGCAGATATTTTCAAAATGGGATAACTCCACTTTAGTTCTTTGAAGTTCCAATTTTAAAAAGCTTACAGCATAGCTAAAATCAATTTATACGAAAAAGTTGAATTCTTAAAACTTAGAGCTAAAAAGAAATCTGAATTACAAAAATTGCAAACATTTGATCAAAATAGACTGTTGATTTTTTTTTTTTTTTTTGTAATGTTTTAGAATTAAGAGTTATCTCAATTTGAACACGTCTCCTAAGTGACATTCTTTGGTTTAAGTAAGGATTAACAGCTTACAAAAATACTGTATTTTTTTCAAAGAAGCAATTATTCCAAGTTTTGTTTTTATGAAAAGGCGTATTTTGATCACATTTACCTGATCTACTATTTCAAAACGTTTCGGAAATTATGGAAGCATTTTTCACTAATTTCCTAGGCCTAATAATAAGTAAAGAGAGCGTCACATGTAACATGATTACAGAGTTTCAACCGTTTTTTTTTTTTTCGTTTCAATATTTTTACTTATTCTAGAGAAACAAGATAATTCAGAAGTTAGATAAAATTATGCAAACTGACCAAAGGACATTACTTCATATTGGTTCATATCACAATTGTGATATCAAACAGCTTCAACAAAAGAGTTGGGAATTCTTATCAAGTGCGAGGCGAGAAATGCTGAGATAAGGTAGAATTCCGATCAAGCAATAGGTAAACGCTGAACCATATATTCGTACTTTTTATCATCAACATATTAAAATAAAAGGATTTTTTTTCTTGAATTTGTTAAATCATTGAAGGTGATTTAATGTTTTATGGTAATGATTGTAGTTATAAGTTATTACAACTTTAATATTGAAACCCATACAATAAAACGCAAAACAAAAAAAATATCTAAAAACCATTTTTAGATTTTTTAATTTAAATTATTTAAAAAAAAAAATCTGATTAAATAATCAAAAACTGAACCGATGCGATGTGTCAATTCATAAGATTTTATTTCATCACAATACTAATAATACCCTCTTACTCCGGTTTTCCTCGCTGACAATCAGAGATTTCCCAAGCCGATGGAAAAGCGTTACTTAGTTATTACTCAGGGTGTCCTTCTTCGTCCGTCGACAGTTTTCCTTATGTCAAGCTGGTTCTTTAATTAGTTTTAAAACTCTTCAAAGATTTTCCTATTGGTTACCGGGAAAAAGGAAAGGTACAAATTACTTTTTCCCCCCTCCTCCTTTCACGTTTCTGCTTATTTCCTTTTCGACGTTTTCCTTACTTTATTTTTCTTTTAATTTTTTTTTATCCTCAATAAAACATTTTCCGAGAGCTTATTTAAAGATGAATTTCTGGAATCGACCTCATACTCTGTAACTTTTTTGACTGACTGTCAAATGGCAATGTCAACTTTTACTAGATGTTATGAAATTCTTTTTTTTTCTGTAAAAGGAAATTTTGGTTTAAAAAAATTATAGTCTTGGCAGGTTCATCAACAATATAACACAGGGAGACAGAAATTTTAGTAAAACTTTTATTTATAGTATATTTCTTTTTTAAACAAATAGAAATATTGAAATAAAATGAGGTAATTATATAACAGCATAATAAGTTTTGGCTCAGGTGGACTAAAAAAAAAAAAATTATAATAAAAACACTTCCTTCTTAATTATTTTAAAGGTTCTATATTGAACCAGTCAGCAGGTTAAAAATATTAAATAAAATTGCTCTTTTTACCATTAGTTTTCCTTTTACAAAATAGCTTAGAAATAATCAAGAATGAAGAAGTGTAAAGAATGTAAAAACCATTAACAAATGTAGAAATAAAATATTATTCTATAATTAACAATAGAATTTTTTAAATTAAAAAAGCAAATCATCTATATATAACTGAGCTGTAGTTCTCCATTATTCGATACATCGAAACCCACTACAAAGAGGTCCTAATTATTTCGTTAAAGAGCTAACTAAACCTCGGGGAGTTAATTTATTACGGCAACCACTCCTTAGGCTGTTTTTTATTGAGGGGCGTGCCTTCCTTCCCTTTTTGTTTTGGATTTTTTGAGAAAGGTTATAACTGACATTTACAACTGTTAATCAGCAACTCGCGTGTCATAATTTGTTATAAATCAATGATTTTATTAAAGAGTCCTTGCCGAAGTTCTTGTTTGTAAAAGATGCCGTCTCCCAGCTATAATTTTAACAAATACAACAAATACAAGGTGTTTAAAAAAAAAAAAGTGTTCACAAATATACTCAAAACTTTCCTTAGATATCCAACCTATGTTTCGAGTTACCTAGCTAGCTTATCTTCAAGTTCACCTTACAATAAAATTATCTATTATCTGGCTTATGAGATGAATATTTGATCAGATTTGAATTTTTCATGTGATCATTCAATTTTAATTTATGAACCATAGTGAAGAATAAATTGATGTCTAATTATGGCTCCTAACTGAAAAGGTAGTCTTTCTTTTTAGTGAATTTTAAAATTAATATAATTTCTCTATTAAATTTTTCGCACGTAAATTTTGAATTAATTGTAAAGTTATATTGCCTGGATTTATAAATTTTTTAAAATATATTCATGAAGTTTAACTGCAATGTAGTACTAGTAAAGGGCATTCATTCTTAATAGACGAAAAAAAATAATGGATATTATAAAATGAAATGTTTCAAAATAACCCTTAGACAAATAAATCGAAGTGTATTTCGTTGATGAGAATATAGTATTGTAAATTAAGAATATTTACTCTCAAGAGAAATTTTTTTGACAATCCTTTGGGGTTCTAAGGTCGATGAATTATTAATTCTTGGCTCAACAATCTTTATCCCCTTTATATATTTTAAACATCTTCCTGTTCTTTATCGAAAGCATTATTATTATTTTTATTTATTTTAAGGAACGCAAAAAATAATAAATAAGTAGGTATTGTGATTGTTAAAAAACTCAAACAGCAAGCAGGTGGTAAGTTACAGATATCACGTAAAGACAACCGACAGGGAACAATCGATTCTACAAAAAAAAAAAAAAAAAAGATTCTCCCCTTCCTATAAAAAAGTTTCACCGAGTGGAGATAAGGCCGCTGTTGGAGATTACTTTAATTGCACTAATTTTGAGAGTGAGGGGGGGGGGGGGTTGATTTTGGGGCAATTAGCGGACTCGAAATGAAATCCGTGATGCATCTGAAATAAATGAAGAGAAATTTCTTTCGAAGGGGAATTATAGGGCATTAATCAAGGGGCGCGGGGGGCTATTTGGCACCTTGTTATATTAACTCACAGCCGATTAGACGGAATAACTCTCCCTAGCTCAATTATAAATTACATCTAATGGCATTTTTCCCTCCGGGCTTTTTCTATTCTTCATTTCCAAAGTTCATTTATTAATGATATTTTCGAAGGACTCCCGATCCCCATCGAATCGGCTTAGGAACTGGAGGGAATATTGGATTGGCAGGCGAAAGTCGGCGGAGTAAGATGCTTTCAGAGTATTACTTTACTAAAAAAAATCAATTATAAACTTCAAATTAAATATGGTAATATTCGGACATGGGCGTACCCAGAATCAAAATTAGGGGGGGGGGCAAGCTATGTTCAGGTTGTAACATCTTACCATGGAAAAGGTGAATGAAACCAAAATTATGTATAATTATAGCAGTGCTTTTTCAACTACGCTATTACAATTATTTGCTTGAAAAAATTATTCTATTACTGCTTCCCACCTTAAAAGCTTAAAAAATTATTGCATCCAGCCTTCCAGGGGGGGGGGGCAGCATCCCCCCCCTGCCCCCCGCTGGGTTCGGAAATCAGAAGTCAAGGGATCTAAGTGAGATTTTTGAATAAATGTCGTTAGATTGGGATATGGTAGTAAAAATTAAATTTTTTTCGGCGGTAAAGAGACTTTAGTGGATGGACTATGGTGACAGTATAAGTAAATGATTCTGTTGAAAATACTGTGAAAAATGGGGATTGAATATAAATTTAGATAAATGAAAAATAATAATTTTTAGGAATGGAGGGAAAACCAGAAAATTGGTTCATAAACCAAAAAAAAATAGGGGTAGTTAAGAACTATAAATATTTAGGGATTAACTTGAGCTTCACATTGCCATTAAATAAGAACTTTCAAGAAAAATTTGGAAAAGCTAAAACAGGAATTAACACAGTCTGGAAAAATTTTATATACAATAACGAAATTTCTTATCCATCAAAAATTCTGAAGGTTTAACAACGATAAGCTTTCTCGATAAGTCATAAGCCTTAAAGGTTTTTACGAATTATTTCCTCAATTTTCAGATAGACGAATGATTCCCTACTTTCAGGAAAACTTATACCTACTCACTGCAAAGTGAGTGATAGTTTATTGAGGGATTGATTGAACATTGACTCCGTTTGGTCAAAAAAATGAGGAAAGTATTTTCTTACAAAACTTTTTCTATTATATGGAACTAAATACTTGATTTCCAATCTCTTGAACATAGACCTCTGCAAAATCTGCACATTTTAATATATAAAATAAATAATTTGTTAGAATGATATTTCACATTTTTCTATGTTTTGCAGTATCTATTGCTATTAGCTTCTTATTAATTAAAGGATTCATTTTGGAAGATACAAATTTAATTTGAATATAACTAAACAGATATGAAATTACATAAAAATATCTTTATTTATAATAAAATAACAAATATGGTCAATAATTTTATTACTATTATTATTATTATTATTATTATTATTATTATTATTAGATAGGTATTATCACAACTTTAGGAACTTCTATACCCTGCCAGGGGGATAGGCCTCCAGGTGGTCTGATTGCTGGTAAAGGACGCTCTCCAGTCCACCATCGACCTCTATGAAGATGACATCCTCTTCGGTAGAACCCAGAGCCACGGAGGCTAGGGTGGGCAGTTGTTCGTCTTCTTGGTCTCTTCCTGGAGCGGGAAAGCTTTTCTTCCTGCAATGAAAAGTCAAAGAAAAATTTCACTTTATTCTGGTACAAAGAAACAATAGTTTCCATATACCATTATGGTTTAAAAGAAATAGGAGTTTTTAAGGGAGGGATGTTTAGAGGCTTCAAAAAATCTTTATAAGACCAAAATTAAGATAGAAGTTAAATTTGGTAGTATTTATCCTACGATAAATCCTATCTCTCATAATAGTTTGTTTGTATTTCGCTTATTGACCGTCGCAAAGTGTTCATTGATAAACAATAAACAAAGTAATTCTTTTTTATTAGAAATTTTTGGGGCTTCATTTATTGTAACCACCGACCGAATTCTTCAATTACAGATACGCCAAACTTATTATTTGCATGCGATATGAAATTATTTAACAGTAGTCTATTGCAAATTCACATCAAAGCAAATTCTAGCCTTATGGACTCTAAAAGCTTTCAAATAAGTCAACAATCAATAAAGAAATTGAAGGTTATTAAAAAATTAACTCTGTTATGTTTGGTGACTTTTTACGTATGTTTTCAAGGATTTCTCATTCAATTTTTTTTTCTGCTAAAAATAAGAAATATTCTCCCCACCAATTTAATTTCCTATATTTTGTGGTTTTTAAAAAATTACTCTAGGGAAACATACATACGCCCTG
This sequence comes from Aelia acuminata, assembly GCA_911387785.2. NCBI lineage: Eukaryota > Metazoa > Arthropoda > Insecta > Hemiptera > Pentatomidae > Aelia > Aelia acuminata. Next base: position 73,318,784 of record OU426983.1, on the reverse strand, counting down.
TGAATTAAAATAATCTTGAAAAAATATTTAATAAACGAATTGATGTGCAGTAGTTTATTTAGGCTCGCCAGGGTTTTAATTAGCCCTGTCCCAGATTCCGTTAAAGGACAAGTTAGTGTTTTTCCTTCCAAAGAAGTTTGAAAGTCTTGATGAAGGAAACGATCTAAAGTATACAAATGCCGATTGTAAACAAAAAGTTCCGAAAATCAGAAGCCCTACATTATTATCTAGGGCCTGATATTGTTTCGTGTGATAATTGGATGTTTTAACTTTTTTTAATGATATTTTTTTAAGATATTCTTTTAGAAAAAGGATAATTACCCAACCATTAACCTACAGACCTTACGATTTGTTCCTTCTTATTTATATTATTATTCTTTTTAAATATGGTTTGTTATACGTTAAAAAAAAATAAATAAAAAATAAAAGCTTGCTTTGCGCAAGTCATAACATAAAGGACCAAGTTTCCTTTATGTTATAACTCCTAATGAATATAAAAATTTCCTTATCTTCTGCAGCCACACGATAACCACACAGTATTTCTTTACATTAAAAAATATAATGTGAAAAATATGAGTAATAATACATTTATATTGTGCAAACAATATTTATCGGGTGTTTAATGGACTATCTGACGATTAAGGTATAGTAGGTTTGTGTAGTATTTTATTGGCGTGAAATTATTACGCAAAATGTCTAACAAACAATTAGAATTTAAATTAGTAACAAAGTTACAAAACATTAACTAAAAGTGAAAGGACAGTGACTCAAAAGTAAACGTATGCTTCGCTGTTCAACGTAAGACGTCCTAGTCTTACCGCTTCTGTATATGGTCTGATATGGACCAAATCAGAAAGGCCTAGAACAATCCAAACTTGTTATCACTTACTTAAAATGTAAAAGCACGGTTATTTTATATTATAGGTTGATATTTTTATTTTTGCCTGCTCTATACTTGAAGATTAAGTTTTAAACTTTGAATAAATTATATTTATTTGCAAGATCATTCTTTCTTACGTGATAAGTGTTCTTATGACACATCTTAAAAAATGTTTTTCGCATAAACCATGGTTAGCATACCTGCAATCATAATGGCACACTATGTTGCAATATCCATTAGCAATGACCACTAACCTCCTGTTTGGCGGAACGGGTACAAGAACCTGCGGATCGGAGACCTCCGGCTCGGGACGATACAAGCCAGCGATGTGAGCAGCAGCTTCTGAGGTGCTCCGCCCGTGGGCCGAAACCAGGTGGGCCTTCAGCACCTTGGACAGGTTCGTCTTCAGGTCATCGCAGTCCGGGCACTCGTACAAGAATTTGCCGGGGTGCAGCTTCGAAGATATCACGTGCTTCCTCAGGTTCTCCTGAAAGTTGTGGAAGAAGAAGATTTTTAAGGCGAAGTCCACCAAAAATAACTAAATTAAAGTATAATAAATGTTGTACTGACTAAAAGTGTGCAGGAGAAGGGACAATGTGGACACCTAAACGGTTTTTGGCCAGTATGGAGGTTGATGTGCCTATGGAGGTGAGTTCTGTTCTTGGTGGTGAAGTCGCAGTGCGGGCAGCTCAAGGCCATACCTTCTTCCGTGTGCTGGGACTTGATATGTCTGGAAAATGGGAAATAACTATATTATACAACAATATAGAAAACGCATAAATATATTCTTCATTTTATTGACATAGTTTACAACTGGAATCTCTGCCATTAAGAGTATTAGAGCAGGAGTGTCTCAAGGCAACGTCCTGGGTCCAACATCTGGCTACTTTTGCTGCAATCCTAACTTCAGAGAAAAATCCTTATTTAGCATCTACCACTCTTCCTAACTTCCTGTATGATATTGCTGACAGGGCTTCGAGATATAAAATAAAAATCAAGAAAAGAAGATGAATGCATGCCGGATAAAAGGTAAAAGGTATAAAATACCTTTTCCGGCATCTTACGAAGTTAGGTTTCCAGGATTTTATCTGGTCAAGATACTGACATGACAAACTCACACTAAGCGTAAACGAAAAGAATTGGATTACTTGACAGTCAATCAACATTATATTTAACTAATAAACTAACTTTGTATAAAGTTTTATTAAAACCCATATGGACTTATGGTATTGCACTTTGGGGTTCAGTTAAAAAAATTATCATACAAAAAAATTCAGTCCTTTCAAACGAAAGTTTTACGGAAAATATTAGACGCGCCATTTTATGTCAGTAGCAATAAAATACATAATGACTCAAAAATCCCAACCATTGCAGTAACAGCTAAAGAAAATTACATCAAATTTCACTAAAGACTGACTTGTAACAACAACCCCAGACAAATAATTTGAGACGCAAAAAGAACCCGTACAGCCCACCCGGATGACTGCGAAGGCGGTGGCTACAGACCAGCTGATTTAATCACTATTCCTATAACGCTGTCGAAGCAGCTCTCAAATTTTGTAATTAGCTCATTGTAAAGCATTTCGCAGATTGCAAAGTCTACTCGTATTAGTTTATTAGTTGTTGATAAATAATAAGAAAATACAATTATGGAATAATAACATGGTCATCATCGAATGAATTACAACCTCCCGAACTCCTCTAAACACAAGTCATGCATGCTGGCATGCCACTCGCCACCCGCTGCTCGTTACCCCAGCTACCTCGGATCACATAGATCCTGGGAGAAGGAAGGGTAGCAACAGATGCGGAGATACTCGCTGTAAATAACCACTCCTCCTTTTTTCATGCAGCGGACCTGCAATGTACGCCGGGAATTCGGTAAGGATCATAGGCCCTTTATCAGATCCCGCTGCTATTTATGGCTGCCTGCGGGGGGCTATTCTTCTTCCGTCTCCTTCTGGGTAGGTTGAGATCTACCTCTTGTCTCGCGATTCTCTGCCATTAACGTCAATGAGGATTTCATATCTAACTGTGCAAAATTTTGGAGTTGCACTCTAAATAATTATTTAAAGAAAAATATTAACAGATAAAATTATTATGGAAACTAATTAGAAATCTCTATCTGCTAGTAAACATGCACAACATTTACCTCACATATCTCCGTATATCAGAGGCGAAACGTAAAATTTTGTGAGTTAAAATGAAAAAGCAGAATTTGGTTTTCCTCAAGTACTCGAAATCTTGTCTAGAAGCCAAGTCTAGGAACCTAGAAGCTAATAAAATGAAGGGCTAATTATCATTTTGAAGTAAATAAAAAAAACCAATTTATTTATTTATTATTGCCTCTACCTAGAAGCTAAGAGTCTAGGAACCTAGAAGCTAATAAAATGAAGGGCTAATTATCATTTTGAAATAAATAAAAAAAACCAATTTATTTATTTATTATTGCCTCTACCTAGAAGCTAAGAGTCTAGGAACCTAGAAGCTAATAAAATGAAGGGCTAATTATCATTTTGAAATAAATAAAAAAAACCAATTTATTTATTTATTATTGCCTCTACCCCGGAGCGTCATTGGCAAAATCGCTTTCAATCAAACTTGGTTATGCGGCTTGATTCAAAAAATGTCATCACAACCTTCACTGAGTCCTACACGTCTCCCAACAACTACTTTGTGTTGAGGTTGTTTTCTATATTCAAGTCGCATCGAAGTTTGGCTAATATTGAGTATTCCAGAAGTATTTGCTTGCTAGTTCTGATTTTGGGGTGACAGCGTTTAGAGGTTGGGGCTAATTAAATCTAATGGGATAAAAAAAATTATTACATCACTAGTTTAGAGCAGATTCCCACAGGTTGAAGAAGAAATGAGATATATAATAGTGAGATATATTGGCACAGATAAGAATCCATTAAGATATTTTTGACTAATATAAAACGATGCTGAATTTAACATGATGCTTAGCCTAAGCATCCAAAGGTTACTTCTAGATACAGAGAAACACGAAACAAACGACTTTTGCCTCTTTCTACAGTTTCTCGGATTGCCTTTGATACCCTGACAGAACCTACCCCAGAGGTCGTCATCGGATTTGCAGCGCCCGTCCCCTCCGGTAAGGATAATTAGAGCCGAGAACAACACGTTTTGTCAAGTTCCTTTTTGAGTGGCGAGGAGTAGACAATGGCTGGTATCTGGATCTAGGCACAGGAGCGCAATCTGCTGGATCTGGACACCACTGATACAGGGCAATACACAGGGACTCGAATCAATTATAAGTTATTGGCTATGGCAAGATGGAGGAGATAGCCTCGGACCACGACTCACGACCCTAATGGTGACTCCTTTATTTTCACAAGTCGGTCCCACGGCTCCGCTTTAATTAGACCGAACGGTATACCACGATGGCGCCTCCGTCTCCGCGCTCCAGTCCTCGGCGTCGGGTATCTGCGTCAGGTGACGCTGGCTACGTAGCAAGTAAGAGGAATCGGTCCGTTAGAGCCAAGGTCCACGAAGGTTGACATTTCAGCAGTTAACTCGATTCAAAGGAGTAGCCAGATAAGAAAAATATCACGGTCAATATTGCTCAATGTTGCATACAAATTTATTTATTTAGAAATGTTTTAAATAAATAGATGTTTTTGATCATTGAGCAATATTGATTTGATATTTTTCTTATCAAGATATAAACACAGGCAGTTTTAATTAAGATTTCAGCTTTAAAAGATTCCACAGCATCATTCAAAATGTTATTATTAGTAGCACATCCACACAGAAAATCGACTTCCCCTCTTTTTTCTTCTCCCTTCATTTTTATTATGAAATTTTCTTATGTTTGGTTCGAATGGAACTTGAGGTGGTCAACATCTATTCAGTTCACTGTAAAATGTATTATAGGCATCAATGGTTGGGTTTCTATAAAGCTATTTGGATGCGTTTGTAACAGATCTATCCTGTTCTTATTTATGTTAAATGAAACAACCCCCAAAATTATACAAAGGATAAAAAAAACTTTCGGAAAATATGTCTAAATCGTTTAATGATTTAAGCAGTCTTGTGTATATTTACAACTAGCATGAGTGTTACAATTTAATACTTACCCATTTACTCAAGTTTAATATGAAAAATGTTGGTGGGTTAGATTCTTTGAACATGTAATCCCTGAGAGTGAGGCCTGGCATGAAAATATAATATACCTGATTTAGAGATAAATGGGTTCATAGCTGGGGATACATCTTTTTTGAGAGCCAAAGTTCTCCGAATCATATTTGAAAACATGAAAAATAAAATAAAAAGTAATAAGACTGAAAATAAAATGGGTTGTGAAAAAAATGGAAAATTAATTCAAACCAACACTGGGGACTCAAAGATAGGGCATGGGTAAAAAATAAACTGAAATTGTCAAGACAGATACCATATATTTATCTAAAGACGTTAACCATTGGATGTATGGTTTGTTTTTTAAATGTTATCAATACATTATAGGATACAAAAAATAATTGGAAAATGTTGGCGGGTTAGATTCTTAGAAACTATAATACTTGAGAGGGATGCCTGGCATGAAAACAACTCATTGTCTTTCACAAATCAAATTATTATAAGTGGGAAATGTCTTATTCTAATTTATTACGAACAAACACACACACACATACGAAAGGAGAAGCGCTAGACTGGGGAAAACACTATTCGTGACGTGAAATATCCTGCCAAACCAAGACTTAATGCTTTCCTACCAGAGGAACACTATTAGTAGACTGGTGTGCCTAGAGACTTGCAAAAGGATATATGGACTAACTATTATTAGTATTCTCTGAAACTGAGTAAAATTTCAGCTAAGGGAAAGAGTTAGTACCTATCATGTGTTTTTCTGAAAGAAAAAAAAAATCAATATTTCTATACACTAATCGAAAGGAAATATAAATAAGAACCAGTTAACCTACAAAGTGTGTATCGAGTTTTATTTATTTTTTATTAAAAATAATAATTAAGACATTGGTGGCAAAGGCGCAGAGGGCAGGGGCGGAAAGATCAAAGGAACTGGAGCAATCTGAACAAAAAGTCAAGTCGATCTGGGAACCAATTACCTCAGCTCTGATTAAAACAGTTGTCACCTCCAGCGCCGTCCTGGAATGGATAATTTTTAAATTAATATTTCTGACGGCTAATGATTTGCTACAATCGGAAATCCAGGCAACGGCAAAACTCAGCGGAAGGCCTAAGAGTGGTCCAAATATATTTTTCGAAAATTCCAGGAGAATAAGAGTATGTTTGAAGAAATAGTTTTTATAATCCTAAAATAAAAGGACAAAAAAAAAAATTGATATTAAGAAAATAGTTTATAGTTGGAGTGAGACGATCAGGGCAGACGTCCACATTATCAAAGGAGCGACTCAAATGGCTACAAGCGTTACAAAAAAAAGTCAAACGTCAAATCATTGCACAATATTTCAGATCAAGCCGTTACTAAGCGGTTAAGGGAATGCAGTCTTAGTTCCATATATTACTAAGTTCCTCGGTTAACAAGAATACTCGTACTCAAGATCACGCGATATCCGAAGGCGAGGAACCATCGCAATTAAGTAACACATTATGCATCGATGAAGAATTTTCTGAACAGAATGAAATTTGCTCTGCACAAAAACGATAAGAGATTGAGACCAGCTAACAGCATCATTTGAGGAGGATAAATCATGTTTTGAGTAGAACACACCGACAAAAGTGACGTTGTATATGCTAATGAATGAAGGGTACATCAATGAATTGCTAAGAATCAACCTCAGTGGACGAGTGCTTAGTGGTAGAGATCAAGTCATAAATGCCAATAAGATTCTTCTTTGACGCCCTGAATTGAATCTCGTTGGACAAATTGTGTACCATATGGAGCAAAAAAATTGCAATCATTCATGAACATTGCTAGAGGTGGAAAAAAATAATATAAAAAGGGGAGAAATACCACAGCTAAACATCAGGCTCCTAATAATAAACATGCATAGACATGTACCTGGTGTTATCCAAGCTCAGTGGCAAAAAGAAGTATTTTTTTTTTTTATTAGTCATCTTATTAAAAAGTAAATATCTTAAGAAAATTATATTTTTTTCGAAAACTTATTTTACATTTTGGCATAACCTGCCCCTTTCATCTTGTGCTGTATATATTATGAGTGTAGTCAGGAGGTTATTCATACATAAGTTAAGCAACATTAAATAATATTGGTTTAAGTTCCAAACTAGAAACTCCGATATGGAAAACATAATGTGCAATAACATATATTATATTTTTCAAAGTTTTTGAGAAATAAAGCATTCTATCATTACATTATCACGCGCCTTGTTTTAATGTACCTTCAATAATGTAAAAATCCATTCACCGTATCAATATTATTCTGCAGCTGCTTGTTAACTGTTCTGTAGAGGGCAATATTTTCAGGCAAATGAATTCCACTTTAATTATTACAAATGAGGAAAGAATACCAATATACAGGGCCGTATTCCCCTTTTTCCGATCGCTGGTCACTGCCTCCCCCCATCCCCCCACAGCCGGGACGAAATAAAACAGAAATAATTACCTATTCAAGTTTACATTTCACATCGGAGAGGGGGCTTCGGGAGTTATTATAAGAATTATTCACCTGCGTTTGGCATTTAATAAACCCTCGCCGGTAATTATGTTTTATCTAGACTTGGTTGGTTTAGTTGACTTTGAACAAATTCAATTATCCCATATCGAGCTTATAATTAGGCCATGAATTTTACCGGGAAAATTTTAATTTTCCAATTTATAGCGAACTCTTTTATGTCATTGGTTCGATTCGTTTGTCATTAGGAGCTTTGTGAAAATTTTCTGCCGATTCTGTTTCAATTACTCGCATTTAATAGCCTCCTTGTTTAAAAATAAACTACTCCGCTTCTGCTTCATAAAACGAATTAATTCCTGTATACACCGATGGTCACTGAAACCATTTTTCTGACTTTAGTAACGATTTTTTCATTACAAAGTATGAATCAGTTTCAAGAAAAAATAATATCAACGTTCATGGGTAAGAAAACTCCGATAGAATCCGCGAACATTCTTCATCTCCTGAAGGAAGACTGAATTTCCCTCTAGGAAAACAACTCCTATCTCCGTTGAACTAATATGAGACTCCTCGGTTATAAAACACGAAAGAGGACGGACAGAAGTTTTCCAAGGTGGCCGGAATGCGGGCGATACTAAACCACGAGAAGAATGTCCAGCGTATTCCCGGAATGTCTCAGGACAACTGGATTAAGAAACTTCTGCCTTATGAGTCCATCAGGGAGGACGGCCTCTCCTAGTTATGGGAAGGACATTTCCGGAGTTGCTCTAGTCTGATATAGGGATGGAGTCGTTCCCGAGCTCCGCAAAAGACCGATATAAAGTCACTGAATCGTGGTGGTGGGGTCGATTCTCTTAATATTTAAAGAAGAGCTAAAAAAAAAAAACTGGTAACAGTTTTGTAATAGTTGAACAATAACTTTAAATTGTAAATAAATAGATTGACAACACTAGTAATTACAAGAAATTCCACTGATATATTTCTGTTTCTAATCGACTTATTAGAACTCAATCTACGACTTCTGTTACCATTTTGGAAACGATTTATAGTGAACTCTTGTATGTCCTTGGGAGCTCTCTGGAAATCTTCTGTTCTGAAATACTTTAAAAAATACACGTTAGGTTATAGTAATTTATCCTTCTGCGGCATTAAGATTTTTTCTTCAATTATTTAATTTTATGTGATTTTTAAATTTATTATTATTATTATTATATTAGATTCTAAACATTTAGCCTTGTTGGTTATTTCAAGGATTAATTCACAAAATATGTATATTACCAAGGCGAAAACCATTTGATTAAATAATTAAATAAAAATAATTGATAACAATCACAGAACATGTAGGCTGGAGGGAAACAATCTATAAAGTATGGTACTATGATATAGGTAAAGGTGGTTTTGATTTAAATAGGTGGTTGAGAGCTTACTGTTGTTTAGATATCTCCAAAGAAACATCGAAATTAGAAACAAAAAGAAAGGAAATTTGTCATTTAGCCATTTTAATAAAAAAAAAAAATACTTTCATTACAACCAAATATAGAATAAAAATTTGTTCTGTTAAACAAACAAAATGTACTTACTTAAAAACTTTCAGATTTTCTAAGACAGTTTACAGTTTTATTTGAACTAACTCTAAACATATATGTGTTAGGCTCTAAATATAGAGCCTATTATATTTTCTTCTGTTGAATAGGCAAATTGTAAAAGCAATGTTAAGAATTATAAATTAAGAAGAATCATCGAAGGCACGCAAAAAAAAAATTAAATTAAAAAAAAATTGTTTTTCAAAAAAGTTCTTAATACTGCTATGGGCTAACTAATATACCGTATCATATTCAACTATCCAGATTCTTCATTTGCGATTCCGTAGTGTGAAACTGAAATGCAAATAGAGTTCGAAGAGTGTAGTTTGGATGGTAAGTTAAGGTAAGGAGGTTCAGTCCTGGCATCATCCGAACATAGTTGAGAACAGTACGAGAAACTCTAGGGGAAGACAGAGGCTGTCAATAATATAGAAATGAGAATAACATGGAGGTAGATCGTACCACCGAGGTAGATAGGGCCAGATGTCGAATAATTAGCGGCACCTGGCGGACAGCATCTGCGGCAAACTGTCCCCCTCTGATCTACCGATTTATGGAGTCTTCCTTCTATCTTGCTATTGATATTGTTTGCTAAATTGCCTATCAAAGTACAATACAGTGACGAATTATACTTTAGGTTGGGTAAAACAATGACTACCAAAAAATAAAATAAAGTAATAGTAAAAATTAAATCCCCTACTAAAAAATATATGTATTTTTTTTTAAGTAACACTTCTAATCCGATGTCCCTCCGAGTTCATCAATTAGAATGGATAGGATAGGATAGGGGTTTTAGGGTGATAAATATCGCGATTATTACGCCCAATTAGAATTAGAATGTATATACGCTCAATTAGAATGTATATAGATATATCACAATTTTAGGTATTAACAAAAGTATTATCATTTACTTTTAGGAAAAGGTGAAGTCTAAATCTAGGGAATCACGTGTTTTGTTCATTTATTATCCGCCTTTTTTAGAAACAAGATCAAACCCTTTCTCTAGGTCTACGAATATTAATTTTAGGAAACGATGCATCTTCTATTTAAGCAGCTATCATATTTCCATTTATCTAAGTATTTACATTATTTATAATCGGGTAGACATTAAAATTAATTAATAATTTTATTTGAATATTTTATAGCACTATTTTATTATTATCTCAAAGCCTTAAAACATCGGATATCGGTCCCTAAATGCAAGATTACCATAACTCCAAAAACATTTATTTTTCATTTTATTTTTACAATTAAAGATGGGTAAAATGGGAAACACAACATGTGGGAAACCTACTTTTTAAACAATATAAACTAAATTCAAGACATTTATCAATGCTTGTAAAGGTGCGTTTACAAGCTCAAACCAATAGCACAAACTGGCTTGTGCAAGCCAGTTTGTGTATGGGATGGATGACTTTTATTTCGTAAAAGCCCCACGGAATAAATCTCGACTTAGCCACGATGGTTAGGATAGGTTAATTATACCTCTAGAGTAACCCCCCCGGCCATGTGTAGCCAGGAAGGGGAACCTAACAAAAAAAAAAAAAAAAAAATTAGGTAAGTGAAAGTAAAAATTAAAACTGTCAAGTAATACAGCATATTTGTCGTTTTGGCGCTTGATAAGGGGTAATTAGGCTTCATGTAAATTTAAAGTTCGAATGTTCAAAACCCTAGTGTATGATGATTTCACCGCTAATAAGACTGAACACAAAAAGTTTGGCCTCTTAGATAAGATGAATTATGATGCTGAAGGAAATGTTAAATGATGATAAATATCCTTCGGTTAAGCTTAATGTACATGTTTAATACTTATAAATAAAATATGCTAACAAACACCAATATATTTATTTATCGCAATAGATGCAGTAAAAATATAACTGCTGCCTGCAGAATATACCTTCCCAAACATGGGAAGGACTTATATACTTCAATAAATTCTGAAATAAATTGTTTTTCATTCACCATTTTGATGAAGGCAGCAAGTGATAGCAGTCGAAGTAACACGTGTTTACGGGTTTCAGTCAATGAGCATGCCTGAAATTGGAACAATGGCTTGAGCATTTTTTACACGCTCAAGCCAATGCACCAATCTCAAACCAATTTTCTGTCCGGACAGATTTAGCACAAGCCAAATTCTTTTTGAGTTTGAGCAAATGGTTTGAGCGTGTAAACGCACCTTTAAAGGTGATGTATCATTTTTATAACATTTAAATGCTAAAATAACACATTTTAAAATATGTTTTTCGAAAACTAATACGAATACTGATTATGGTGTAGCGATTCTTAAACTGAAATATTTGCTCTTCTAAACTCAAAAAAATGGATTTATAAGATTAAATAGAACACTAGAATTGCCATTTTCTTTGACAAAGATGAGATATGTTGTTAAAAAGATCTAACTTTAATAAAAACCAGCACAGAATTATCACTCTTCGTAACAACAGTACGAAGGAAAGTATGGAGGAATTATAAAAAATATACTGATTAGTTATTAATTTTACTCTCCTCTTCTTGAGACAAACTTGGAAATCTTACCCAGGGATGTAGACTTAATTTTTGAATTGCAGATAGGGTAGTAGGACTAGGGTAGTGGATACCTATATTTTTTAACTATTTTAGGACAAACCACAGATTGTGGATTTTTAGAGAAAATTTTTTTTGACTATCAATCACATTTCAGCACTGATGATGGCCGAACGGCCGAAACGATGAGGAAATAAAGTTTAAGAAAAAAAGTGTTGAGACTTAATGGTCGCCCTCAATTTAAATAAAAAAATAAATAAATAAAATAAAAATAAAAAATATAGTTTATTAATAGCTAGACTCGGCGAGTTTCAGTCCGTAAGTTTCTACAAATCATTACCCCGAAAATTCTTGTTATAGTAAAAAAATGTCTCTGCTACAGCACGGTACAAATACCTACAAAGAAAATAAAGAAACGAGGAAATTCAGAAATAACGCGTAGTGTCATGAGTTGCTAATCCAGATACAGAATAAATACCTACCGCAGCCTGCCTTAGATATAATAAGCTTACTTGGTTAGTTGTGCCCTTGTCTTGGCCGAGTACTGGCAATGCCTGCAGTGGTAGTTCCTGGCGCTGCTGTGGGTGGCCCGGTGTGTCCGCAGCTCTGCTTCAGATCGTCCCTTGAAGATGCACCCTTCCTCGTCGCAGGGGTATTTCTTGCCCTCGTGTCGCTGGGCGTGCTTCTCTAAGCAGGCTCTACAACATTCAATAGTTGATCAAGCGGGATGTCTTTAATAATGTAACACATAATAGTTCACAGTCAGATTTTAAATATCTGATACATATATTAATTAGGAAGGAATACATATTTTCGGAGCAAAAGCATGGTGAGGAACAAATTAACTAACTACATTGCCACCGCGTTACCAATTCTCAAAAATGTGTAGGTTTTATGTAAGGACCTGTTTTAACTCTAAATTATCTCTAGTTTTGTTTAGAGATAATTTAGAGTTCTCACCAACCGACAAATACTGTCCAATCGAAAGCATATGAGCATACGAAAACATATATACCGTGCACATATGCAACTGAGGCCAGTCCATCTCTCCCTCCTAGTGGTTGCGGATGATTAAGAAGTAGTGATTGGTGGCAGTAGGAGAAACCTACAGTACGATATCCGAGTCTATCTGGAAGGATACAGCTAATATACATGAAAATAAAAAGCAGCGAAACTAAAATAAATATATAGAGAGAAGAGAGGAGAATGCGTCATTCTATTTAGAGGAGAAGAACTGGAATGCGTCACAGACTTAATATTTAGTGGCCAATCTGAATGCAAAAGAATGAAATAAGGGAAAGAACACCATTGGTCAGCCAATGCTTCCATTAATTTACAGCGGGTTTCATGGGAAAAATAGAACTATAAAAAAAGTCAAGACTGTCAAATCTCTAATAACTGAAGTTTTCACCAGAGAGCTCCTTATTCAATATTCACAAGGGAAGGTATATCTTTGAAGGTTATCTTGAAAAATTAAACTTTTTGGAGATGTACAGCAGTGATCAGATACTCCAGAGATAAAATATTTATCATGTGAGTCAAAATAAGCTGGATTAAATTCAAGGCAAACAGAGAGAAAGTGATGCACTTCAATTCATCTCTATACACTTTAAATTAAAGAAAGTTACTGTTATTTTTATAGTAAACCAGTTACTTCAGATGGTCTTAAAATAGCACATGTAAGGTATAAATACATCTAAAAAGGAGGATAACATAAAGGATACAATACTACCTCGCAGACAATTATCCATTGTACAGAAAGGAGGAAAGGGGGGAGTAAGGTCTGCCATGGCGGGCAAGGACAGCGCGCGGTGGTAAGGAGGACCTGATTTAATTATAGGCCCGAACAGGAGGACCAAAAAGAGCAAGAGGAGTCGCCTGGTAAACGTGGTAATGACTTGTGCCCAGATAGGATCGGCCCATTCGTCAGCTCTATCTCCCCATCTGGCCATTGTGTCTTCATCGCTCCTCCTATATCCCTCCGTCTTTAACATACAATATAGGCGTGACTCCGGGCGTACTCCTCTATGTCGCCGATTATCTAGCTATGCGGGGTACTCATACGGCTTCTGGCTACGAGCTCAGCGGCGAGATCTGAGGAGTCTTGGTATCATTTTAGGGGTGGTTTGCCTCGACCGGTAACTTATAACATCCATTATCTCTCAGGAATATGAAAGGAAGGTGAAGAAAAAAATCAATTTGGGATAAATGATCGGTATGATAGAACATTATATTATTTCAAAAAGTTGTAAAAAAATTATAAAAGGATACAGATAGTAACTTTGCGAAACCATCTATGTCCCAACTTCGCAAAAAATTAAATGTTAACATTTCCGATAGAGTAAGGTTCTCCATCGAAAGTGGGATGGGGGTATGTTCTAACAATCTAATACTTCGTAACTCATAATTACTGTTTTCATCACAGAGTGAGTTCTAAAGTTTTTCTTGTCTCCTCTAAAATTAAAATACTTACACGGTTTTGCAAATTTATTTTCGATTTGCTACAAATCTTCATTCATGAGTCACAGCAAGGCAAACTAACAATTAAAAAAAAATAATTTGACAAAATAAAAGGCAACTAATCCAAGATGAATTTTTTGCAAAAGTTCATGTGTGGTAGTTGTGGAAGGGGGTGCTCAGGATGGATTTAATTTTTTATTAGATTGATAACTTAATTCTTTAAGAATTTTTTTAAAAATTTACTTTAAATTTGTTGATGGTTCTGTTTTTAATAATATTCATACACTCAAGAATAAAAAACAGTTAATTCAAGAGCGAAACTAATGAACAGAGAAGAATATATATTTTTCATTTTTTTTTTTTTTTTTAATGCTTTATGTTTAGTGTAATTTTTTTTCACAAATGGCTAATTTTTAGCGTTTGCTTAAACTGAGCTTTTGAAGGCTTTGACGTAATCATGATCAAAATTAGATAAACAAAACGTAAAAAGCAAATCTTTTCTAAAATTATATCTGCTTTTATCACTTTTTTTAACTAATAGTGGGCTTAATTAGTTATTTTTACTCAATTTATTTTTTGTCAGTGGTCTGTTCATATTCATCTGTATCGGGGGCATGATTGTCCAAATAAGCCACTGATTGGGATTTATAGCTTATTCTTTCCGTGTAGAATTAGCAGTTGGGACATCTCATCTAGTTTGACCAAAAATTCCCAATAAATCTAGTTATTGTCACCTGTTTCTCGTAGTTTTCGGATTAGGATCATGTTCAAAAGAGGAAAAGACTATTTTTGGGATTGGTCTCTAATTGGTTTGCAAAAGTTAATGTGGCGTCTCTAAATGAACATGAATTTCATGTATGCTTAGTATAGGTATATGTTTCAGTCGAAACATATAGCATATTTAAAATCATCATAAAAATCTTTTTTTAAATACTTGACAGAGAGCTGATAAAACATGGCTTCTACATCGAGGATAGAAGGACAAAAAGACATCGAGGAACGACGAGATGTCGTGAGGATTAATTATGGTCGTTGCGCTTGCGGAGGTAAAAGATTGACCGGGATCAGTTAGTGGGAGCCTTGAGGATACAGTTGAAATGTATTAATATATGTGACGTGGGTAATCTCTTGATAAACGGCCCTAGCCGGCAGATATACTGCTCTCGGAGGATTACATATTTTAAAAACCTAATAAGGGCGGTGGTTATAACTCAAAAGCGTGTGAGTTTTCAACGTGGCCGTTTGTCCGTCGAGGAATGTCGGGACCGACCGCTGGGTAAGTTATGACCACAGTTTCGAAAACAATTTCCATCCGAACACCTCGTACGTCGGCGCCTTCTCGCTCGCTCGTGGCTACTCAATTCGTAAGCGGTATCTAATCGAAATCCTCGTCAACTCTGTATGGTATCAGCGTTCGGAAAATGATATGGGGTTTCCTAAATTAGAAATACTTTGTCATTTCTTTGAGCATCAGGAAGTCCAAACGAATCGCAATGGAATTAATAATTATATAAATAGAACTCATGTGGATCCAGCCGATCGTAAAGGGGGGCTGCAGTCCTAAAGGGGGAGGGCTGCAGCCCCACAGTCCTTCATTTGGATCTGCTGATCAGCTTTTTTTTACATTTCCCACCACTAAAATTCTACTGGGGTGGCGGGATGGCCGAGTGGGCAAACGCGTCAGAAAATACGCGTTGCCTATGGCAACGTATGATTGAGAACCGAAGCATAGCAAGTTCAAAACCCGGAGCCAGGGGACATTTAAAATACTCGGCATCAATACCCCACCCTCTCCCCTGGCCCGGGAAACCCCGTATAGCCTAACAGGCGAGGAAGTGGAGGACCAATAAAAAAAAAAAAAAAAAAATACAAAAAAAAAATCTACTTGTTCTGTAAGTATTATTTGCAACATTATTTGTCTTTTAACTTGCTTCCTTAAATTAAGAAAAGTCCAATCCTATCTTTCAATGACGAAAAATTTTCCAAAGGGTGGGGCTGCAGCCCCCACAGCTTCCCCCCCCCCCCTGGATCCGCCAATCATAGAACTACACATTTTTCGTTTTGTTTGATATAGACGAGGCTTGACAAACAAACAATTTGAATAGGTATTTAACTCGTGCCTAGAGGTATGATGGATAGTTTTTCTTTATAAGCTCAATCAACGAATATCACTCTTATTCAATGAAATTCACAAAAAAGATAGTTACAGTTGAAATATTGAGTTTTTTATTCTAAATTATTTAGGAGTAATTTTAATAAATCCCAATATCATCTGAAATTAATAATAATAGGAATTATAATAAAATAAATAAATACTTAATATTAAACTAATTAATATGAGTAATGCTTTTATTCGTTTTTAGGGTTGAACCCTATACAAATAGAGTTAGCCTTAGAAAATAACATTTTAAGTTATACATCTTATAAATAGAAAACGTAACAATTACAGCATTATTAAGCATATTAATAATATTAAATGGTCCATTAGTATGCAGTAATTTCATTTATATTATCTATACTTACTACTAGACTATAAACACATAATATTTATGCACTATAAACAAAATTAATAAATAAGTATATAAATAGATTTAATAACAATACAAATAGAACTATACAATGAGATAAGAATATATATATATAAATAAATCCAATAAACATAAATAATATATAAAATAAACATCCATTCACTCAAACATAACGTATTCGAATTCGAATAATTAGCAAATTATTCATTAAGAACGAAAGCCCTCAGAAGAAGGCAGTTAGATAAATAATAATATATTTTAGCCAACGATTCTTTGTTCGTTACCTTAAGTAATTTGATAAATTGTGAAATATTTATATTTTCAGCGTGGGGAATATAATGTTTTCTAAGGGACGAATAAATCGGGCAAGAAACAAATATATGATAGAGGGTCTCTATAGCTTGGAGATTACAAATTGTACAGTTGAGTTGAGGTTTAATAATATGTGCAGTGGTTTTATAAGTAATTTTTATAACATGTCTACCAGAGTTTATTAATTCTACATTCTTTTTAGGGTATATATTAAATATATTAAAAAAAATTATTAAACCAAGACACGAGATACCTGAGATTCAATTAGTTGATAATTGTATTTTATTTTCAAAAATCTTGATCCACAACTTTTATTTTTGAATAATTTGGTAGAGGAAAGCATTTTCCGCAGATAAAAAAAAATTCTTTCATCCTATACACTCAAAAAAACCAAATAACAATTAAAAAACAAAAAGATTGATTTTGCTTCTTTTAATAAGAGCGAAATAGAAAAAATGAAATAAAATTCAAGCAAAAAGTGGAAACAAATAAATAATGATTGTACAGAACGAAATCCACAAATACGAAAATGAGTAATTAATAATACAGACTTCTTTCAAAGGGATTAGGACTTCGTTATTTAACAGAAAAGAAATCTTTTAATCCAAGTATCTCTAGTGGGGAAGTAAAACGCAGTGGCACAACAAATATTGAAAACAGACAGTTCTTAAGAAACTCAGTAAAACAATATAACCTTGATAAAGTTAATTTCTGATCTAACTATTTGATGAAGCATGGTCCTGGGTTGGATAAACCGTAGAATGAAATTGGGTTCATAAAACAAAAAAAGACACTTATTTAAAAATAATATATATTTTTAAGGTTCCAGAGATCCCAACACTATTAGCCTTCTTTAATTGAGTTTTATTGAAAACTAAAATTTGAGATCTTTATAGGTCCCCTTCTTCCAAATCCGCATATCAGAATTCAGTACAGTGTTTTAAAAATCATTAAAAACGAACTCTTTATGATGATTTCAACTTATTGATTAATAATCGTAAAAATAATGTGATCAATTTTTCAACTATTAAAGAAGTAAGTGGACCAAGCAAATAACCATGAGGGGACTCCTGAGGTAAGATGTTTAATTTACTCGCACATTATTTTATCGGAATGAAGAATACTCCATTGTTCCCGGACCCGGCTTCCATTTCCAGGAGCTCCCCTACCTTTATCTTGGGAGACGGGAAGAGACCAGAAAGAAGAGACTGATTCCGTAGGAGATCTAAATTGGCTAGGGATCAACCGGCCACAAATCTCCAGGGCTATAAATTAAAATGCAATCTCTATCTAATACGTGTTCAATTAAAGAGGGCAGCTCATTAGCGATATTGCTGTGTCCACTCCCCCCACCTCCAGGCCTCCTGGGCTCTGCGCTATCGAGGATAGTGGTCAAGTCGTACAGCACCAGAGGCTTTTATGCAGCATAATACTCTATGTAATAATAGAATAATACTTGATCGAAAAATAATATACTGTTATATAATTATTGTGTCAAAAAATATATTTATATATTTACCACTCCAAAGACTAGGAAGGTCTTGGGATCAGTACTTTGTAAGGAAGAACCGTTTTTTTTTAACAAGAAAAGTAATCTGATTTGAAAGGTTTAAGCTTTATAGGGGGCCGAAGCTCCAGGTCTCACTAACACAAGATCGATCTACGTTAGTTTAAACAAAATAGACAAATTTTCAGCTATTTTTTGTATTAACTACGAAATAGGAAAAAAAAACAAAGCTTGAAAAAACTGGACGGCATTTAACGGAACGGAACCAATATAAGTATGTAATATGCGAAAAACAGTTCGAAAAACGCTTTTAAAAGCGGTTTAAGACTTCATTATTTTTAACTGGTGAAAAAAACATCTCTTAGTTTATTGATTTATTTAATTTAGAATTATGATATATTTCATTTGTACAGCCTAAATCACAAATATGAAGATTTTTTTTTTCTGGATCCACGGAATTCCTAACTCGTCAAGTAATTCTTAGAAAACAAACGATCTTTATTTATTATTTTCGTACAAACGGTCTCGAACCCGGTTGAATACTACAGCCTAGTACTACATTGAACATTTATCGCTGGAGAGCATTTAGTTATTAATTGTAGCTAAAAAATAAAAGAAAATTATTAATTCGACTGGATCGAGGCCCATAGTATTTACAATCCTGTTCTAGATGTTTTAAATTCGATACAGTAAAACAATCGAATAATTTGGGGAGAATAGTTTTTAAAAAGGGAGGGGAGGGTGACACATTTGATAGGATTCGACTCATTCGAATTTTATGGTGGATTTAATTTTGACTGCCTGAATTATCTAGTCTGCAGATTTTTTTTTCTTACTGAAATCATGGAATTCTTAACTCATTAAGACATTTATGGAAAATAAACCGATATTTATTTATTTTTGTTGTATTCAACATAATTACCCCAACAAAGATGTTTGTGCGAACAAAAAGGAATAGAACTTTTAGCTTATCATTTACTAACAACTTCTGTTGGGTTAACTGGACATTACACAAGGAATTACCCTTTGTAGTTGAGGATCACAAGACGTGGGACATGATCCATCTCCATGAAGATGACATGGGTGCAATTATGGAAGAGTGGAATGGAATCATCGAAGCGGGGCCGGAGGCAGGAACTCATCCTTACTCGCCGGGTCCGGTTAATGATGACTGATCATTTAATTCCGGTAGCTTTCGCTCTTGTCCCCTTGTCATTTTTCAAAAAACATTTTTTATTTTTAGCGCCGCCTTGTCGGGACCAGTTTTTTGAAAGAAATGAAAAAATCGCCCGTCTTTCTAATATAAAGCCTCCCGTTTGTCACTGTTTTAATTCCTCCTCTCTATCACTTCTATTCCTTTTTCTCTTCTTTTCATTTATCGTAAATAACTGGCCCTGTTATTTCCGTTTGATCCTCTATCTCGACTATAACTGAACATTTATCATGATATCCGCTCTTAGTAGAATTTTAATTAGCCAGGTGGGCAATGCGAGTTTTTATGCGTTTTTTTTTTCTTTTTGAAGAGTTATATTTTTAATAATATATGCGACTATTTTTTTGTTTTTACTCCTTTCCTCAAATTATTCAATGCTCATTAATAGATATTAGCAACACGAAACGTTGTTCTTAAGTGTCAGGTAACAAACATCTTACAGAAAAATAAAAATTAGAAGAATCAAGTTTCAATTGTGACAATTGAAAGGTATATTTATTTGGGGGTCATAGAGGCAATGGAAAAAATATTAGGCAAAGGTGATCAATGGCTTCATGATGGAAGCCCCCCCCCCTCTAGTTTTAAAACGAAAAACACAGCGATAATTTCCTGATGATAGCAATTTCGGAGTGAAGTGTACAACTTGTAGTCGTTACACACACACAAAAAAAAAGATGATTTATCATACAATTTGGTGTTGAATAACATACCTAAACAGCTCAATCTAGAATCGATTCGATAAGGGATTTCCATATTTCAAATTACTAGCTCATTCTATAAACTGCTTGATTCATGGATACGACATACTTACTTAAGGAACTTTTTCATGCATTTTATAATTATAGATGGCTTGGTTTACGGATAACAAACTTAAAGGCTTCCTAGTGTTGAAGGGCATCATGGTTTGACAAACGCCTCATGTGCTACTAGAAAGAAATAAGGTCAAACACTTCATGTTTTGTTTTTTTTATTCCATAAAAAACAAATTTTGTTTCTTCCTCTTTGCTCATTTACATAAACATAAATTTTATTCTTTCAACCAATAACATTCTGGATAACTTTAAAAAATATCAACTCTAAAGATCATCCATTGAAATAATTCCAATAGCATCTCGCAAGCAATTCTAGGAATAACTTAAAAAACCAATTTTTATGGAATATAAATCTTTATTTGGCAGTATTATATTCTGTCTCAGCAGAGACAATAGTAAAACTGATGAGGGGACAAATTTACACTTTATAACATCAAATAAAATTGAAATGCCACAATATTCATTATAGTGCAAAGGTGTAATAATGATATAAAAAAACTTACCGATTATTTAAATATAACTGGTTATTATAACCATATAATAAAATAAACGGTTTAACCGTTTAGGTTTTTTCAATAACATACATCTCTACTGTTTAACACGTCTAGGTTAAATTTTTGTGTGAACTCATTAAATTAAATATGCGCTAAGCAAGACGTCCAAATTTGTGTGATCTTTTTTATGATTATCGTCACAAACATATCCAACGTGCTTTCAAATTTATAAAATAAAACTGAACGACAATATTTAAATAAAACGGAATATTTATTTCCGTGCGGAACCGATGATGTGTAGGATCCCAAATTATTAAACATCATCTGGCAGGTGACAGAGCTAGCAAAAAGACAACCTTCTGTGAGAAGCCTAATTGCCGCCAAGACAGACATATCGATTCCTAGCTATCAATTACCTCGATAGACGATACACATCGATTAAGTGGATTAGCAAGATGTCACCTAGCCCAGTTCCTGAGTGACGCGGCTGTTGCAAGCACAATTAGCCACAGTTCTCCCGTATCCGCCATCTTGGCATCCTCTTTCCCTTTCTTATATATTCCCCATCATGTATTCTCATAAGCTGGATTTCTATCAATAGCTATGTATTTCTATAATATTCATTCCGATCAATCTGGATGATATTCACATTTATGTACTACGTCCTTAATATTAAGCGAAGGAAATACAACTCTGAATAGTTTTTTTTTTTATTATGAGAATATTACTTTTAATGCCCCTGAATATAAAGATCGGGACATGATTCGCTCCCAGAAGGGTTTGGGGTAATATTAATAGAAGAGACTTACTTATTGTAAAACCTGGATGAGCATTCAGAACAAGCGAAGTTCTTGGTCCTTTCGTGGTGGATCGACATGTGGCGGCTGAGATGCTTACTTGTGGCGAATTGAGCGGCGCAAAGTCTGCAGGCCACGCAGCGTGACATCTCATGAACCCTGGAGGTGTGTTTTGCCAATGCGTCCCTTCTACTGAAGCTGTGGATTGAATCAATTATTGAACGTTAGTTTCGTAGGACTAAATTTTGCTCTTTTTATTATTCATAAAGATATAAAACGAAAAGATAACTCAAAATTTAAATATAATTACCTTAATTCACAAATTTGGCAGATAAAGTTTCTTTCTGTCGTATGTACTTTCACGTGATTTCGGAGAGTGTCTTTTTTGAAGTACTTGTCGCAGTAAAAACATAGATAGCGCTGCTGCTCGTCTGGCTCACGGTGGAGGATGTTGTGCAGAATAAGCTCCGCCTCTGAATCGGTCGAGAATTGACAATTTATGCACTTGTGGGCCCTATCACTGATACTTGGACTGCAGCGGCCGTTCTTGACGTGCTGCGTCAGCTCCTGCTTGAGTACGAAGTCCGCGCCGCAGCGAAGGCAGCGATGCCGCCGTTCCGGGTGTTCGACCTGGAGGTGCTCCTTTAGGGCCAGCAGCCCTCGGACGATGAGGAAGCAGTGAGGGCACTGCCTGTCCACTTTGGGGCCTGCGTCCCGGTGTTCCGCCTCCTTCCTGTGCCTCCTCGCCTCCTCCAGGTTGTCGAAGCGGGCGTTGCACCTCCTGCAGAAGTGTATCTCCTTGCCGTGTTTCATTCTAAGGTGTCGCTGGTAAGAGAGAAGGGAGTGGCCCCTGAAGTCGCAGTCTTCACACGCGGTAACTTCTTGGTAGGAGTCGGATCCGGAACTCTTGGTTTGCTCGTGGCCCCATGCCCTTGCGTGGGCCTTCAGTTCCATGTTGTACCTGCAATTTCATTCATTTAGAAATTTTATTAGAATAGATATAAAAATGCGTTCTTAAGGGGATTAGTTTTGGTTAATAATGGGTGATTAGCAAATAGTTGCCTTAATATTTGAATGATAATGCATTCATATTTGAACTTTTGAAAAATTATACTCAGTATCAATCTTGAGTCCTTTATTCAGACATAATTTTATCTCTTTGATCTAATTAATAAGATTGATAATTTTCTCTCGAATTGAATTATGTTTATGTACTGGTTTAAGTGGTTTAATTTAATTTTGGGTTGAGTTGGATTATAGTGAAGATTACTATTAGAGATGTAGCGAACCTGAAACTCCTGGAGCAGACCTCGCACTGGAGCAAGATCCTCTTTTGGATGACGATCGGGACCGACCTGTTAATGACAGCCACCATCTCTTTGTGGCCCTCACTCTCGATGTGGAAGCCCATGGCCACAGAGCTGTCGCTACTGCACTTACAAATGCAGCACCAGTATCTGCCCTCCAACTGAAAAAATGAAAGTATCCTATGTAAAATGACATATTCTCTAGCCTGAAATTATGGTGGCTGCACATGCTGTTGTTAAATCTAAGAATCGAAATATTTTATAGAATATTACAAAATATACATTCTTAATTTGATTTTTTTTATTTAAGGAAGCTGCATGCAGATTTTTATAATTTATTGTTATCGGAAGTTTCGGGTTAGGCCATCTTCAATTAAATATATCCCTTTTACGATATTTTCATTAATTTGGTACATATTCAGAAATTTTTTTAAATTTGGTCGGTGTAACGCCAAAAACCATATTTTAAGAAAACTGAATTTAATGTTGAATTTTGTGGAATAGGGTGGCGTGTACTAGTTTCGCTTTTAAAGTTTTATATTTCAATTAGTCTTTTATATTATTCAAATGTAAAGAAGCACGATTTTAAAAAATAACAGGTAATTTAAAAATAATAAATAAATAATAATTTATTAAATTAAATTTATCAAATGTAAATTATATTTATTATTCAATGTAAAGAAGCATGATTAAAAAATTTAATATATTTTTAGTTATTTATTAGTTTTACACCGACCAATTATTTTACATTATTTGGTCGGTATAAAAACAGTGAACTTAGCACCAAACGTATTAATTAATTTTTAAATTATCTGTTATTATTTTATTTTTACTCAGCTTCTTAATATTTGAATAACATAAAAGGCAAAGTGAAATATGTTGTACCTCAAAGCGCTAGGAGTAATATAACCCTATTTCACAAAATCAACTTTAACATCAGTTTTCCCAAAATAAGGAGTTTGGCACTTGGTTCACTTTGGCGTTACACCGACTATTTAATGTAAGTACCTGGTTAAAATCTTACTTTTTCTACAATCATTTAGTCAATCCTTTTGTATGTTAACAACATACAGATATATTTAATGGTTAATGAATTCAAATAAGAAAAATCTGGTGCGATGCGCGCACCACACAACTTTCACTTATGACCTTACTTAGATTAGAAACCGACGTGTTTCGATAATATGTAAACGCCATTATCACACCATCACACAAATTTTTCCACATTTAAATATATACTTATTTTTGTATATCTCCATAAGTTATAGAATATCCACATAGCAAAATTTGGTAGTTCTCAGCACTTTTCGATTCATTATTCCTAATTTATTTATGAAGGGACTAATTTCATCAACAGTCGAGTTTTTTTTTACTGCTTGCTTGTTTTTTTTCTAAGAGTTGCCTTTTGCAAATACATCGTGAAGGTGAATCGATATGTGTATTTACGTTTCTTATGCCTTTCTGGAAATCAAGAACGATTACTGTTCCTCTAAAATCGCTTTACATTGATTTCAAAAATTTATTATGGATCAAAAGTTTCTAGACTAAAATATACCTATATTAATTATAGACTATTATCGACGTGTTTCGATAATATATAAAAAAAAATTAGAAAAAAAGTTATGAAATAAAGTGTCCCCTTCGGTTGATTAATCTTGATGAAATGTTGGCTATCACATCTTTGGCATATACATACATAAATACCCAGTTTAATCAAAATCGTGAAAGCCGTTTTTGAGTATATTAAAAAAACACGTGAAATTGATACAAAATTTATTAAGTAAAGTCCCCCCTCCGGTTGATCAATTTTGATGAAATGTTGGCTATCACATCTTTGGCATATACATACATCAAATACCCAGTTTGATCAAAATCGTGAAAACCGTTTTTGAGTAAATAAAAAAAACACCTGAAAATGATACAAAATTTATTATGTAAAGTCCCCCCTCCGGTTGATCAATTTTGATGAAATGTTGGCTATCATATCTTTGGCATATATATACATCAAATACCCAGTTTGACCAAAATCGTGAAAACCGTTTTTGAGTAAATAAAAAAAAACACGTGAAAATAATACAAAATTTATTAAGTAAAGTCCCCCCTCCGGTTGATCAATTTTGATGAAATTTTTACAGTCATATCTCGGGCATATAAATAGATCAAATACTCAGTTTAATCAAAATCGTTAAAGCCGTTTTTGAGAAAATCGAAAAAAACTTAAAAAGTTATTAAATAAAGTACCCCCTCCCTTTGAGCAATTTTGATGAAATTTTTGCTGTCACATCGCGGGCATATACATACACTAAATACCCAATCTCAGGTTCGCACGGTTTATAGTTTTTGAGCTAGTCTGTTCACACACACACACACACACACACAGACACACAGACACACAGACACACACACACACAGACCATTTCGCGGGACTTGGTTAATTGGACTCAGGGGACCCCAAAACGTGTATTTCCGTTGAAAACCGGAAGTCGAAATTTTTCACGATCGCAATACTTCCACTTACTATATATTTCATATATAGGTAAGTGAAAGTAAAAAGAGGTTCCTTTAATTAAAAAACCTGAATACCAGCAACTCTTCCTCAAATATTGTGACTATAAAATAAAGCATCAAACTTAATTTTTTTTGTTAAAGGCACCATTTTTTAAAATTTTACTTAAAAAAAATTAAATATCATGGTTTAACAATACTGGTACATTACCGAGCATCGTTGATTTAAAAATAATTCAAGAATATAAACTTAGATAGAATTAGCTTAGAAACTTTAGAATATACGAAAATTGTAAAGCTAACAATAAAAAATCTGGTGCGTGCGCGCAACACACAACTTTCACTTACCAACTTACTTACTTAGATTAGAAATTGACGTGTTTTGCTAATAATCATTTCCCAAAGTCACACATTTTTCTACATTCATATCTTATTTTTGTTAATCGTTAAAGCCGTTTTTGAGTAAATAAAAAAACCTGTGAAAATGATACAAAATTTATTAAGTAAAGTCCCCCCTCCCGTAGATCAATTTTGATAAAATTTTTACAGTCATATCTCGGGCATATAAATACATCAAATACCAAGTTTGATCAAAATCGTTAAAACCGTTTTTGAGTAAATAAAAAAAACATGTGAAAATGGTACAAAATTTATTAAGTAAAGTCCCCCCTCCCGTAGATCAATTTTGATGAAATTTTTACAGTCACATCTCGGGCATATAAATACATCAAATACCAAGTTTGATCAAAATCGTTAAAACCGTTTTTGAGTAAATAAAAAAAACATGTGAAAATGATACAAAATTTATTAAGTAAAGTTCCCCCTCCGGTTAATCAATTTTGATAAAATTTTTACAGTCATATTTCGGGCATATAAATCGATCAAATACTCAGTTTAATCAAAATCGTTAGAGCCGTTTTTGAGAAAATCGAAAAAAACGTAAAAAGTTATTAAATAAAGTACCCCCTCCCTTTGAGCAATTTTGATGAAATTTTTGCTGTCACATCGCGGGCATATACCTACACTAAATACCCAATTTCAGGTTCCCACGGTTTATAGTTTTTGAGCTAGTCTGTTCACATACACACACACACACACACACACACACACACAGACACACACACAGACCATTTCGCGGGACTTGGTTATTTCGACTCAGGGGGTCCCAAAACGTGTATTTCCGTTGAAAACCGGAAGTCGAAAATTTTCACGATCGCAATACTTCCACTTACTATATATTTCATATATAGGTAAGTGAAAGTAAAAAGATTAAAATTTAAACAGCTCGAGATCGAATGCGTTGAAATCGAAAGATTAAATTAAATTCATTCATTTTTTACTATCGAAAAATTATGAATTCATAAGCCATTGTTACTAGTACAACGAATAAAGATTTTTAAAAATAGCATTCATTTCATTAATTAAGTATTAATTCTATAGTAAGTTAACGTAGAAGTGCTACATAGTAGATATATTGGTGACCTTAAGATCTGCCTCACGATGCATGTCAGAAGCCCAATGATCAAGGAAATTGGCAAAGGTGTTGGTGTAGAACTTGCAGAGGCCGCACTGGAACGGCGCTTGCCTTACCACACTGTCCATGTTCTGGAAGACCAGCGCCTCCGAGCCAGCCCTCCGGTGCCTGTAGTGGTAATGCGATACCAAGTGCTTTCCGATCAGGTGGGGCCAAACCTTGCACTTGCACACCTCACACACCATCGTGCCTCCCTTCCTCCGCATTAGCTCCTTCGGCTGCTTCTCCTGTAGTAAAGAAATGTAATTGTAAACAGTTGAAACTTAAGGAGGAAAGGCCGATTGGTCAATCTATTTCGACTCACCTTCCTGTACCTCCTGTTGATGGCCTTGAGAGAGGAGGCGAGGATGGCCCTGGTCCGGACCCTGTTCCTGCGGCCCAGCTCCTGCCCCGGCCACTGGTTGGTCCTCTTGAAGTGGAGCTCCGACCTGATGTGCCTCTCGTAGACCACTCTCGAGCTGAGCCTCCTGTTGCATGGTCCGCACCAGTATCCCTTCTGCAGCTGGCCCCAAGGCCGCTCTGCAGGTCCCCACTTACCCCGGGTATGATCTGGTGGTGGCACCTGTGTACTGACCTATAGGAGCGAACTCATAAGGTAGCAATAATTTGTATGTATCAAACCATTAACTAACTTAATGAAAAACATTAAGAAGGACAAAACAATTTGAGAACTAAAAATAATTGTTCTCAGTGGTTCGGTGGAAGGGGGGGGGGGCTTTCGCTACGAATGATCTGAAGGAATCTATTGGGGAAGGGTCATGACCATCGCTATTGCTGGTCACTTCTGATTAATGGATTGACGGGGGGCCATTGTAGACTGGCAACACATCTGAGAATAAAGTAGGAAGTATAATCTAAAAAGAGTTGAGATCTTGTCAAAGGATTAAACCCTGAACATAATGTTCGAATTCATCTGAAGGAGGAAGAAGCAGCTTGATAAAAGGAATTTGAGGAATATGAGGATAGGCTGATGATCAGAGAAAGGCTTAATCAAGTGAAGTATTAAAAGAATTTTATAGAACTTTTGAAGCTTGATTGATCGACTTATATATCTATTTAAGTTATGGTATGGTTGCTCCTCAATCAAATAATATTGCTAAGTGAATGGAGATGAGGACAAGTGTTTAAAAACTGTAATACAAAAAATAGCAAAACTCTTGCCCTAGATCCATATAAAGGGTCACATTTTTACAGGGGATAGGAGATCTCAGTATATTCCACGGGACGTACAGCTTTTAGAGATGTAAGATATTGTACGATTTAGTACGATAGATGATTAAAAATATTGATTACTTGTTTGTTAGGATTACCTGATGTTCTGATATTTCTGTTGTTTCCGGTTTCCACTTTCCTCCAGTATGGCCAGGAGGTGGAACTTCTCTTCTCTCTTCAACCTTTAGTAGAAAAAAATCATAGGATCTAAAATGTTACTATGAATATATAATAATACATGCAGATTATAAAATAAAGTGCGACGGATCACCTGGTCCTCCACAGCATCGCTGGCAGCACTAGCGGACCACAAGGACTTAGTGCTGCTCTGCAAGTTCAAGGAAGAGAAGAAGTCGTGTGCTTTCTTCTCGCGGTCGGGCCTGCACTTGGCCCTCCTGTGCGCGATGTAGGTATCCAAGCCACGCATCGTCGTATGGCACTTGATGCAGAAGTGGGTGTCATCGTCTTCATCCTCACTACCTCCTTTCATTTCAGCTCCCTTTGTTTATAAGTTTAGCCAAGATGGGGGAGGAACCTAAAATGCACATATGGCTTAGAAACCTCTGGGAAATCCAATTCAAAACATATTGACAGGCTATGGGATAGCGAGTTGTCGATCTTAATATTTACGTACTAGTAGGGCTTAGCGATGACGAACAATGTTTGTATAAACTTGAAAACACTAAATCAAACATCGAAATGTCCTCCATCCAATGTAGCTTTTGATTACCAACCAGATAACCAGCCTTCCTTTAGTGATTCATTTTTTGTTTTGTTTTTGTTGATATTGGTGCCTTAGATACTTAGGCTTCTCTAACTCATAGGTAATCTCAAAATTGACGTTTATGATACATTAGCGGAGAGTCTTATTTCCACTAGCTTTAAATTCGGATGATACGACCATGTTTATATGTTTTATGATAGTCCATCTGATTAGATGTAAATGATCTGAAACTTGCCTTAAAAACCATACGAAAAATATATTTACAGTACATTCATCGAAGATAATCTTTATTTCATATCCATAAAATAATACTTTTATAAGTAAGAATGGAGGTGGGGTGAGGCTTGTTTTATGCCTTAATAGGTAAAATATTTTCTAATATGAATCAATCACCAATGAGATCACACAACTACACAAAATGAAAATGAGAAAGGGGTATTATAATACACCTAAAATAATAATGTTTAGATTATATAAAGAAATTTTTAAATGGTTAAGGTTAAGCTGTTTCCCTATTTTCTCTCCATCGTCTAATCCCAGCCTTGCATGTCAAGCCTGAGGAACAACTCTGTCTCAATTTGCGAGAGCTTCAAAATAACAGCCTCATAAATATTTATCTACTCCGTAGTTAGCTCAGATCCTAAAATCAATGATCCGCAGATAGTAGTCCCGATACAAGGATATGCCGATGGGTTTAGTAGATTTCACATATTGATAAATTATAGATAAATTCATACAAAAGGGTAAATGTAATGGCTATATCTTAAGTTAAATGGCAGTAATTAATAACGAAGACTTTGCACAACTTAGTAATTTAGGCAGTTAATACAAAAAAGAACCAACTTGCCGTTTTTTTCCTAAAACTAATTTTTAGGATATGAGGGATCTAAATGATGAGATTCCCTTTAATCACAAATCATTATCTCAAAAATGAGTTGCTGCTATTTAAAGTTCACCTTTATGTGGTTAATCTTTTTATGCTTAAAAAAAAAAAATTACCGTGGTAAATATTTTCGATTATTCATCAACGTCAATAACAATGTGAAAAACGTTTATTAAGCTGTCTCTGTAGGTAACAAACAAATTAAAAAGAATTATATATCATGGTATTTAAATGAACACGGTGTTTTTTACCTATTGAACACAAATATATGAAAATGAATTAGTCCTTGATGCGTTACTACACCATTCTTTCATCATCGCAGAGAAACTTTTGATAGTTGAGCACATTTCCATATTATTTTTTTTTTTCAGATCCTCTTAATACAACATTTACGGTTTTTAGAAAAGGTCTAAGGAGTTAATTATTTAAATTTTATCCTTTTGAATGAATTTTGACACCCTGTCATAGACTAAATACAAATATAGTGAGGGCAATAAAAAAATAATGTTATTATATGTAAATTATACTCCCACCATATGTTCTGATACCATATGTTTTGTTTAATCTATTTGAGGTTATTTAATTAGACTTTGAAAGACTGTATTAGTTTATTGTTAGTAGGCAAATAACGTTGTAAATTAATTATTCTTTCAGGTATGTTTATCTTTTATTGTTGTTTATTTTGTTATATTGTTTATTCTGTTTCTTATTCAAATAAATTCTTTCAGAACAAGAACATTAATTCTCGTCATTTGAAATCCTACTTACATATATATAATTTTTTAAATGTTATAATTTTTTTTGTGAGTGGGAAGAGTGGTTTAAACAATATATATTATAACGTGCCACTAAAACTCAAAATCAAATCACGGAACGATCAAGGAAATATCCATGAAGAAGGTTTTTACCCAATGGCCGAGATGTTGAAGTTATAAGGGCTGAGAATTCTTCCTTATCGCAATTTCTAGAACAGTTCAGGGTATGACTAGTGGGCTAAAGATTGATAAATTTAGTTGAAACGCCTGGCGCACAGTGCCAATAAGAAATTCGAGAGATTTGTACATATACGCACCAGAAAAAAAATGAAAAAGGTTTTTAATAACAAAGTATTGTAAATAGTTAGGATAGGCATGTCTAAAAAAGGATACTTTATACATCCTATAGTTTAAAATATATCACACAATATCCTGTCAACTTTATGGCCTTGCACGGTACCCCAATCTATAAATCTGTACCCCTTATGTAAATAACACCATGCCTAATTTTTTTACTGAATTAAATTTTCACTATGGATATATATATGCATCCAATTATTTATCAAAGGCAATAATATTATTAGAAACCTTCTATAAGTACCGATTGTACATTCTATAAGTACATGATAAATAAATTTAACAATTGGTATTTATCATGGTATTTAGATCCAATTAGTTTACCTTCAGGGTACGGAATTCAAGTCAAATGTTCCCTGTTGGTGTTTTACTTTTTGAATTTGAAGGAGCACTCCCGAATAAAGGACCGGCTTTATATATGTATGTGATCCTATACATGTACAAAGCTGGTATCATGTATAGCATTCGACTATGATTGAAGGAAGAATATCGCCAACAATAATTAGAGCGCCCCATCTGGAGAAGTAACCTATAATTTTTGTTTTGAACAAGACAAAACTCTTCTACTGTACCTGCTATTGCTCCGCATATGCCACGCATTTTATTCGCCGTTTCATTGGAGGACTTTCTACACTGACTAGGTGACCCCCGAAAAGTTTATAACCCCTTTACGACCCATTTACGACTATTGGATAGGATAGTGATGATCGTAAAGCAGGGCTCAGAAGTGAGGACCTTCTAGCTGACTTGCTCAAAAGAACCGCTCCTTTTTTTGCTGCCCCGAAGAAGACAATGTAAATAGGGAGGGCCTAGTGTTTATGCCCTACTCGAGATTTACTACTCCACCAACTTCCTAATAGCCTCGTTCTTTTAGCATTAGCATTTTTTAGGACGTATTCTTTTATAGTTTTCTTCCTCAAACGCCGCCCTTAGCCTAATTAACCCGGACACAAAAAATAGGCTATCAAGGGGAGGCGCCTACTTGTCAGGGGCTACAACAATGTTGCCCTTCAGTGTTGGCTGGAGGGGTTTGGAATAATGGCTTTCATCGGGACCACTGCCTAAGGAAGATAGCTGCTTTAGTGCTATATCCTATAGGCAAGAATCGTGACACGGGTCGAAATTGGCGAAATTAAAATATATGAAAAGAAGCATTTATATTTTCACTATTAATTTTTACTTTCACTTACCTATATATGAAATATATAGTAAGTGGAAGTATTGCGGTCGTGAAAAATTTCGACTTCCGGTT
Organism: Aelia acuminata; assembly: GCA_911387785.2. NCBI lineage: Eukaryota > Metazoa > Arthropoda > Insecta > Hemiptera > Pentatomidae > Aelia > Aelia acuminata. The sequence continues at coordinate 73,286,574 of OU426983.1, read as the reverse complement.
TTCAACGGAAATACACGTTTTGGGGTCCCCTGAGTCCAATTAACCAAGTCCCGCGAAATGGTCTGTGTGTGTGTGTGTGTGTGTGTGTGTGTGTGTGTGTGTGTCTGTGTGTGTGTGTGTGTGTGTGTGTGTGTGTGTGTGTGTGTGTGTGTGTGTGTGTGTGTGTGTGTGTGTGTGTGTGTGTGTGTGTGTGTGTGTGTGTGTGTGTGTGTGTGTGTGTGTGTGTGTGTGTGTGTGTGTGTGTGTGTGTGTGTGTGTGTGTGTGTGTGTGTGTGTGTGTGTGTGTGTGTGTGTGTGAACAGACTATCTCAAAAACTATTAACCGTGGGAACCTGAAATTGGGTATGTAGTGTATGTATATGCCCGCGATGTGACAGCAAAAATTTCATCAGAATTGCTCAAAGGGAGGGGGTACTTTATTTAATAACTTTTTAAGTTTTTTTCGATTTTCTCAAAAACGGCTCTAACGATTTTGATTAAACTGAGTATTTGATGTAATAATATGCCCGAGACATGACTGTAAAAATTTCATCAAACTTAATCAACCGGAGGGGGGACTTTACTTAATAAATTTTGTATCATTTTCACGTGTTTTTTTTATTTACTCTAAATCGGCTTTAACGATTTTGATCAAACTGGGTATTTGATGTATTTATATGCCCGAGATATGACTGTAAAAATTTCATCAAAATTGATCAACCGGAGGGGGGACTTTACTTAATAAATTTTGTAACATTTTCACGTGTCTTTTTGATTTTCTCAAAAACGGCTCTAACGATTTTGATTAAACTTAGTATTTGATCTATTTATATGCCCGAGATATGTCTGTAAAAATTTCATCAAAATTGATCTACCGCAGGGGGCACTTTACTTAATAAATTTTGTATCATTTTTACGTGCTTTTTTTATTTACTCAAAAACGGCTTTCAAGATTGTGACCAAACTGGGTATTTGATGTATGTATATGCCAAATATGTGATAGCCAACATTTCATCAAAATTGATCAACCGAAGGGGGGCTTTACTTAATAAATTTTGTATCATTTTCACGGGGTTTTTTATTTACTCAAAAACGGCTTTAACGATTAATAAAAATAAGATATGAATGTAGAAAAATGTGTGGCTTTGGGAAATGATATTTAACAAAACACGTCAATTTCTTATCTAAGTAAGTTGATAAGTGAAAGTTGTGTGTTGCGCGCACGCACCAGATTTTATTTACTCAAAAACGGTTTTAACGATTTTGATCAAACTGGTATTTGATGTATGTATATGCCAAAGATGTGATAGCCAACATTTCATCAAAATTGATCAACCGGAGTGGGGACTTTATTTAATAATTTTTGTTTCATTTTTACCTTTTTTTTTTTTATTTACTCAAAAACGGTTTTAACGATTTTGATCAAACTGGGTATTTAATTTATGTATATGCCAAAGATGTGATATCCAACATTTCATCAAAATTGGTCAAACGGAGGGGGCACTTTATTTCATAACTTGTTTTCCAATTTTTACCTTTTTTTCGATGATCTCAAAAACGGCTTTATCGATTTTTATCAAATTCGTCATGATCAATAAAAATTAGGTGTTGAAATGGTCTGTGTGTGCGTCTGTGTGTCTGTGTGTCTGTGTGTGAACAGACTAGCTCAAAAACTATAAACTGTGCGAACCTGAAATTGGGGATTTAGAGTATGTATATACCCGCGATGTGACAGCAAAAATTTCATCAAATTTGCTCAAAGGGAGGGGGTACTTTATTTAATAACTTTTTAAGTTTTTTTTGATTTTCTCAAAAACGGCTCTAACGATTTTGATTAAACTGAGTATTTAATCTATTGATATGCCCGAGATATGACTGTAAAAATTTCATCAAAATTGATCAACCTGAGGGGGGACTTTACTTAATAAATTTTTTATCATTTTCACGTGTTTTTTTTATTTACTCAATAACGGTTTTAACGATTTTGATCAAACTTGGTATTTGATGTATTTATATGCCCAAGATATGACTGTAAAAATTTCATCAAAATTGATCAACAGGAGGGGGGACTTTACTTAATAAATTTTGTCCAATTTTTACCTTTTTGATCGATTATCTCAACAACGGCTTTAAAGATTTTTATCAAATTCGTTATGTTTAATGAAAATTAGTTGTTATTTAATATCAGGTAAGCTTTATCATTATTAAAATGTTCTGAGGGGGCTTAAATGGGGTAGGGACCTTTTTTGTTTCCTATAAAGCACCTTTGTTTTTGTTTACATTGAGAATGGACCATATGGTGAAATTAACTGTCCCAAGTTACGCCAAAAAATAAGAAATGACTAAATATGAGATATGATAAAAAACAAGGAAACATATAGAGGAGAAAAAAAGAAAAATATTCAGTCAACTCATAAAACTCGTTGAGCTCAAGCGGAGTACGCCTTTGATGACAGACCATTGTTCATAATTAAAGCCGTTCTGTTCATTTGAGCAGTGGCAATTAACAAAACGCATTAAATTCTAATCTAAGTAAGTTGGTAAGTGAAAGTTGTGTGTTGCGAGCACGCACCAGATTTTTTTAAATTGTAGATAGCAAGATGTCAACAGGTAGTTATTAGTGTTACTAATATACTTATGACACTATGGGTGCATTAGATTTAGTTTATTTAATATGTGTTGACTCTTAAATCTAAAAATCCATTTTTTTTTTTTTTAAATTTCATGTTAGGAAACTGTTGTTACCGACCGGTGATTTAGATATATATTAATATATAAACGTACATTGTAACAACGTAGAGATGACATAATCAAAGTAGCAGGGATAGACTGGATGAAGAAAGTCATAGTTGAAAAAAAATGAAGATCTTATTTTATTTTATAATTTAACAATTATTTAAAAATATCTCAATTATGTTATTGATTAAAGGTTACCCCGAAATAACTCGAGCCGAAAGATTTTTTCCATTTTTAATGTACCAACACGTGCTCTCGAAGCTCCGTGCAGCCTTTTTATACTCCAACCATACGATGTTGACGTAGCCTCAGATTCCTCCTAGACCACCACTAGCCCTTCCCGAAGAGCACCCGGAGGCTGGAGGACCTCCAAGAAGGACTGGAAGGCTTCCCTCCGGTGTCGACGTCCTAATAACGACTCCGCCATCGATCGGGCCACCACGTGGAGCCCCCACCTTTCTTCCTCTCCTAACCAGATCTGGTGACCTTGGTATCTGTAGCAATTATTTCCCTCCTCATATTTTCCGGCATTACCCGTCCGATATTTCCCTCAACCCTCTTTTCGTACCGGAGTTATCTCTCGCCGGCGAACAATATATTTGACGGAGAGCCGGGAACGGATGCTGACGGGAAGAAAACGAATATTTACGGCTTTAATAAGAGGGGAAATGCTCTGGTACCTCCTTCTGATCGAATGCCCCGCTAAATAACGGATAACAAGTGGAGTAGAATACTAAAATGACTTAAAATTAATCACAATGGGTCTGCGGTTATCGCTTCATATAAACATTAGTAATTAAATTTACCCTAGAAAGTAGATGAAAACAAAATATATATATTTTAGAGTAAATAGTCGTTGAATATGTGAATAAAAGTGTCATATATTTTGAGAAAAAAAATCTTGATGAAACGATTAAACTTTTAAGTTAAAAATGTTGATTTAAAATATATTTTCAAAACCATAAGTAGTTAACAATGGATCACAACTAGAGAAAAAGAAATAGTGATAGCTTTTAAGATCAATTTTTATTTATATTTTCAGACTTGTTGTAAAGTGCAAATTTTTCAATTAAAATACGTATTTGCATATATTTAAATGAGAATTTCTCTCACAAGAAGAGAATATATATATATATATATATATATATATATATATATATATATATATATATAATCATCCACAGGCCTTAAAAATGAAATAAAGTAGAAAGATACGACCAATTTTAAACATTTATAATTACTAATTGAATTTATTTAAGAAGTCTGTTAAACGTACCTAATAATTAAGTACTGAATTTTCCGGTTTTTCATGAGACCGTAATATGTTTTGTCAGCTACAACCGAATATTGTGAATAAAGAATAGCTCCAATTAAAAATTTAGTTGGAAATCATAAAATCGATCTTTAAGATAATGAAAAGTGCATTTATGCTACTTTCTAAAATTCCTTTAATTATAATAAAGAATACTAATTTTTTACTGGTCTGAAAGAAGATAATAGTTGGAAACAAAAGAAAGGAAGTACTTGTTATGAAACAAAATATAAATATGAAAAGTAACAATGAGGGGTGTTAATCAGCTATTTCCGGATTTCAACGACAAATACACGAATTAACATAAATACACAAGAATAACCGAGAAAAATAGCAAATGAAGTTCATGCTATAAGATAAAATGATAATCGATTGAGCTTAATGGTGAAGATATAGTTGATTAAAAATGCATTGTCGGAAAAGTTGGTTGGAGGGTGTGGTAGATGAAGTGGCACATATAAATATAAAGAGCTTATTTTATTTGGTGTTGAGGTTTCGGGCTAAGTCTTTAGGCTCAGTCTAAACGTCCTTAAAAGGAGTGACAGTAATGTTGATTACTTTCAACAATGACTCCAATCCCAAATCGTTGTTCGTGATTTTGCCGATTTTAAAAATCATTCTGCGATTCCTAAAGAATTGTTTAATCAAAACGGGAGCTCGGCCAACTTCATTATATTTAAACCAATCGGTAGTTTTGGGGGCTAAGGTTTCTGAATGAGGGTAATGAAACATTTGCTGTAGGAACCTGATTAAATGATCCAATGACTGTCTTTGACCAAAAAAACGAAGATTTTACTTGACCACAGCTTGACGTAATAAGAGGGGGTAGGAGAGTAAGACCCGATAAACAGCATTAGCCAACCACCCTTGACCCGCAATAAATCAACAATATTGCAGGCATTACATCGCAGCCGGCTAACAAAAAGCAAGGCCGTCCAAAAATTAGCCTGCCGATCGGCAATGCTAAAGTGGGCCAAATGACAGAGCGCCCCCGGTAGCAGGTAGTTGAGCTACCTCTACTAATGTTGCTACTTGCTCTACTATTACTAACTACTAAGGACTAAGGAAGAGATTTATTGCTCTATATTGCTATTGTCAGCTGGCGTCATGTCGCCCTTCGGTAACCATCAGCCTTCGCTCGTAAATCAGCTTCAGGAGGTCCCCATCATTATATTCAAAATGGGAACATTAAAACCGGCGAATTTAGAAATTCCTTACTAGCACTGTAGGCATTTTTTTAACTCAATGTAATGAGTATAGAAGAGACAACATGATGCTTCAACAAAAAACTTGCAGCAACTGAGAAATTTATGAGATGAGATGGCATATTTGAAGGTTAATACTACTGATATATCTTTTGGTAAGTTTTAATTGGAAGAATTTTATTTCTATTCTATTCATTTACATTCACTGTTTTTGGTAGCATTAGTTCAATTTCGTACTGCATTAAACAACTATAAGAAGAAATCTAAAAGAGAGAACTGACAGACAAGTATTGCTCTATAGATGGAAGTTCTTAGGGAAGAAATAAGCTTCGTGGGGTCTTCAAACAAATTCTTTAATAAAAACTTAGGAATCTGGTATGATAATTTGAGGTATGCTTAGACTAATTTGTCCCATTTTGTTCTTTGATCAGTTCCACATGCATTTGTATATACAAAAATCTGGTGCGATGCCCGCAACACTCAACTTTTACTTACCAACATACTTAGATTAGAAATTGACGTGTTTTAATAAGTATGTAAACACCATTCCTCAAAATCTTTTCCGCCTTTTTTTCCAACATTCATTTACTTATTTTTGTTTGAATTGCTCTCTAAAGTACTAAAATTGTTTGTTGTTAAACAAAAGTTTTTACTTGTGATGATTCGGCAAGTATATTACTCTATCGCTTCTAATTTTATAATCTCTATTTAATTGCTGAAAACTTCATTTAGTTAGTTAGAATGGAAACAAATACTTAAAATATGTTTGTTTTAAAGTACGTAGACAACTCTTTTCTATGAACCGAACGTCTTTAATATTAATAAAGTGTCCTCTCCAATTGACCAATTTTGATGAAATTTCAGCTGTCACATCGTATGCTTATAAATATTTCAAATATACAGTTTGATTAAAATCGTTAGAGCCGTTTTTGAGTAAATAAAAATAAAAATAAACGTGAAAATGAGACAAAATTTATTAAATGAAGTACCCCCTCCGTTCTACCGATTTTGATGAAATTTTCGCTGTCCTATCGCGGGCACATACATACTCTAAGCACCCAATTTCAGGTTAGTACGGGACCCCAAAACGTGTATTTCCGTTGAAAACCGGAAGTCGAAATTTTTCATGATCGCAATACTTTCCCTTACTATATATTTCATATACATTTAGGTAAATGAATTAAGCCCAATTTTTTTTTTAACAGTTAGAGATAACTCGATTAATTAATCAGTAAGAAGAATGAAAAACACATTTAATAATCTTTTATGAAATATCATTTGCTGAGTGAACTGCACATGCACTTCGCCTTGGCTTTCTTCCGAACTCTCTAGATGGAACAGAAAATCATTTGGAGTTGGGAATTTCTACTGCTTAAGTATTCCAAATACACTAGAACTATAGCTGCTAATATCATCTTGCTTCGAATCATGAAGATGGTTACTAACATTCTTCTCAGTCAGTCAAGACTTTGGTTAATCTTCGTCTTTTGAAAAACTGAAGACACAACTGCTTTTGTCCTTGATGGGGTGACTAATTAAATGGTAGAAGTTTGCATTTTGCATACGACTTAATTGTATTAAATGGTCATTATTCCAGTTTTAAACTTATACATCTCATATTTGAAATTAGACTAAAGACGTAATATTTAAGATGAATATATTTTATATATAGAGGAATAGTAGAGTAGTGCAGACAGACATGGATGGGAAGGCGCCGCACAGTGAACCCCTGCTGCCGATAAATCAACAGCGCAGCAGCTTCTTCTGAAGTGGTCCGCCGAAGGTCTGGGGATGGTTTTTGTTTAGTTTTTGGCAGGATATGCCAAGAGAATACTACTCTAAGAGTTAGTCGATTCTTGCCGATAGTGGCACAAATATTCATCTTCAATTAAAGAAAGTATTTCTAAATATGATCTATTTGAATATTATTTTTGGTTACTTATATCTTTTTAAAATATCAATTAATTGCTATATGTGAGTATCAACGATAATAAAATACATGCACAAGTATACACCTGTCTTCCTTCCAATCAAAAATGCTATACATATCATATTTTTCCATTGAATGTAGAATTGGGGCATATCATGAAGAAGGAGGAATACAGGGACCAATCTTAAAGGGACGTACAAGGATTCAAGACCTAGATCACCACGGAAGGATATACGATGACAGATTCGAGACAGGCAGGGGTCTGCAAAATGTAAGTGCTCCAGACGGGGTTATGATAATAGCCGGGACAAAAATGTTGGTCTAAAATAATATTCCTTTTGATATAAAAAGTATTTAAATAGTAAGAAGTGGAATTCCAAAAAATATGCATTTAAAATAACCATTCGCTTTCGAAAACATTTAAAAAACTTAGAATTCTTCCATTCAATGAAAGTGAAATACTTATGATGTAATTTTAAAAACAGGGGCCAGAGGATAAGGAAGATTGAAGTGTAAATGACGATAAGTTAGTTCGTGACAATATTATGCACCTTTTAGTTTAATTTTTTTTTCAAAAAAAAGACAGATGAATGATGATGCCCATTAAGCTGCTAATACCATTAGATGGATTTGAACGAAAAAAAAAACTTAATAAAAAAATTATTATAGATTTTCTGTAATTTATACTATAATATTTATAAGTAATGTTTGTGTGTTTGTTTAACGTCAACGATTAAAGTACGATTTGTACGAAAGTACAAACGTTTAAAGTCCGATTAGCCTTAAATACAAGGCTAATCGGACGATGCTACACAGTGGGAGTCCTAAGTTTGCCTGTCCAGTTATAATTAGGATAGGGATATTTATCGAGTACCTGATATCGTACAGGCTCGGGACCTCCATTTTACGTCCTATACGAAGGACCGCCTAGCCACGGAGGAATCAAAATTACTGATAAAAGCATGAGTTATGGTTAGATTTTTTTTTATTTGTAGGTATAGAATATTTCTATACATTGCTTCTGGAAACACATTTTATAGGTACTATGTTCTTTTCTCAATTGCCTTAAAAAAATTATGATTTCTTCAGGTTGATTTAAAGTTCGGACGCATCTAACGCCCTAAAGGTTTTCGGCCTTCTCTTTATACCATTGAGACCAATCCCAATGCAAAATCCCATCCCTGTAGCTCTTCAAAAAAAGGTAAAAGTTTGCTTGATTCATTCATAATAAAAAAAGAAAGAATCAGCACAAGTTTGCCAGCCTGATGCAATATCCTGTCTTGGATTTATAGGTAACGAGATGGATTAGCAACTTTTGTCAGCTAATGAAAAAAAAATCCAACCAACTTATCAAAAATATCATGATGAAATCACAATCAACCTCAACCTCAGACAGATCCGCCAATGGATGAAGAACAAGGGCCAAGAAGTCCCCGCGGACCATGAGGAAGATGGATACGACGGGTTAAGATGGAGGATGGTCAGTCCGGCCAATTAGTCCAGTTGGACGATAGTTAAGTAATGGATATATCCGCAAGAGGGATAACACTCCTCACTCCGGAGAGATTGATAGGACTCTGCGGAGTGATAGCATCCATCACTCCCGATGAGTGGAGAGGCTAAAAGGTTCCCTTCGATTGGTATCTTAATGCGGGAATAAAGAGCGGAGTTGTCTGAAAGAGTGGAGGAATCAATCAGTGAGCGATTTCTGCGATGCTCGGCTAGGGCAGCTCTCGCAAAGAATAATAGGCACAGAATTTCCAAACTTCGATTTATCACTTTGCGGTCTAAAGTAACTCCGATTTAAAAACAAGTAAACAATTGAGCTCAGACCATTAAGAAATTCTTGCGGAGGATTTCATCTTCACTATAATTCCTTTGTTTTGGTAAAAATTACAAAAGAAAACTGTCGACTCATCTTTACTTAAATATTATTTCACAGCATAGAACTACCGCTGTATAGATCTATGATATGATTACCGCTGATGAGAGGAAACAAACAACAATCCGACCAAAAATCTTACTGCTAACAACGGATACTTCAAAACTTTTTCAGAAAGGTAACGATTTAGAAAAATTTGACAATCGTATTTCTGCTCTAATAAAAAACTTTTTATCAGAAATATTAACCTACTAATATCTTAAATATCAGTACAACTACTATTAAGTGTTAGTACTATAATTATTGCAATTTGATTGAAGTTCTCAAAATTTAAAGTTACTTAATTGTACTCGTTATATAACTTCCCTCACTGGTAACAACCAGATGGTAACAAGATAACACTTGTTTCTTATTTAGCCCTACACTTACACAACTTAGTACACTAAGATGGAATCAATAAGTGTGCAAACGTGTGAGTGAAGTCACAACAGTGACAGCACCAAAAAAGAAAACAGGGGGGGGCGGCCAGAAGAAAAGAATAAAAAATAGATAACGAGGAAAAACATAATTTTCAAAGATAATAGGAACTTTATTAAACTCATATTCAGAAATACTATTATACTAGGAAAATTGTAAAAATCAAATTGGCAAATCGATTCACTATTTTTTTTTTGTAAGTATGATTAAGGAGAAGGGAAGCAGCAAAAACCTCATACCTCACAAAAATTTTAGTTTATGTATTTTGAAAACCAAGGCAGCATAATGATAACAATATTATCTGGTAGAAAATCTGCAAATACAAAAAGATTGACTTTGAAGTTGTATAGGAATATGTTTAAAAGAAGACAGAATTAAATTTGAGGAAAAAACAAAATCTCGACTATTTACTAGGGTAGGTAAGGATGTAAAAACATTTGAATCTGGCTTGACATATATAGATGTAGGAAATTGTGGGAGCATTTTTTCTTTTAAAAAAAATCCAATAAGGATTACTGTTGTTATTCGACCTTGGTAGAAGTGTGCAACATCAACTTGTCACAGTCAGGTAGTTGGTGGTATTGACGGTTTGGTTAAAATATAAGTATATCTTTTGTGACAATGAAATAAACACAAATGTTGCTATGCATTAAAAAAGATGATTTGTTTCCATAAAGTTGGATAGGTGACAATGTACTTTAGGGTAAATATAGGGAGTATTATGTGATTAGTCCTGTGGATGGGGTAGGATAACTAGAAAAATCACTATCATATAAGAATAGTGAATATATCACATGATAAAGGAGTTCGTTAATCAATTTAATTCAAATAAAAGAAAAAAAACTTGGAAAGAATTCTATTATTAATATGGTAAACAAAATACTGAAACGTATATTTTTTATAAGGCTGGGGCCAAAAGTGAAAAATATTGCACTAAACGAAAACTACTAATGTTCCAAAGCGTCAACGGCTTGGAATTCTCAGAAAGTTTCCAGACTTTTCCAATAGCAATAGCAATCAGCTATAGCTATTTCAATAGCAATCCGAATCAGAAGCGAGTGCCGTACGAACGTTGGGTAGGAGAGGAGGGGAGAGGCGAACGATTGTAGAAACACGTTGAGCTAGAGACAGGCAGGACAAGTTGAGACACAGACAGACAGACAGAGGACGTAGACTCGGACAGACAGGAGGAGAACTCCTAATCGATGTTGCCTGCGCCCCCAGCCTGTGACCAGGGCCATTACGCACCTTGATAGCTTCCCGCTTTGACTAAGTCATTCCCGCCTCCTCCTCTCCTCTTATTCTTCTTCCCTCAGTACACCTCCACCCCTCTTCGTCCGCCCCCCCCCCCCCCACCCTGGTCCTAACTGGATAACTGCAAGGCTTTTCAGCGATCGCACAACGGCATCGCCATAATGAGTAAAAAGATTTCTTTCCATTGCTACTGTTAATGTATTAGCATACTAGACAAAAAAAACTGTTTTATATTTTTACTTCTTTTTTTCTTTTTTTTGGGTGCTTTTCCCACAAATACCTACTGAATGAATTAATAGAGCTTTAGAGTCATATAAAAATCTAGATTTAGTTAAATACTAAGTTTCCCAACGAAGTGATACGTAAAGGTAAAAACTAATGAAGATTCGTTCTAAAAAAATCAATACTTTCTAAAATCCCCTCTCTGTCTGAAAATTAACATCTTAAAAAATATTTAAAACAAATAGAAATAACTCGCTTAAAATTTCTGAATTATCCACACGAAACACACCTGCCATATACAATCGTCAAACACCTGCTACTGCAAATGAACCTCTGGAGATCTTTAATATAAACACTAAAAGATGAAGGAAGAATCTCAACGTTATTTCATTTCTTGAAGACCACACTTACTACAACACTATAAAACATAGCTATTGGCGGTATTTACCCTTTTGAGTAGAGAGAGAGGCGTTAAATCGAATAAAAATAATAAATAAAAAAATATAATTTTTGAAAATTAACAGATTTTTAGTAGTTTGATCTGTATGTTATAGGAGGATGAATTGATATATCCGATTTTCTTGTACAGTAGTGAAAATTGACTGAAGAACGATATTTGGGAGGTGTGGTAAAAACAAAAGAAATGGTTTGATTTAGTTTTATATTTTAGAAAAAAATATAAAACTAGTATTTTAGCAACTTGTAACTTTTTAACGTATAAATTCATTGGATTGCGAAATTTTGAATAAACAGTCTTCATAGCTGCTATCGACAACCAAAATCCCAGTAGCTCACTTATTAGAGATAGAGTCAATATATTGTAGGAACTGGTATTGATGGTATGATACGAGACGGGATTGTGCTAGCTTTCCTCTTAGGTGGCTTTTGACCAATCGGAAATTTTTTGTAGAATTTTCCTAAAAAAATAATAAAACGAAAGACTTAGGACATTTTGTCATCTTCTAAACAAATGTGGGGACACTTTTTTGTTTAGTAAAAATGACTCATTCCACAACTTTATATTCACGGAATATTCTTCATGTTTACCTAAGCATATTATATCATGACCAGGTAACCATTAACATTAATATTTATTTTAAAGTTCGAGTGGGGAGGGGCCTATAATATTGAAAACGGTAACATTTTCGAATTTCATTTAAACGGGTGTCCATTACTACGTTATGGACGGTATTTTTGAAAAAAATATTCATTTTGTATTTTAATAGGGGTGTATAGGGGGGGAGGGCGCACTATAAAGAAGTTAGATTTTCGGAATTCTTTCACACAGAGGTCCAATATTATGTTATCGGGGACGTTGTTTTTGAAAAAAATATTTATTTTGTTTTTTAATAGGGGTCCAGAGGGGGGGGGGGGCGCACAATAAAGAAGTTAGATTTTCGGAGTTCTTTCACACAGAGGTCCAATATTATGTTATCGGGGACGTTGTTTTTGAAAAAAATATTCTAATAAATAAAAATTCTTACTAATACCCGCCAGACGCGTTTATAAGTTAAAAAATCGTTCCGATCCAGGTGAACGTTTGCCTTATTTTTCCATTTAATTTTTATTTATGAGCATTTCTAAATGTTCTAAGAAATCATTTTTAGGGGCTTAACATTCACATTTAGCAAAAATAATTATTACTATCGATGCTAATTATTTATATCGGACTTAAAAAGCATACTACCAAGCATTATTTCTTGGGACGAAGAGGACTTATTGTCCAGTCCATGTATTTTTGTTGCTCCAAAATAACTTCCTGTATGATCATTGATTAGTCAATGTGAATACATAAATGTAATGTTTTAAGCAAATTCTTTGTAGTATTGAAGTCACCTTTTAAAAGTTATTTTTTTATTGATTCGCCAGATTTTTCTAGAATTTACGTTTAAAATGTTTAATTAATTATAAGTACTTCTTTGAGTAGATTTAATGTACAAATTTTCATTCTGTCATAAAAAGAAATATTGTTCTAAAAATATTAAAAAACAAAAACAAACTATTTTATTATGAAATGTGAAAAACCGGAATCATATAAATAATGCCCAGGTCTGCTTGTGTGTACTCTCAGTTTTATCTAATTATTGAGTCCAGATATGAACAATTTGTATACTGTACCATCTATTGTATATTGCTAGTTTTACAATTCCTTATCTTAAGTTTACACCTGATCGTTGTGTACCCTTTCACTTCAAAAAGGTTGGGTTTCCCCGCAGTAAACCCTTTGAAGTCGGCAAATTAACCTGTCCTACCTCTACCCTTATAATTTTGCCCTAGTCTCTGCAACACTCTTTACTCAGAAATGAAAACAGTTTTTTTAATCATTGAAATATTCATTCTTAATTTCACTATCTTTTACATGATTATCTTTGTAAAGTACCCATGTCAATGCTAACACACCATCAGTTTGATGAGGTTTCCATTATTTTGTTACTTCTTGTTGTTACCAGCCTATGCGACACTGACAAAGATTCCTTAGTCGTTTTTAAGTTAAAAAGATAAAAAGTTGAATAAATTATTAAAATGTAAGATAGTATAAATGTTTTTCCATATAATTAAATTGATTTGTAAAAAAATTGAAATAGTTTGTGAATTGCATTTTATTATCTCAAATAAACTGTTCCTGATTCTTTTTGATTTATAGCGTCTCCATTTTAGATAGGAATGTTTCAATTCATATCTACTCTTATTGTGTTTCTTTATATTTTGATTATAATAAAACGTAATATAATAAAATTTATGTGCAACTAATATAGACCCTCACAACGAAATAATCAGAAGTTAAAAAAAATTGCGTAGTAGCCCCGCACCAAATTTAAAAATTGTAAATATTTTCGAAATCTGCTCCCCCAATATCTTAAACGCTCATCCCGAAGAAATCCTCCCTCGCTGCATCGAATTTTAAAATTGATTCCATTCACCAAATCCATACCCGTATGAGCCCTCATTTAGTGTATATTAACAAAAATATAAATTCTATTCGTATTAATTTTAGAAGTTACAATTTTATCTTAAAGGTGGACCCCCCACAATATAGTAATTTTAAAATTATTTCTATTTTCAAAAGTTAAGCCAGCCTAAACATAATTATGCTTCTTTATTGTGAAGAAATAGAAAAAAAAAATATTACGTTTGAATATTATTAATTTTAAATAATTACAATTTTAAAAGTATGATTATTTTTAAAATTTTCGATAGGATCCTTATTTCGAAAACATAAAATGTTGACAGCCTAATAATAATAAAAAAGTTTAATAACAACATTTTAAATATTCCTAACCTCAGAAGTAGAAGTAGAACGCGTAAACATAGATATAGACAGACAATCATAACAAATTAATCAGAAGTTAAAAAAAAAATCGTAGAAACGCTCTCCCCAACCAAATTTTAAAAATGTTACTATTTTCAAAATCTGCCGTTACCATAAAGACTCTTCTCGAAGAAAACGGAAAGTTAATAAAATGTCCCCCCCCCCCCCCCACCAGCATCGAATTTTAAAATCGGTAGTATTTTCCAATTATAAGCCACTATTATCATCACAGTAGTTTACAATTTTAAAAATCTGAAAAAATAAAAAAAGAAAATAATTTTATATTCCTATCGTTTTTTTTTTTTAAATTATTACTTTTTGTCAAAATTAACGCTTTGGATATTGCACCCTTATTTCGAAGCGATAAAATGTTGACGGCTTAATACTAATAATTTGTTTATAATTTTAATAGAATATTAGAATAATAATGGTATTGTAAACAACCAAGCCCCAGAAGTAGAAATATCCGAAATAGTATCCGGAAAAAAATAACTAAATACCGAAGTACTCACAGATACTCGGGTATCTGTCCTGACAGCTACGAGTAGTCACTGTATCCGAAGCTGACAGATACGAGAAGTACTCGGATCCTTCGGAATCCGTCCGTACGGATACGGATACTATCTGTATCTGCTCTCATGAGTACTTTCCACAGCTACAGTATCCGATATCTGTATCTGCAGATACAATTTGCCCATCTCTGACCTCCATGGACAGAGTAAGCACTAGAAGACACCCCATCGATAAGAGGACCGAGGAAACCCGAAGATTTCTCCAGTTTCAGATCCGCAGTTAAGATGTCAGATGGTATGCCTTGACAGAGCTTTTAGTCTTACCGTTCTTGCTCAATCTGTCATCACCTTGGGACTTAGTATGGCCGCTAAGTCCTGTTCTGTCTTCCGGCTTTATCGTGAGGAAAATCTCGTATATGGGTGACTACTTATGGGCAAAAAAACATTTCTGGATATATTCCATAAGAAATTTTTCCTCTAGTCTCTTAGAATCCAAAACAAAACTGCAGCTTAGAAATCAAAACATGGTTATGAAGAATGAATCAATGAGTGAAAGATGATCCCGGGAGTTCCCATATGGGTCGTAACTTGATTAATTTAATTCAAGAAGCGGCATGCATTATTTTTTAACGGCAAACATAAAATATACATATTTAAGAATAAAAGGGTGGCAGGATGGCCGAATGGGCAAACGCGTTAGAAAATACGCGTTGCCCATGGCAACGCATGATTGAGAACCGAAAGATAGCAAGTTCAAAACCCGGAGCCAGGGGAAATTTAATAATACTCGGCATCAATCCCCCACCCTCTACCCTGGCCCGGGAAACCCCGTATATCCCCTAAAAGGCAAGGAAGGGGAGGACCAATGAAAAAAAAAAAAAAAAAAAAAAAATGTAAGAATAAAAAATGATGTTCCTAACCGCAGAAATAAACTTATTTTACAGCATATTCTGATATATCTAAAGAGAAAAAACAAAGAGAAGGTTTTTTCAATAATCTGCATCCTTATTATTAACCTCATAATACACATGATCGGTATGGAACCATCATCATTTCATATTGAATGTTTATTCAATTTTTTTTATTTTTAATACCCACTGTTATTGTTTTAATTATGCTTCCTTATATTCTAAATTAATATTTAAAGATAAAGTTAAAATCTGTTTTACTTCAAAAGTGATTAATGTAAACATAACACTAGTTCACAAAATTCCACTTTAATTTCAGTTTTCTGAAAATATGGAGTTAGGCGCTTAGTTCACTTAAACAATAAATATTCATGTTATTTTTAGGGATATAAGATAATATTCGTTATAATAATATTAATCTATTAATTAATACAAATCCTACATCTGTTTCACTCTCGTTCAGCCCTGATATTAAAATTTTTTCCAACTATATATACAATTAGGATTTTATAAATTTATAAACTTTTAGACCCTTATATTTTCAAAAATTAAAAAAAGAAAAAACTTGTTTTTATTGACGAAACCATATTATTTCTCAAGTTTATTTTCATAATTGGAACTAGAAGGGAAAAAAAATGGGCGGTAAATGATAGATTGAATTAGGGTAAATAGAATGGAAAACCAATGGATAGATAGAAAGATACAAATTTAGTAATATAATATTTTAGTTATCTGGCATCAAAAATTATTCCTGTTAGTATCCAGCTTGTTAATTGTATTTATTTACTATTATTATTCCTGTTAGTATCCAGTTTGTTAATTGTATTTATTTCAATAATTTAAATAATTTAGGTGACGCTTAGCGTTAGACGGCTCAAGATCTTGGTAGCCTCAAGTATATCAAGAGCTGTGAAAGAGAGTAAGATAAGCCTAAAATGTTCGACAGTTTATTTCCGGACTGAATTAATACTAAAACAGAGTATGTTAGCTCGCGAAGAGTGGATGCGGCAGAGGGCAATAGTGAAGACGGGACGCTTGACAGCGCGGATACCTGTTGTGTCGGTAAATCAATCAGTCAATATAAATCAGGGGTGAGCCTGTTATTAGCGAGGGGGCCCTGATTGGAAACACAGACGGACAGGGCACTAAATAAAAATAACCTAAAAAACAAAAGAAATAAAGGAACTCTTAAAGAATGAAGACGAAGGGGGAGGGAAGAAAGAAAAAGAAAAAAAAAAGAAATAGGTACTCCAAAGAAAATTAACAATCAAAACCTTGGTCTCGGCAAGGAAAAAATATAAAAGTACCATAAATCATTAAACTTCTAATAACTTGTTGCAGTCGTATTAAGCCCTCAAGCCTAGAGATTACACCTTCCCATTTAATTTATTTATATTAATTTATGCTTCTTATACTTTTTTCTTGGATATTTCCGTTGTCCATAACATCCATATAATTGCGCAGGGTAGTACTTAGCCGCAAATGTAAAGGTATCGGAGAATCCTAACAGACGGAATTCCTTTCCCATTCGACTTTTAATGGGCAATTGGGATAAGAACCCAGGCAATTCTGTTCAGAATTCATCTCTAGCCACTAAAGTACCAAGATTTTTCCGCTAATAGCATTGCTGTTGTAAACTGTGGGGTTCATTTGGTAGAGTCAAGAAGAAAAAAAAAAAAAAGACCACTCCTTAGTTTTGGGAAGAAGAACGATTGTTTAACGAATATGCTTTTTTTTTACTTTCACTTACCTATATATGAAATATATAGTAAGTGGAAGTATTGCGATCGTGAAAATTTTCGACTTCCGGTTTTCAACGGAAATACACGTTTTGGGACCCCCTGAGTCGAAATAACCAAGTCCCGCGAAATGGTCTGTGTGTGTGTGTGTGTGTGTGTGTGTGTGTGTGTGTGTGTGTGTGTGTGTGTGTGTGTGTGTGTGTGTGTATGTGAACAGACTAGCTCAAAAACTATAAACCGTGGGAACCTGAAATTGGGTATTTAGTGTAGGTATATGCTCGCGATGTGACAGCAAAAATTTCATCAAAATTGCTCAAAGGGAGGGGGTACTTTATTTAATAACTTTTTACGTTTTTTTCGATTTTCTCAAAAACGGCTCTAACGATTTTGATTAAACTGAGTATTTGATCGATTTATATGCCCGAAATACGACTGTAAAAATTTCATCAAAATTGATTAACCGGAGGGGGGACTTTACTTAATAAATTTTGTATCATTTTCACGTGTTTTTTTTATTTACTTAAAAACGGTTTTAACGATTTTGATCAAACTTGGTATTTGATGTATTTATATGCCCGAGATGTGACTGTAAAAAGTTCATCAAAATTGATCTACGGGAGGGGGGACTTTACTTAATAAATTTTGTACCATTTTCACATGTTTTTTTTATTTACTCAAAAACGGTTTTAACGATTTTGATCAAACTTGGTATTTGATGTATTTATATGCCCGAGATGTGACTGTAAAAATTTCATCAAAATTGATCTACGGGAGGGGGGACTTTACTTAATAAATTTCGTATCATTTTCACGGGTTTTTTATTTACTCAAAAACGGCTTTAACGATTAACAAAAATAAGATATGAATTTAGAAAAATGTGTGACTTTGGGAAATGATAATTAGCAAAACACGTCAATTTCTAATCTAAGTAAGTTGGTAAGTGAAAGTTGTGTGTTGCGCGCACGCACCAGATTTTTTTTTTTGGCTATCAGAATCCTGATCTTATCGCAATTTTGAAAAGCATGATTTTTGGTAATAGTATTCAGTATCTTAACAGTCCATGGATTAATTCAATATCGTTCAGAATATTAACTAAGGATCTGTTATTCTCCAGGATTTCCACTGAAGATTTACCCAATTTTCAAATATTTTTTTTTTCTGAAAATTTAATTTAAAGTTTATAAGCAGAATAAATGTGTTCAAGAATAATAATAAGCCTGCCAACTTTATTTTATTTTTTAAAGAAAATCGCTTTTGGTATTAACTTAGTTTTTTCTGAGTTTAATAAAAAGAAAATAATAAATTTTGCTTGGATATGCTACTATGTCACCCCTTCTGAAAACATTATAAAAAAATAGCCGATTTTTAAGATAAGACGTTATCGAAAGGAATCAGCGATATATCAATTTATTTTATATACATTATAATAATTCCATTAAAATATAAATAATTATAAGAGATATTTGCGATAAAGTCAACCTTTATTATATAGATGGATATAAATTATATCTCTTCTTTTCCTAGTGTAAATATATGGATCGTGTAGGGACACATTATAAGGCAGGTACAGGCACAGATGCTGCTACAACGAGACTATAAATCCGGAGATGTTTATGTCAGCTAGTATCCACGGCGACACCTGCAATCCGAGAAGGTAGGAGTAGCGGTGATAAAATCAACTCGCCAAGCGTGCCCATATCGCCTGGCAGATTGAGCGTTAGTAGCACTCGAGTGACACCGAGCTCTATACCATAGGCGAATGCATTCCTCTAATTACCCGGCAGACCTACGGCACCCTTCTCCAATAAGGAGGTACTACAAGACACTAAATATCCTCTCTGGCTTTCCTCTTCCCGATCAAAGATCTCCCACTTTCTTCCTTTTGGATCCCCGACCAAAAATAGTAGTTCTTCGGCGACGTACATCCTACCCCGGTACATCGTGAATAGTCGGCATTCCGGTAGGGCGAGTTTACAACTGCCCTCGGCCTGCTAGGGGATACCGTGGTCGGTTTCACCTCTACGGCGATATATGGTCTTCTTGAGAGGATCGAGAAAGATAAAAAAAGGATTGTTCTTCCTTTCGACTGGTTTGCGAAATAACTCTTGAGCACACTGTTTGTCTTTAGAATACAACTTGAGTCTCAGAGCGGTATCGCTGGTGTACAAATTAAAAAAATAAAATAAATGGTAGGGGATCAAACTCTCACTTACAACAACACAATCGTACAGCCAAATAAAACAGATGGAATATCCCTATGTTTCATGAGCACGATACTTTAAAATTTACTTGCTGGACTTCTTATTAACGTATTTTAACGGTTATATCATAGAACACTTACGTCGAGTTAAAAACATAAAGTAATTGCACTTTTCTCTCACCAAAAAATTAATTTTACAAAATCGAAAAGCAAAAATTTTTTTTAATTTTGCTGATGCGTACTTATACTATAGGAGCAGCGACATGCGAAGTATATATATATATTTTAGGCGATTATATACATTCGATTCTTTGATTATAAATTCGAACCTTTAGAGTTGCTGAAAATCGGAATTACCTCCCAGTCCTCTCTCGTGACCTTTTTAGTAAATTGTGCTTCTCCACAAAATATTATTAATACTTTGATGGACAAATCACCTTTCAAGAGAGCCAGAAGCCATAAAACACATATGATTTATAGATACAAAAGGGACATTTCCTCGCAGAAATTTGATTAATCAAAAGATAGTCTGCGAGGCGACGCGAAACATTCGTGCGCAAAAGGAGGCGCAATCACTCGCAAAGCATGCACACGATAACTCTCGAGTGACAGCTGCGCCGGGTCACTCACCACTCTAATGTAGACATTACTCTGCGGTTCTTGAGGATTTATCAATTTATGTTAAAAGCCTTGCCGCACATCGAAAGCTACATTATCTGACTTTTAATGGTCGCCATCAATTAGTTAGGCCCCTCGCGGAAATAAGCTCATTTCCATAAATATCTATTCGCGAGCGGCTCGCGCTAAGCGAGATTTGTCGCCATTATCTACTTTGCGCGTGTGATTTCCTTCGACATATTTGCTATCCGCGGTGGTGGAGACATTTTTCGAATTAGTGTCGGTTGAAATAGCAGTGATGTAGTTTCTGGTTATCGCAATGTTTTAACGGTACCTCTTCCAGCCTGCATCGCCTGGCTGAAATTTTCCCGAGCATGGTATAAATTCACCGATGGCTTACTACACCTATAATGCTTAAGGATAGCAGACATTACGATCCATAGAGGAACCGCATCAAATCCCACACATCTACCATTCCAGTTTCAAGAATGTAAGTTGCGCTTGCTGACTCGTTGATGAACTGAGCTGGTCGTATCTGAAGTCTCCAACTTTCCTGGACAAATTTAATTTGCAAAACTTTCATCAAGTTCGTAAAAATCTATTCCAAACTTAGTTAAAATAAATTTGTATCAACTTTTACACCGATGTAAAATGAAGATTCGTTCAGTATTTCTAATAATTTATGAAGAAATCATTTCAACATCAAGCTATTGTTCTACTTTCCTTAGATTTCTATAAGTTAAGCTGTTTGTGATCCGTAAGAGGCTGCTACAACGTTTTAGCTCCTGAAGGTTAAGAGATAAAAAGGTATCTTGATGTTAAAGAGAGATCTAAGATAGTTATGACAGTGTTTAAAACAGGAGGACAACCAAGGAGCTACACGCTGTGTTCCGAAGTCCTTCATAAACTGGATCACAATCCAACTACCGGTTAGGTAGCTCCCGTCTCTTGAGGTCTTCATTATGGACCGATCTCTGCAAGCAGGGAGTGGTTGGGAGTAGCAATCATCACTAGGTTTGGTTTGAGTTCGGATCGCTTCATTCTTATATTATATTTTATTTTTTATCCATATTACTTACATATAATCCAAAAATATTTAAACAATATCTATCTAATTTATCAATCTACCTATCTTTAACACTATCTAAATTAAAAATAGCGATATCAGATATCATAAACTTCGTAAATCGCATCTCGATATTCATCGCTAATATAACCTTTCCTGGATAAAAAAAAAAAAAAAAAAAAAAAAAAAAAAAAAAAAAAATATTCTGAAAATATGTAAATGGTAGCCAAATTTCGAGGTATTTAATGCCAAGTTCAATACATTTACATAAGCTGTTAATTACATAATTTATTAATTGAGATATTATAACTACACACCTCTCCATAACTGATGAGGAAAAAAAAACACCTGTTTGACTACAACCTGTTTCTTGACCAATGCCCCAACATCTACCCTCCAGAACTAATTATCCTGAAACCTCTGAGGGGTCAGCTACCCGCTTTAAGACTACCTTCCGAACTTAAATTGATTCATGGCTGGTACAAATAAAAATATATTATCTAACACCCCAATCGTATTTTCAAACTTCAACAAAAGAATCGATAGATATAGTAACGATTATATATATAGTTTCATTACTACAGAAAAGTCATATAATAGTGGTAAATCGATAATCAAATCAACTAGGTATTCAAGATATATCTACTCATGCACCCCAAATTTATTTTCCGACAAGTTGTGATTAAAATAATAACAAGACACTGGACTACAATTTTCTATTAAATTAATTAGGTATAATGAAGTAATTAATCATAGGATGAATTATCAAAAGTAGATAATATATCAATAAAATTTAACAATGTTTTAGGGAGTAACCTTTAGTAGGTTTAAGATCTTTTTCTAATTTAATATGTTTTTGTTTTTCATTATATTTATTATTTATTTAGTTACATTTTAGGTGCCATATACAACACCATAGGCTAGAGGCAAGATATAGGTTTTTCATTATAAATTAATGCCTGGGCATCAATTGATAAAGAAGTATTGTTTATTATCGATCGGTTCTACAAGAATATGAGCTTAGCTTAAATGCTCAAGAACAAAGTTTGATACCTAACTGGTTTGGTATATAGCTAATGTGAAATGTAAGAGACCCTCCGAATTTTGAGAAAACTAACGTTAAATGTTGAGTGTTTTAGAATAGGTTTACTTAAAATTTGTTTACTTCTAACACTTTTGAATCACACATGTTATTCTTGTAGGATTCAAGGGCAAAGAAGTACAAAGTAAAAAAAATAGCAATAGCAAAAAAATGGCGCTTACTTCACTTTGGCTTTATACTTATCAAATAAGAAGGAAATTAATATTGTTAGAATTATTATTTTTTTTTTTTACCGCAAATTTTAACAAATTAAAGCAATGCGACATTTATTACAACATATTTTAGATTGATGATAGATGAGTGAATTTAGATTTGATCACAGAACTCGTATCTATCTAAGCAGTTACTAAGGAAATATAACGTTTTCGGTTATATAATACTTATATACAACCTGTTTTTTTTTCAGGAGGTGGTTACTCATAAGGCTGAATGTCACGGTTTCGAGTCCGACATTTTTACCTATACTGCTATAACAGCCGAGAATCGATCCTGTCACACTCCGCCTCTACAAATATAAAATTAATCTGCATTAAAGCGTGATCGCAGGCACATCACCGTCTTCCAAAACAATACATCAAGAAAACATACATCCTTACGAAGTGATGAACCAAAAATCCTCTAGAATTTTAAAATTTTCATTTAAATTCTAATTAAAAAAAAAAAAATATTGAATTGCAATTGTGACAGTCGTTGTGGTGGGATGATGAAATTTATCACATAGTTTCTTACACAGTCAACATGTAAACCAAGAACTGCGTATAAGAATAGAAATGCTATTCAGTAGAGTTTATGACGGTTAGCGGTGGGATGACCTTTCAAGAGGCAGGTAGGACAATAAGACCCAACCCTTCCCGTTACAGGAGCGATAACGTTTTCATTTTCCAACCAATAACAATCTCCCATCTTTCCGATATATCAGTGGCAAACAGTGATTCAGGTAGCAGCTACGTTACCGCCGTCAGTGTATTTACAATACCCCATTCGCTGAGTCGTCGGATTACTTTATATTTCCTCTACGCCCCCTGTTCCAATTATACTCCGTCACCGCTATAAAGGCTTCCGGTAACAGGTCGTTACCGATACACTGATGGCCTCTTGGAGTGACGGACGGCGGTTCCCGCATCGAAGGATGTTCCATTAGTGATCAGAGGGGCAGGATATCTCCTGGGGAAAAAACTCTGAATAAATCTCAGATATTGCCTATAGTAATCGACAATGAAACTGTCGGATCCTAAAAAGAATATCTCTTCTAAATCAAAGCAATTTAAAAAGAACCAAAAAAAAAAAACGAAAAAACACGTGGAAGTTATACTACAAAACTCGTATAAGAGTACTTAAGATCCCTAAATTAAACGATAAAATTCATTTAATATGAAAAACAAATGTTCTCTATAGCTGCAGAATATAGAACTTACTGACATTAAATAATAAAAAATAGAGAGGAAGATTTAATTAAAACAGAAAAAGCAATAAATGTATTGCTCGTATCATACCCTAGTTAGGTAGTATATACCTAAAAGTTGCAAAGATTAAGCCTTGAATATGAAGGTAAATAACATAAGTTATGACGTTCTTACTTACGTAAATGAGTTGTATCGTAAAATTCTCTATATATCAGACTTCATAGAGTAATTGAAGGGTCACGTTAATGAAGGTGGTAAAATAAAATTTAATTTATTGGAAAGTGGGATCAGTTGTATACCAAGAATGAAGTTGGTCCCATTTACTCCTGCCTCTAGGAGTTCGTTTGAATTTGTTTATGTGAATATTTTCAGGAGATTATAGCAACAATAATTTCGTAAATAAATTATAAACCTAATATTTTTACTTCTAAAATTATTATTTCTTAAATTCTGTCACTTCGATTTATCATACACATACATTATTACTATATTACCGGAAATTGAAATTTTTCTTTTGGGCGATTTATCATTTTTTTCTCTTTCTTTTATTTGATTATTAAATTCTTTCTTAGTTATATTTAGCCATTTCTTGACACCAGAGATAACAAGAGACAATTACTTACTCGAAATACAAAAATGAAGGTATTTAAAACGAATACTTTTTCCATAGCCATTTAAGTCCTATCAGACCTTTTCTATGGCAATAAAATCTATTTCAAATTAAATAATGCTACATTAGAATTAAACATGATAAGTTTAATCAAAATCGTTCGTGCTGTTTTTGAAAATCGTAAATAGAAAAAAAGACGTTCGGATAAAGTGAACCCCCCCCCCTATAAAGTGCTTACTCGATTTAGACGAAATCTTTGCTGTCACATTGCTGGAACGGAATACCTCAAATACCTAATTTCAGTTTCGTACCATGTATAGTTTCTGAGCTGTTCATAAATTCATATATTTATTTAATACTGGCTGTATATCCCGGTTTCACCCGGGGAATTTCATTTTACGGTCGATTTCGTAAAAAAAACAATGTAAAGCGAGATAATAACGATTTTTATAATAATAATAAAGGATATATCCAGAAATCTGCTGAAGTTATGGGTTCGTACCTTGTACGAAAGAAACACTGAGCGAAATTTGGAGAATTTTGGACAAACGGTATGGATTTCTATAAAGAACAAACAGAATTTCATCTTTATTTGTATAAATCTAATAAAATAAACATTTTTCAGTTTAATGTTTATTATTTTATTTGTATTTCAAGCGTTAAATTCTAATTATTTACATAATTTACGGGTAAAGTCCACATCCCTGTGTAAAATCTATCTCTCCCGCATTCGCTGCTGAAAGGGACGGGGAACATAAGTACTCCTTCCTGTCTCAAAATAATTGGACACGCCCAGAAGAAAATTCTGTTTCTAATTTATCCTGAATTACCATAATGTCCTGCTGAGGAGCGCGGAGACCTCCAAGAAGAGGAGGAGTACAATAAGGCATAAAGAGAGTGGTTTAGGAGGAGCTTTAGCGCTATTTATTGGGACTGGAGTCGTTTGCTTAGCTGGAGTTATCGCCCCGAGCTGGATATTTAATAGGAGAGTCCGGGCAAATATCGTTTGTAATGGGATCTCCGGCGGGTGTGGGTACCTCTCCAGTTGGTGAAGGAGGACCTGCAATAATAGGGCCGGCCCTTCCTCTATCCCCTCACTCCTTCTCTCTCTAACAACCTATCACTATTTTCCAAGGCAGCAATAGAATGTTAACAATATCTGAAAATTTATTGTTTAAATAATTTTTTTTCTTTTTTTTTGGCGAAAGGCCTACATTGAAGTCCTATACTGCCTATTTAAATAATTTAATATATGCATTTAATTAAGACAGAATATTTTAACAGGTATAACAGGTAATAAGCAGATATTATATATATATTCTTTTGTTTGGAGCTCCCGAATATTTTTTTAAAAATTATTTATTCATAGAAATTCACAACTCTATTTATTTATTTAATTGTGAGAGAAAAAAATAATTTCATGAACAAACATGAAAAGAAATTATCCAATGATAGCACTTAACTAATAAATTGATAATAATAACATTGAATGAAGGTCCTGAGGCAATCTTTCAGACGCAGGATTACCAGGGATATAGAACAACCATTTAGAGAAAATTTATAAATTTATAATTTATTAGCAAATATTAGATATGTTATAAAACATAAAAACCGAAAATAAAATATATAATGGATATTTAAAAATAATGAGATTAAAATTATTGGAGAAAGAATTTGATTAAAAATAAATGAAAAAAATGTGATATCAATATTATTAACATGAAGCATGTCCAGCGTAATCGAAGGTTATTATTAAGAATATTATTTTTTTTTTTTTAAGAATAATTAGAATACTATAAATGAAGCCTATGTTAATGAGAAAAAAAATGTCATGAAAAATCATGATGAGAAACTAACAGCATAAAAATAAGAGAAAAGAAGAAAATAAAAAAACGTTTCCCGCATGAATCGGAGTTGCATACTTGGTTAGTTTAACCGACGAATTGTACATATTTACATTAATGCACGCTGCATGAAAGTTATTTTGGGAATAGAAAGAAAAATCAAAGAGATGTCTGGTGCGCAGCACAAATGTCTTAACAATAATGGTTAAATTAG
This sequence comes from Aelia acuminata, assembly GCA_911387785.2. Taxonomy (NCBI): domain Eukaryota; kingdom Metazoa; phylum Arthropoda; class Insecta; order Hemiptera; family Pentatomidae; genus Aelia; species Aelia acuminata. Next base: position 73,260,051 of record OU426983.1, on the reverse strand, counting down.
GGGGAAAAATACATTATAAAAACATTTAGAGGTGTGTAATAGTCAACGTTTTTCTTTCTTTGAAAATAATCAGGATTTTCAGTTTGATATTTTTTTTATTTAGCAAAGCCAACGTTTCCTCAGAAGCCCTGATGAAGATCCACTTGTAGGGATCGAAACGTTAGATTAAACATTAAACACAAAAAGATCAAACTAAAAATACTGATTATTTATCAACCTATTATAAAAAAAAAAAAAATAGTTCCATACATTTAGGAATATGTCTCTAAAGACAATGAATATAAGTCATCAAGTGTTCAACAAAACAAAGCAAATGAATATATTATTAATTGCTTTCCTTGATGGACAATTTAACTAGAAATGGTTTTTTTTCTAATCTTAAACTTTCAAGTTTCGTTCTTAAACAAATTAATTGCAATAATTTGAAACATTTTCGGAGATTTTTGTTGGAGATTCACCATGTGAAAATCAGTAAGTAAAAATACACTGGAGGTCCATTTTTGGCGATCGTACTCCATGAATATAAATTTAATTTTTACGAGGATGTAGGAAGGAAGAAGAGTGGATGAGGTATTGGGATAAAGAGAGAGAGGTACCAATAAATATAAAGGATAAGAAGTAGAGATAAGAGGGGACAACGCTAATGATATTCAAACAGCTGGTCACGATAATTCTTGACTGATCCTTGTTGAAGTTTTAAGTCCGTTTCCATGTTCCCCCTGAGTGACGGACACCTGGTAATGACGAAGAGCCCTCCCAAATATTTCCACGGCCAACTTGGACAAATAAACTTCCTCCCTGATGGCCTCCTTGAGGATTTTAACACCACGATTTGTCCTAGGTGTCAAGGGGACCGCTTAACTTAATCCGGACGCGGTCGGCGAATAAAATGTCAGCGGCATTCCTCGGAATCGGGGTGAGATAGATGTGATACTTTCATATATATTTTTTTTTATCTAGGCCGATTACTGAAATATATATCTCGAGACAAATACAAAACGATATTCTAATACAAATTCAGAAAGCATAATCTCAATGGACCTTTAGCAATGAAGAAACTACAGTATCGGATTTTTAAATTTCTTTTAAAACTCAATAAAATATGAACCCGTCCCAACATTCTACCGAAAATACTGTGTAAGACAGAAGATGATGAAATAATTACTATAAAATTATGATTTTGGACTTATTATGACTGATTTGTTTTACTGAAGTACCAACTTACCAACAGAGGAGAGTAGATATTATCAATTAATAAAAGAGCGTCAGAAGTATTTCGTCTAAGGGTGGAGGGGAGGATGGTAAAATTCTTATGTTCGACGGGGTATTCTATGTAAGGCTCAATTAATTGTTCAAATTAAACATATTGATTAGATCACAGGAGCTAAACATTGTGAAAAACATAAAACAATCGTTTAATTTTTTGTGATAACATAAAATTTTTTTAAAATCCATATTTAAATTGAAAAATTTGCTGCTAAAGTACGATTTTATAATAATTAATTTGATCTCACTTCTAAGAATTTTCATGCAATAAATATGTACTTATATTTTTGGTTCCTCATTATCAGAAGAAGGGAAATTTTGTATTAACGTGGCGTAAACATAAAGATGTCATTTATGCTGAACTGAATGCAATCCTCTTCAAATTTAAGGTCCAAGTTTCATAGGCATATTTTTAAATTTTATGATTTCCTTATAATTTAAATAGATAATCTAAGCAAAAGAGCTCTTGTGAAGAGAATCTAGTTTAATTTAGCTTATTAATAATGTTATGATTAGTTAGAATTTGGTGTTCCTGACTAATGTATTGTAAAATGATACTAAAAATTACATAAGTTTTGATTGGTTTATTCCTATTGAACACTACGATGACACAACTAATACTGTATACAGGCTACAATACACACACCTGTAGCGTACACCAGCCGGACAATGCGAGACCAAGACAATCCATATAGGCAACAATAACACATCGGGGACTACCTTACTCAGGCACGATGTGACCTGCTGTTGCGGACATATTGACGCTAGATGAGGGATACCTGTCAAATAATTATACGTCAGCAGCATGGCAGGTTCGCGCACCTGGCAGCCACACCTGGTACGACATCCGACACCCATTGCGCTGCAAACATTATTGAGGTGTCTCAAGGATTCTGTAGCCTGTCGAGGAGATATACTGTTCGAACTGGAGGATAAGTGGTGCATTCTCTCAGCTTGACCGGTTAACATTACTTTTTGCACATGCATATCCATTCTGCAAATAGTTCGAACCAAGAAACGGTGGAGACTTGCATCTACATTCAAAATCAACAGAGAGAGTACAAACCCGTTTAATTTCTTATTTTAGAAAATAACGTGTATTAAAAATAAATAAATCAAAGTAAAAAATCTGGTGCGTGCGCGCAACACACAACTTTCACTTACCAACTTACTTAGATTAGAAATTGACGTGTTTTGCTAATTATCATTTCCCAAAGTCACACATTTTTCTACATTCATATCTTATTTTTGTTAATCGTTAAAGCCGTTTTTGAGTAAATAAAAAAACCCGTGAAAATGATACAAAATTTATTAAGTAAAGTCCCCCCTCCCGTAGTTCAATTTTGATGAAATTTTTACAGTCATATCTCGGGCATATGAATACATTAAATACCAAGTTTGATCAAAATCGTTAAAACCGTTTTTGAGTAAATAAAAAAAACATGTGAAAATGGTACAAAATTTATTAAGTAAAGTCCCCCCTCCCGTAGATCAATTTTGATGAAATTTTTACAGTCACATCTCGGGCATATAAATACATCAAATACCAAGTTTGATCAAAATCGTTAAAACCGTTTTTGAGTAAATAAAAAAAAAACGTGAAAATGATACAAAATTTATTAAGTAAAGTCCCCCCCTCCGGTTAATCAATTTTGATGAAATTTTTACAGGCATATTTCGGGCATATAAATCGATCAAATACTCAGTTTAATCAAAATCGTTAGAGCCGTTTTTGAGAAAATCGAAAAAAACGTAAAAAGTTATTAAATAAAGTACCCCCTCCCTTTGAGCAATTTTGATGAAATTTTTGCTGTCACATCGCGGGCATATACCTACACTAAATACCCAATTTCAGGTTCCCACGGTTTATAGTTTTTGAGCTAGTCTGTTCACATACACACACACACACACACACACAGACACACACACAGACCATTTCGCGGGACTTGGTTATTTCGACTCAGGGGGTCCCAAAACGTGTATTTCCGTTGAAAACCGGAAGTCGAAAATTTTCACGATCGCAATACTTCCACTTACTATATATTTCATATATAGGTAAGTGAAAGTAAAAAAGATTCCTATAAATAACCTCAAGGTGAAGATTTTTTTTTCTACGCTCAACTTACTGAATTCAGCATGCAGAGAATGCATTCTTTACGAGTAAAGCATTGACGTAATTATTGAATTAGAAGTTAATTTTCGTTTCAACCCCCTTTGGACCATTATCAGGAATAGAGGAGTAACGCTTGGAACCTTGGAAACTCATACGTTCCGATGGATCTGGAGTTTATTATGGAATACAGGAATCTGTTATTCAAGTTGATGACGGAGTTAAAATTTCAGATCGTAGGAAGTTTACCTAGGCAATGCTCATCACAACTTATTATACATCGCAAACCATCTAAAAGGTGGCTGAAAGAAATCACATAGGTAAAGAAAGGTATTAGTAGTGATGGATCCCAACAAAAAGAGAACTGTTGAAGGGTTAAGGATCTATTATATGGACTTAATAAAAAAAAATATGTTAGGAATCAATCGTATATTTTTTTATAAGGATAGAATTATTGATCCAATACAATGCATTTCTAAAACTAGGGTACATCTAATGTTAAGGTGCATATCTGCGAGTGCTTCATGTTTTCTTGAACTATTTCCTTCCTTAACCATTTCTGTCAAAATTTAATAATCTTTTAAAGAGTTATGAGCACCGAAGGCAAAGTGGTAGATAGAATTGAGTACCGTGGTTGTCCTTCTGCTACCATTTAGCAGCTCGTTTTTTTTTATGTATTATCTTTTTTTTATTTTATACAATATATATATAAATATTTTATACTTATATGAATATCGGGGACAAACTCTTTTCTGCTCAGGCGTTCCCGTTTTAAAAATCCTACAACAGTTCATTTAATTTAAAAATACATTTTAACCCTTCATCCCATCATTTTGATTTGTACATCTTGCGAGAACGTAAAACAAAATATTACAATAAAACTATTTTAGAATTAGAAAAATAGTATTCTGGCCCCTTTAAACATCAAGTTTAAAACACCTTGGGCTATCCTTGGATGGGATGCATTTGCATATGCACTCCGCCTACGTCAAAGGTGAAACTCTGAGGTTGAGCTTGCTCGATCCATCAGTGGAATATCGTGATGGATATTATCACCATTTGGCAGTATATTAACGAAGAGAGCGGTTATTATAATGATTGTCCGAGGAAACGCCATCCGTCATCCTTGCAATTAGTTTCTTGTGAAAGATTTATTCCAAGCCATCTAGCGACTGTCAATTCTACCTGAAATATTTTCCAGTCTCAATATACGATTCCAATTATATTTCGACATCTCCTATCGGTGAGGGAGGAGCAGCTCTATGCAAATATTTGAAATAGCGTTTCGCGAGGTAAGGCCTGCTTTCGAATAAACAAACTGGAGGCTATAACCGGATAATTTTATATCGCAATCACATAATAATTGTAGATTTGTTTTGAACGCAAAATTGATAGCGTTGGTGGTTGTTAGGACTACATCTTCCATCAATCTTGAATCTTCACGTAATATTTGGTCATAATGCAAAATTACTGTATTACTATTTTTCTAATTATAAAAAGTTTTCATTGCAATATTTTATTTTACATTCTTGCAAGAAGTACAAATTAAAATGAAGGGAGGAAGATTTGAAATTTATTTGTAAATCATGTGAACTGTTGTATAATTTTTAAAATGGGATTAACGCCTAAGCAGGAGAGGATATATCACCGATACCTACATAAGTATAAAATATTTCTGTCTCTCTTGTATAAAAAAAAAAATTAGAGAGACTTGGTAAATTTCATCTTGCAAGCGTACTGCTACCTCGTATTCAATTCTACCTACCACTTGGTCTTGGTTGCCTATAAGTCCTTATAAGCTTATGAATTATAGACAGAAATTTATAAGAAGAAAATAATTAAAAACTTAAATTATGAACAGAACAAGGAGCTCACAGAAAATCATAATCTCAGTTATATACTGACAGTATCATGTGACGATAGCGGAACCCATTGTGTACAACATTTTCAATTACGATACGTTGTATTTTTTTTTTTCATAGTAGCAAATAAATTTATGATAATGTTAAATGGGGGTTGGTCATAAAGCGATAATATTGTATACTAAACAATTATTGTTAAATAATTTATTTTTTGAAGAGAAAAGATTTGGCTCCGCCGGGAGTCGAACCCGGGTCTCCTGCGTTACATGCGAGGATGCTAACCGCTACACCACAGAGCTCGGCTCAAGGCAGAGCAAATCCTTCCTCTTCACTGATACCTACTCACCCCTATCTCACAAATTTTGCGAGTAGTAGCGGGAGGTGGACAAATTTTGTCCAATTTATGGTATTTTATTGACTTAAGTCAATTTTTTAAATTATTTTAATTAATCTAATCTTAATTTGTGGATGACCACCATTTTTAAATTATTTTTAAATAATTTATTTTTTGAAGAGAAAAGATTTGGCTCCGCCGGGAGTCGAACCCGGGTCTCCTGCGTTACATGCGAGGATGCTAACCGCTACACCACAGAGCTCGGCTCAAGGCAGAGCAAATCCTTCCTCTTCACTGATACCTACTCACCCCTATCTCACAAATTTTGCGAGTAGTAGCGGGAGGTGGACAAATTTTGTCCAATTTATTTGTCCAATTCAAAAAATAAATTATTTAAAAATAATTTAAAAATGGTGGTCATCCACAAATTAAGATTAGATTAATTAAAACAATTATTGTTTTGATTCATGTGGTGCTGAGGAAGAAAAAAGACTGTACTATCTTCGGTGAAGATCTAATCTTCAAAGTAACTCTGCCTTCATTAGCTAGGGATAAAAATTGTAGCGATGGGATCAAAACTGCTAGGCCCTTTTCTCAATCAGGAAAATTTAAAAAAATAACTAAATAATTATTGTAATGTTTTTTTAACTCCGTCTAATCACATATATGCAAGAAGAAAAGTTCAAAAACCTTAACATTACCAGCTGTGCGTACATTACGTAAGACTCATTGAGTGCCATAAATCTTTGACGTCGCATTTCCTGAGACCAGATATTAAATACCCCTCCCGGCCAGGCATCATGTATATGCATAGCCTCCCCCCCCCCCCTGATCTATACCTCGCTATTAATGACAGAACAATTAATATCGCTTCAGGATCCTGTCGCTGGAACGTACAATCAGACGGATAGGCCGGTAATATGAATAACGGATACATGAAGCATCTTCTGATTCGTTGGTCCTCTCGCTATATAATTACCCTGGCTGTATGGATATGCTCATATGTACGGCTGTCAGGTGGGTCTTGTAGGCAGAAGAAAAAAAAAGGTGTGTGTGTGAGTGTGTGGTGTATGTGCGTGTGTTTGTGTGTGTGAGAGATAGAGAGAGATAGTGGCGGGGGGGGGGGGGGGGGGGAGATAGTGAATACAGTAATGGGCAGATTACTTATGAATGGATGCGTAAACAGAATGAATTTTTTTCGTTTTAACGGTCTAATCGTTCCATAATTTTCAAGACTTGGAAGTCTTCAGAGAATAGGGCGTTTCGGCATTCTAGCCGTTTAGTTTTCTATTGACCATTAAACTATTTACAATTAATATTTTAACATTGCAATTTTAATATTGCATTTGACATTGGAATTTAGCCTGTTTAATTGCAATAGTTCAAAGGTCAAAAGAAATCTAACCTCAACTTATAACATAAACAAAAAAAAAAGTTAATCTGTAATTGAGGATCTACTTGTAAATACTTAATCAAAATACTCAAAAATTACTTAAATACTCAATAGACTCCTTTAATGAGTTAGTTTTTGTTCAATATCTTCATCAGGGCTAAGATAACAAATAGGTAAAGTAAGTACCTATTCGAAATTTATACATTAAATATATGCAATATATGTATATTGAAAATTAAATACTAAATTGAGAGGTTTCCTACAAGAAAAATAAATCATGTAAGAAGTAAAAATATAATAAATGTATATGTATGTGTAAAACATAAAATACAGCATCAATAAAAATTGATTTAATGTAATTTAAGATCTGTTTTCAACAAATATAACTTCAAAATTTTTAGAATATAAGTATGAGAAACAAAGGTGAACGACGAATCAGTCAATGCCTCAGAAAAAAAAAAAATCATGATCAAATCTTTAAATTCTTTAAAAGAAAAAAAAAGTTTCATATGTACACATTCAAAATACTGAACAGGTATTCGTACGATCTATTCTTAATAATTACAGACCGATCACTCAAACGAAAACTTTAACTCGTTTACGTCAAAGTTTCGATTCTTATCGTAGTAATGCCAAAAAACCCTATTGGATAAGCCCATTTCACCAACAATATTAACAATTCAAATCATTGTTAACCAAAAAACTAGATCTACTAATCATTCCAACTGTAAAGTCATACAAGCATTATAACAAACGAAATAAAAGTGAAATATATTTTATAAATAGGAAGTGTTTATAGTGATATATGACGATCATAACTGACAGCGGAAGTAATAGGCTAATGTGCCACGAATGACAAATGTAGTTTAAATTGGTCTCGGAAATCGAATAGACCTCTACAGCGGAAATTATTAACAGTGGACTTATATAGGTTATATAACATGTTAATTAACTATATGTAAAAATAGATATTAGTTTTATTTTAAAAAAAAAGAAAAAATACACCATTTGACATGTTTAGTAAATCCTAAATAAATGACAAAAATGACTAGTCAGTAAATTTATTCACTACTTCTCAAAATTGCATACAAGATATCCAATAAACGTTTATTCCTAATTCTCCATAAGACAAGGTTTGTATTTATTGTATGAGAATAAAATCCGTTTAAATATTATTATTGATCAGAGTATGATACACAGTTTTAAATCAAGACAATTTTAAAGGAAGACAGCATCCTTTTCCTTAGGGTTACTGCTGAGAGTACGCCAGCTTATCGCACTAGTATATCAAAAGTGAGGAATACTCAAATATTAAAAGTACCTACTATAGCAAAATTATTTTATATGCTAATCCTAACAATTAATTAAGGAACATTTTTCCCCAAAAATGTTTTTGAGTTGTGTCAGTTTAGAAAAACTAGTGCGATTTGGCGTATTTATTTTCTTAGATACTAGAATATTAAAAAAAGAAAACAGTTCATCTGGATCGAAACCATCATTTGGATGTTTGGAGAATGTTTGGATCACAGTTGAAGGGAAAAGTATTTTGTATCTAAGTTTTAGGATTCCACTAACCACTTCGAGAAAGTAGAAAAAGTATTTTACTGCATTTTTTTACTTTTTAAATTTATTTATATATCGATGCCACTCTCAAATGACGCACTTACTTATTATCTCCCGCGCGCTTATATTTAACAAATGACCAACTTTGGGGGCACAACGGAGTTAAGTGTTTGTATGTTATTTATTTAACGTCACTTTACAATGCTACAGTGGGATTGGTACAGATTGCCTCTCCAGGAATAATTAGGAAATATGGATATTTAACGAGTACCTAACATCCATCGCGCTGGCTCAGAACCTCTGTTTAAAGTACCATCCGAAGGACGACATAGCCAATGATTTTTTTACTCCATTTACAATGTCCAACGACAACTTGGCGAGATACTAATCCGCGACCATTAGTGTAATTAGTTGGCTATGCTAACGACTACACCCCAATAACTGGGTGACCCCAATGACCCATAGTGAAAACTTTGAGAGATATTGAGTTAATCGAAAATGAGGATTGAATTGACAGTTAAAACGGTCTTAACGTAACATATTAAGTACTCTTACCAAAAATTTTGCTTTTCACAACTTGCGGCAAAATCAGTATCCTGGTAGGCAAGAAAAAAATCATTTTTGTTAACAAGCGTTCTTTCTCTCAAACTTAATGAGTCGTCAATTTTTTTTTCTCAAAGGTATTTTCTCTCTTTAAAACATTGTAGGACCACCTGACGAGCCACTAACTCGCTACCTTCGTTTAGATTACCAACGTTGAAATATCAATTTTATCAAATTCCATTAAACAAAAATAGTTGTGTGATTGTTAAAAATACTTAACCATTGACTATATGACATGAGAGGTGATGTCTCACAAAAGAATCAGATATGGGGATTCCAAGTGATTGGCTTTAAGTTGGACAGTTGATAAAGCATTCATTACAAGGATTAAAATGAGTTAGAACCAAGTCAATAAGTTTTAAAAAAATTGGCGGGGTGGGGGAGGAGCGAGTGAGAGAGAACGCATCGTGTTGTATTACCCCCTCAGACATAGTGAACATAAGATTCTTCGCAGTGTAACGACCAGCGACAAAGTGAGAACAAGTATGTATTACATAAATTCTAAAGCAGCGCTTACTAAACATTTTCGAATTGGCTGTTAGAAGGGCCGTTAAGGAACAGTAACCGGTGATAGATGGCGCTTCTGCTCCGTTGGTACCACTGGTAGCCATCACTTTTTACCCCTGAAATATGGCGGCTGTAACGACTGGCAGAGAGCGACACAGCAATAAATCAGCCAGAATTATCGAGAATGAGGGAAACTATTATCGATTGTCAATCCTTTGTGCTCTGTTCCCTGTCCGTCGTATAAATCACACTCGTAAATTGGCAACATTGATTTGAGAGAGGGACATTTTTTATTCCCTTTTCCCGCTACAATTGACACACACTGCTCGGGTATAATGGATAGGTTTCCTTTCATAAGCTCGCTGTCACTTCTTCTATGACATGAGTCACCTCCATTATGGGAACACATTCGACATACACGGCCATTCAATTGAGCAAATATTGATAGATTTTTTTTTTAATGCGGTATGATTTTGAAGGAAAGGTTTAAATAAAAGCTACATTTGTGACGCAAGGAAATCATGTTAACAGTTAGGTATAACAAAGTTAGATATTACTGCTTATTTAGAATACAATTTACAGGACGGTGATAAAAGGATCTCTTTATACTTTCGACTTCTTTTATATGAACCATCGGTATGAAGTCAAATTTCGGCATGCAAAAAAATTGATTTAAGAAACCAAAAAAACGTTTTGTTTAGGTGCAAAAGTAGATTGCACTAGAATAGCTAAACCTTTAGTAAAAAAAAATGTATTACCACAACCAAGTACAATCGTTCAGCTCTTTGTTAGGATGTGCATTTTCTTTAAACAATTCTTATCCAGGAGGTCATCAGGGTTTTACAATAGTTCTAACCATTATTTTTTCACCAAATGAATTGCCTACTACCAATTCACCATTCACCAACTATCAAAAATATGATAAATTAATTTACTTATTAAGCTAACCTAACTAACCTATTCAGTTAACTAATCAAATAGGGCCCAATATCAATTCTAAACTATACCAAAGATTTAAAAATAAAAATAGAATAACAGAACAGAAGAATAATGATAGATAATATTTTCTTTCATATATTTACTAGATAGTGCTATAAAATAAATGTATTAAAAAAAAAGTAAGGACTCCAAAACCGATATGTCACTTGGGAGAGAGTTCGGTAAGTGAATACTTCTAATTTCACTCAATAATAATAATCGTATGTATGTAAAACAAAAAAAAAAGAAAAAAATTGTGGTTTATTACTGTGCACAAGAAACTAAATTACGATAATAAATTAAAAAAAAAACAGAAAAAATATTTGCAACAAACTAGATAAATACGCCAATGCTAAATCCAAAATTAGAGGAGTATATGCGGATTATAACATTGAATGTGTTAATAAAATTTCGGAAGGTTTCCATGTTGAAAAATAAATGTAACCGAACGTTTATAGAAATAACAACACAGATACCCTCTTTTGATTTTGATGTGAAATGAAGGGACGAGGGTAGTTTTACCGATTGGATAGTGGTAACTGGCCTGATGAGGGAAGTCCAAACGCTGATGAGGAACGAGTGGGTAGCCAACTGCTATTGACTAAGTGTCATTCATTATTCTGCTAATTATATCAGGACTGTCCCTTACAGCCCGTCCGTCTGTCCCAGCGTTTTATTATATCACTCACCGCCCGCGGTCGGGGGCCGCAACGTCCGCCCTGCTCTGATCAAAGGCCCACTACAATTGCTCTCTATAAAACAGAGGAGGTCCAACTATATGTGAATAAGCCAACTGTTAACTAGGCTCGGAATTTCATGTAAAATGAAAAGCAAAATGTGGACATAAATATGTTATTATAAATATTCAAATATGCAAGAAAAAATATAAAACATATAAAAACAAAAATCCTAAAATTTGATTAATATTACTTCATTAATAGGTATAATTATTAAAAAACATTAAACAGACATAAAATATAATCGCAATAATTTAAGATACCAGGTTATATGTACAACCTTCAAATTACTTTAGTAATCATTTATTTATTTAATTAATGTGAATCAAAAAATGAAATATGAAATAATATCAATCAATTTAGGTAACACTACTGAAATAAATATGAGAAAAATATGCTTAAATTTGTCTTGACCATAGCATGTCATTTTTTGTTTTCCTTCAGTAATTTCACCGTCCTGTACGTTTTATTTTTGTAATCACTGATAATGGCTTCAGGTATGGGTTAACCTTTGGCATTTAATGAATAGTTATAATTTTCAAACTGACTTATGAACCATCCCCTTCTGGATTCACAATAAATAAATAAATATGGAGCAATATTTTAATTAAAAAAGCCATGAATGCTTGTTCGCAATTCATTGGCTAGAGAATCCCAGTACTCCAGATAATATTAAAATTTGAGTAAGGTTCACAAATATTACGAACTATGCTTTGATTTTTAAATATATACAAATATTAAGGTTATAAAACTATTTTTAATAATATTATTTAATTTTACTTTCATAGTAAAGCCACGTTTTGAAGTAGGTATGTGTCTTACGAATTGAAAAAAAAAAATCAAGAAATTGTTAAAACATCATAAATAGGCTTTTGTTTAAAAATGTAAAGAACAATTGAGGCGTTGACATGGATAAGGTAGTACTCGTAAGTCAAGAAAACCCATTATTATTTTGATATTTTTATCTTGCAACTGCTGAAATTAAGCTTATTTATGAAAAGCATCATGCGGTGTTCATAGTAACTAAACCACTTTAAACACTGACTTACTAATCTTCCTATATTATTGGCATGACTCAATAGCCAATCTAAAAATCTTTTTTTTTTTTTTTAATCACTACCTTTTCCATGTCAGTGCCTCCTTTGGTATATATTGCTACGTCATATGCATTTAGAATGATCGATATTCAAGTAATACAATATTTCAAAATAACGAAATAAAATCACCTCCATTGGATATTCATTTCATCGAGAACACCCTTCGATTTTACTAAATCAAATCGGGCCGTGAAATAAATATTATTTATAAAGAAAAAGAGGGATCGAATAAGGGCGACTGTTAAATATATCCTGATATGGCATATGTTTAAAGAGTATTTGCATATGTATGTTTGTGGGTCCAAATACCTCTCCCCCGCCAACCTCCCACCCTTTTGCGTTTTACAGTTTTCAATTTGTTCACATTTGTTTGGCCAGAGAGCTGTTTTGGAGGGAAAACCATTATTGCACCTTTATTCCTGCCCACTGGTCAGACTTAATCTAGACTTAATTGGAATTTTACCTCTTTTGTAAACTAATTTGTTCAAAAAGTATAATTAGCCGGTTGTAGCTCATTTCTGCCATCGACATGCAAATGTATGTATATTGCTCCAGCCGATAAACCAAAGTGCGTTTTAAAATTTCATAAAATTGGCAAACTGGTGAGCTTTGATAACCCTGTTTAGGAAATTGGGGGAAATATTATATATTAATTGCAGGTGTATTATTGTTTAATTTGTTTCTTAGGTATTACAAATGTCTCAAAGGATTACCAAACAAAAATTTGCATAAATCGAAAAAAAAGTTTCAATGCAATGACATGTGCCTAGCTGAGAAGCGATTACAAATGATATTGTATCAGTTTTACAAAAAAGAAATGCGCACAAATTTTTTACTTCTTAGACACATGTTTAAATAGACAAAGATATGATGATACAAAATATATATAGATTTTACATTACATGATTGAATCTCAATAAAAAAATTAAATAGCACATTATTTCACGCAAGAAATATTATAGGATAGAAATAAGACAATAACAACAAAATCAACCAAGCATTTAAAACTATAACACAAACATTGAAGGTTTTGTTAGGGTTAACGGTGTTTAGGAAATGTATAGTAAACGCATAAATATAAATATGGATATATACACGAATAATTGTGTATGCAACTTTTTAAATTTTCATGTTCATGTTTAAAGTAAAAAATATATGAGATCGATATATTAGAATTAGTATAAGACGCGAAAATATAATCAGAATAAATTAAAGGAAACACAAATTGAAACGAAAAACTCATTATAAAAAATGTATGTATAACATTTGTTTTAACGTAAAAGCAACGCAGAAAAGCACAAATTATATATTATTAAATTGAAACTTTAAGAGTGCAAACTATACATAGATAATACATGCGACAGTACATGAGTAAAATAATTAAGTAGCAAATTCTATCACTCTATTAATATAATAAGGTCCAAATAATACTCAATACTTTAATAACCTTAGATGAACACTAAAACAAACCAAACATTTTAACAGCATATCCATGAGACGTGTCCATAAAAGATAACTAACATAAACAATTAACTGCAATAGTGTAGTGTTGCAGTGTTGCATCTCACAAAATAATGAACTGCACAGCAGGGCAAATTTACACCTCCACCCCTGAAGACGATTCATATGAGATAAAAATGGAGGAGTTTGCTGGAATGAAAGAAGTAGAAATGTTCTTTTTATTTCCGCTTCCCACTTTATAAAACGCTAGTAAAATCTGTCGTGCTAGTCTCGGCAACGTTAAAATAGAGATAGCTGGCTTCTACTCTAGTCGATTTGAAAACTCCTTAAAGAATTTTGAAAAGTGATTTCATGGTAAAAGAAGATGGCTTGTCTTTGATAAGAGGAAACACCGTTTATCTTTTCTAGTAGTTGGTGATATGCAATGGCGATTCCAAAAAAAAATATGGGGGAGGATAGGTATGTATAAAAAATCTGATCCTTAATAACTTGATGTAGGTACCTTTTCAATATTCAATTTTAAATAGAAAAATAGTTAATACGATGCATTGCAATCAACGACTTTGGCCAAATTAAGAGGCCTTGGAGGGCTGCTTTAAAGATAGTGATCTATTCCAGGAGAAGGCAGGAAGCTGGCTGGGGAACGGCCACCGAGCCGAATCGAAGGCAGATCTCAGCGAGAATAAAGACGGTGGGAGCCATCTATTAAGGGGCTGCCCTTTACACCCTAATGAATATTAAACCCAGATCGATCTCGCTTCTCAGTTCTTGGGTGGTGTCGTCCCCGCTCTATGCAAATATTGGACAGCGCCCGGGGGAACTAGCAGGCCTCTTCGACACAGCCACCCTCGGCTCTCAATTAGATATTCACGCGCGCTTCGTGATTAGGGCGCGATGTCCAGGACCTTTTTATGATGGGAAGAGAAGGGAGGTAAAGGGGCGAGTCCGGTGTAAATCAGAAAGGAGGAGGAGGGAGAACATCTCCAGGGTCCGGGAGAACTGAATAATTAGAAGCTATCTTCTGACAAGCGACAAGATCACAGAACGAGCTTTATTGATTATTATTTGTTAATTATTTAATTTTAATAATATAATTTGTATATCCAGCAAGCACGATTTCAGAAAATATTTTGATGGGGTTGGCAGAAAAACAAAACAATTATAAAAAAATCTGGTGCGTGCGCGCAACACACAACTTTCACTTACCAGCTTACTTAGATAAGAAATTAATGCGTTTTGTTAATGCCACTTCTCAAAGTTACACATTTTCCGCATTCATTTCTTATTTTTGTTTTCATTTGCTCTATAAACCCCTCAGAACATTTTAATAAACGCTTACATGATATTAAATAACACTCAATTTTCATTAAACATGACGAATATGAAGAAAATCGTTAAAGCCGTTTTTGAGATAATCTAAAAATGAGAAAAAAAGTTATGAAATAAAGTGTCCGCTTCGGTTGATCAATCTTGATGAAATGTTGGCTTGGCATATACATACATAAATACCCAGTTTGATCAAATTCGTGAAAGCCGTTTTTGAGTAAATAAAAAAAACACGTGAAATTGATGCAAAATGTATTAAGTAAAGTCCCCCCTCCGGTTGATCAATTTTGATGAAATGTTGGCTATCACATCTTTGGCATATACATACATCAAATACCCAGTTTGATAAAAATCGTGAAAACTGTTTTTGAGTAAATAAAAAAAATACGTGAAAATGATACAAAATTTATTAAGTAAAGTCCCCCCTCCGGTTGATCAATTTTAATGAAATGTTGGCTATCACATCATTGGCATATACATACATCAAATACCCAGTTTGATCAAAATCGTGAAAGACGTTTTTGAGTAAATAAAAAAAACACGTGAAAATGATACAAAATTTATTAAGTATAGTCCCCCCTCCGGTTGATAAATTTTGATGAAATTTTTACAGTCCTTTCTCGGGCATGTAAATAGATCAAATACTCAGTTTAATCAAAATCGTTAGAGCCGTTTTTGAGAAAATCGAAAAAAATGTAAAAAGTTATTAAATAAAGTACCCCCTCCCTTTGAGCAATTTTGATGAAATTTTTGCTGTCACATCGCGGGAATATACATACACTAAATACCCAATCTTAGGTTCGCACGGTTTATAGTTTTTGAGCTAGCCTGTTCACACACACACACACACACACACACACACACACACACACACACACACACACACACACACACACACACACACACAGACACACACACACACACACAGACCATTTTGCGGGACTTGGTTAATTGGACTTAGGGGACCCCAAAACGTGTATTTCCGTTGAAAACCGGAAGTCGAAATTTTTCATGATCGCAATACTTCCACTTACTATATATTTCATATATAGGTAAGTGAAAGTAAAAATTGGAGCGTTGATATGATAGGTCGACTGTTGTTTTATTTTAATCTTATATGAGCATTTTTTTTTTTTTTTTAAACAGTCCCTGATCTTTATTTATTGGTTTATATAGTAAAGCTTTCAGTGCTTAGCACCATATTCATATAAAAATTATACATAAGATTTCAAATTTTCCAAAACATTATTACAAGTTCTTTTTGCATGTCCATATCTCAATTATCCTAAGTGAATTTCGTCTAATTTTTTTTTTTTTCCTTTTTTCGATAATTGCGCTTACCAACTTATCGATGTAAACGCTATTCAGAGAAAATAGTTTTTTTCACATTTATTTACTTGTGTTAGTATTCTCCACAATGCATAGAGTATTATAATCAATTAATAATTCCAAAACTTGAAAGTCCTCAGTTCCATTCGATTATTATTATTTATTTTTTTAAGGCTCTAAAATATCCTAATTTTATCAATATTAAACCAGTTACTTAAACGCTTTTTGCAAATATATAGTGAAGGAGAATAGTATTTATTTATAATATTTATAAAAGGGGTTTATGCTAAAACTTAATTTTTAAATGTTTGCTTCATAATGCTTGCCAGATAGCGACAACGATTAATGTTTTACAAAAACCTCCTTATATTTTATTTATAAATCTTTTATAGAACTAAAGTTTGTAATCTAAAATACAATTATTATTTATTATACAATTATGATGTACCATACATTTTTCACACTGGAAACTACTTTAAATAATTTAAGCATTGCCTATTTTTCTACCCATTAACTCTCTAAAGAACAATAATATTTTTTATTGCTAAATAAAAGTTTTTAATTTTATTTGTGATAATACGGCAATGCAAACATATTACTTCATGGTGTCTGATTTTATAATTCTCTAATTATTTGTTACAAACTTCATTTAGTTATCATTGAAACAAATAATTTCCATTCAATATGTAAGTTCCAACATGCACGTAAGACAAATTGACAATGCTTTCACATGAGCAGAACGCATTTACTTATACTCAATGATCTGTGGGAACGCATACACATTTAATTAATATTATTTTTTCTGAATTTCTATGCTTTCCAACGATATATTACGGAAATTTCAATCTTGACGAATTTAGGGGGGAGATTGATCCCCAATAATCCCTCCCCTAACAAATTTAACTTAAAATTTAAATAATATCAATATTATTTAAGTCTTTTCAGAAGGATTTTGATGAACCTTGTTCCCTCTAGCGGATTACGGGGGGGGGGGGGGGCGACCACCTCGGAGAAGACAATTTTGCTGGTACCATACAAAAAGAACTTTTATTTAGTAATATTTTGGGTCATTAAATGGAAAATGTATGGTATTTCATCATTCTTTAGTGATTTACAAAGCAAAGCTGTACTCACATTTCAAATATCGTGATTTATCGCTTATTACCCGTTCATACTACGTCATCATTCTCCGTAATAATAATATACAAAAATTATATTAGCAGAATTAGATTCCATAAAACGTAAGTTCTTCCACATAATTAATTATCAAACAGGATTTTATTGATTCTAAAAGATGGAATACAATTTTTTAAAAATACATAAATCAATCACAGATTTTCGGCGATTTATCTTTATTTTTGTTTGATTTTCCTTTAAATACGTCTTACCATAAATTAATCTATCAGCCATTTTACTTTACCCGATTCAAAACATGTATTGGGCTTCAGAAGCTGTTAAATTACCCTCAATGCCCTTTAATATTAATAAGCATTGTAATTACTGAACCGTTTAATTAGTAAGCTGCATAGTTTAGTGCGAGGCAGGTGGAATGAGTGATCATGTGGTGACGAAAAACTTACAATTTTGTTGCATTAAAAACAACAGTAAACTGTATAATATTTAGAAAATTTGAATAAAAATAAACCGAGACAATCAGGTTAAAGAAATGTTATAACCAATCCGATTTACACTAAAAGAACGAATCATGGAACAGCCAGAAGAGAGTTATGACTCTTAAGTATATAAAGATGACCTTCTGATGACGACTCTTGGAAAGATGGCGTACGCAGTTCTCGAAGGACCTGTTTACTGACAACTAACAGATAGCAGCGCAGGACAACATAACTCCACCACTGGCTCTAGTCCAACAACAACAACACTCCACAACATACAACAAACAGAACGGACCACCCCGGAGAATTATGGCACTTAAATCTGAAGGAGTAGGAACGTATCGCCATTCGGAGAAATGTATAAGAATATATTTTAATATGATTCATACTGCGCCACAAAACCCGAATATATATTTAATTTAGAATATATTCGAACATCCGGAGCGGTTAGTAACTATCGGTCAATTAAAATGCATGTACATTTCAGCTAACGAGTTGAGTGAACAGTTGTGTCGGATCTGGGGAACATTTCAGTTGAAATTAACTTCGATTAATATAGTTTAATCAATGCTAATAAAATAACAAATATTTCTATATAACTAACTAATAGATATTTATAATTATATTAAAAACCCCATTATACGATGGATTAACGACACAGTTCGTAATTTGCTTAACATGTCCACTTTATTACAAAATATATGTTTTCTGTTCAAGAGTGATAATTATAATCATATTTAAATTTTACCACGGATTTTCAACAAAACATTTGAACCTTGATTAGATACATTCAACATTCCAGTAGGAATATATGTATATAAAAAAAAATATATCGGCGAAGGGTTAGTTTTTATGAGTTCAGCCATTATTGTTGTTTCAAATAGAACATATTTAATATTTTAAAAATGTACTTTTAATTGCCCAATTACCCCATTGCCTAATCGGTGGCGAACAAGTGAAACTAGAGTGCTCCCTATTTCTAGTCTTTACTTGTGGGACTTAACTAACTTTTCCTCAATTATTTTATATTGTTTAAAACTATCTTAACAATTTTATATCAAATGATATAATATCAAGAAGTTGTTTTGAATATCCCAATCGACGGCAAAAGACAACGTGTGTCATAATCCCTTATAATAGCATTTTATTATGTATATATATTAATTTATCACCTTCTGCTAAAAAATAGGGGATAATAAGGGGTTGAATAATTACTCCCCTCCTCATTTATCCGATGTTTTAATAGATATTCTGCTATTTGGAGCGGAGATGAATCCAACCAATTGAAGATCATAAAAATCGGTCTAGCCGTTCTTGTTTTTTAAATTGTGGGACCAACCTGACGTTGTCTTATTTAACTACAATAGATAAGAAAAATGCTTAAAACTAAATATACCAAAAAATGTTAGAGCTGATATTGAAAGTCTACCCTGTCATTCATTACCTTTTAAGTATTAGAGTTCCCTTATTTTTTGTGGGGGGCGGGGAGAAGTAACCCCTTACATAGGGAATTGAAAGGAGTGAATTCTTCCAACTATTGAGATACAATGAACTTGCAATGGACCATACCTCAACAGGTTCATGGGCGATTTGAATGCTCGCTAGAGCTGAGGGGGGTAGGGAGTCTTCCAACGATTGGACAGAAGGAAGTAGCAATGCCATTGGATGAAGACAAACAGTCGTAAGGTTGGAAGGAGGATGCCGATTGGCTGACGGACAGCCGTAGAGCGAATAAGACGAAGAAGGCAGAGAAGGAGGACAATAGGAAATGGTGCAGGCGCGGGTGGAGGGGAGCAGGCCCGCTTTGTTTGCAAATTAGTTGTATCTTGGAACGGCTGCCTTCCATCTTATATCTTCGAGCCGCGATATATCCTCTCTATGGCTCCCAAATCTTCCCACACCTTCTCGTAGAAGATAACCATTTACCCCTCTTATGACGGGCGAGATATCCATGAAGTTTGAATATGCTATAAACATTAGGACGACTAAGATGTTTATAATTTTTGGTTTTAAACCACAACACTTACGTATATTAAACGACTGGTGTAAACTATCGAAGATTCGATTTAATCATGACAAATCCAAAAAAATAACGTTCACTCTTCGAAAAAATACCTGTCCTCCAATTTATATAGAAAATTTCCAAATTTCACATACTGGCACCGTACACTATCTCGGTCTTACCTTTGACCTGGGGCCGCATGTTAAGATGAAACGTAAGACCCTTAACAACCGACTCATCCAACTCTACTCACTTATTTCTAAAACTAAAAAATTGGGACTGGGACAAAAATTAAATACATATTTATGCTTCATAAAACCAATGTGGACATACTCATAAATGGATGTGGACATACATAGATATACGGAACAGCTAAAAAGACCCACTTACACCGACTACAGACCTTTCGATCAAAAATATTAAGACTCATAGTAAAAGCACCATGGTACGTCACTAACAAAACATATTTGACATATTTGTAATACATACTGACTTACAAATAGAAACAGTAGACCAACATATAAAGACACTTTATAAACGTTTTCATACTCACTTACAAGGCCACTTCAACCAGACATGAAAATCTCACTTTGAATAAAAATTTAATAGGTCTGTGGAATACGGATTCCTAATAGTTTGAAATGAAAACTAATCCTCTATATGGGCCATTCTCTCATTTTATTCAACTTTCATTGTTCTAATTTTAATGCGAAAAATTACATTTTCCAATGATTTTTTTCCACACATTGTTAGAAGGTAGGCTGCTGAGGCAATGGTACGCAATAACTTCCTTAATAACTTATCAAATTTCATGAATAAGGCATCATTTTAAAGCTTTCCTTAACCGCTACAACGGAAAAATATACAAATCACTCATTTCGCCTTCGATTGCGAATTATAAGCGCAAAACCGCGGTTTTTGCGAAAAAAAATATTCATAGAGGTTTCTAAATGGTGTCAATCTTTTCAGGTTTTCAAGGAGAACATTGATTAATCCGTTCGTTTGCGAGTTGTAAGCGAAAAGTGTCCCACGGATAGGACATAAAATAGGGGACCCGAGCCTGTGCGATGCCAAGTACTCGTTAAAGATCCATATCCTAATTATACGTGGATATGCGAAATTTAGGACTCTCACTGTAGCATCGTCCGGTTAACCTTAGTTGCATAAATTATTTAAATGTGCTCAAGACAAACCTGAAAATCAATTTCACTTAAACATTTAAATAAATTTAGAGTACATGTTCTACTAAACTCAAAAATCAATTTTTTTTTTTTTTCGTCACCAAGATTTGTTATCAAATCCTATTTCGCCAAACATCACCTTTTTCCTATTTCCCTCAATCAAAGTCCATCTCCCTCATTTCACACGAGTGAGGGAGATAGATGTAAGGAAGATAGGTTTTTGAGGTTGTATTAAAGTAGACCATTCCACGTCATTTTCTTATCAACAAAATTTATGGGTTATTGAAATCCCCATGAAAGGTTATCCTTGTTGAGGCGGGAATCTGTTACAATGTTGCCAACAATGAATTATAATGAAATAAAGGTTTCTAAAGTATTGAGGCCCGATTTAAAAAAATGTGAGGGAGATAGGTTGCATCTATGGGACAGGTAGATTATGGATCATAACTTTTTTTCTGCAATTCGAAAATAGCAATATACCGTAAAACCAAATAATTAAGACCTTCTAACAAGTATGGAAAAAAATTAGGTTATAAATAAAAAAATACATATCTTTTTTCCGCCATCAAAGTCAGCAACTTGAGCTTTGGGACAAGTGAGGGAGGTGAACAACAAATTTTTACTGAGATAAAAATTCTTGAACAACAAGCTGAGGTTTTCTATTAACTAGTGGATGCAATTGTTAATAGAAATTTCACACAAATAATATAATCTCATTGGGACATAAATTCGTATGTATTGGGAGAATGACCCATATACATTTACTAAAAAGCCTCTAGATTTTTTGCTTCATAAAGAGTTATTAAAAACTAATTAAAAAACAATTTTTAATTTGTTAGACTGCAGATTTTGAACACATTTATTAGTTTACTTAGCACTTACTTACAACAAGGGTAGCAAAATCCTGAATGTTTAAATTTAATCATCAATATGTCTCCTATAAAGTTTTATAAATCTGCAAAGCCATATGCAAACAAACAAAAAAAATCGGAATTAACACTCTTTACACTCCAGGCAAAGTATTATTACCTTACTTAAGGAATAAAATTATAAAGGGTAATACCGAGCTTGTTGTTTTAAAAAAAAGAAAAATTTAAATATGAGCACATAGGTATTGTAAGTTTTATATCATTACCAATATGAATGCTATGGGTGATGATATAAAATCTAATGAATCAAAATTATTCCACTCGCTTAGCCTAAACCCCACACTCAGCTCTAACTTGATATATGACATATTATCTAGAATATTTGATGATCAGTAATTTCAAACTTTATTGAAACTGCCTACATTTCGACACAAGCGTGTGGGTCTTGGCCAGGATTCAAATGGGAACAGAAATACAAGTAAACTATAAAGCACAGTAAAGCGCAAGCACATTGAAGAATAGAGATGTATATAATTAGCAGAGCGAAAACGAATTGTTGGTCGTAAACTTAATTCACTTCTATTATTAATTAATTAGGAATATATATTAAGAACAATAATAGGTATTACTATAACAATAATAGGTAATACGTTAAGAACAATAATAGGTATCAAATTAAGAAGAATGAAGAGTATAACATAGGTATGTTGAGAAAAGGCGTAAAAGCAGTAAAGTAGGCTTTACTGCTTTTTGAAATAGTGAAAGCTGATAAACAAGGAGTTAATGCAAATAATATTGTTATTTTTCTATGCGCTGACAATTTCAATATATAAACTATGACGACTGGAATTACAAATATTTAATCACATTGATGTACGAAAAACAGTCAACTACTAACTACGTCAATATTATTGTTAATTTTAATTTAATTTCTAAATCAGGCGGGAAACTACTTAAATCCATTTTCTCAATATGTAATTTATGAATAAAATTGTCGCAGGCGAGTTACGTTTTAAAAGATACTAGGTGGACCCGTACAAAGCACTTCGCACGAAGATTTGTATCACATTTTACTTCTAGGTTTAATATAACTATGAAATGAGCTTTTTTTTTTTGCCTGTAAGTACCCCCCCTCTCCCCCAACCACTCGGGCCTTAAGGTGAAATTTTTTTTCTACAGCAAGGAAGAATAAATTATTTTTCTGTTTAATAGTTAAGGAAGAACTTCATTTTCTGACGTTTTTCTCTACAAAAGTTTCCTGGAATATATGAAATCACTAAGAATGTTGCATAGTCTTGGAAATTAATCTTTCTACATTCTGATTTTAACTTCCCTACTGATTTTGTTTTTTCAAAAACAGTTCATAAGATGCTTTTTACGCTTATTTTTCTGACAATGGAGAGGAAGATAAGTACGATGTATGGTAAGAACGACATCAAATAGGTTTCTATCCATGGAGAGGCAACAAAACAATAAGTAGCCTCGTGAAGCTGAGGGGCCTAACCCACCAAAACCAAAGTTTTAGAGGTGTAAAACGCCTGGCCCAAAAACGTGGAACGTTTATGTGTCATAAAGCCCGTGTAGAAACCATTGAAATTCATTTTTCTTCTTTCGATACTTTAGTTTTCTGAGATTCCCGTTATAAAAAAGATAAGTTGATAAAACCAAAGTTCTAATGAATCACTATGTTACTATGAATCACCATAAATAGATTTTATTTATTTTATATATATTTTGGATTACAGTCATGGGCGGATCCAGCCGATTGAAAAGGGGGGGGGCTCATCCTAATGGGGGGAGGCTGCAGCCCCACAGCGGCTGCATCCTAATAGGGGGAGGCTGCAGCCCCACAGCCCTTCATTTGGATCTGCCGATCAGCTTTTTCACCTTCCCACAACTGAAATTCCACCTGTTCTGCGCATTTTTGTTCTTTAACTTGCTTCCTTACTTTAAGGAAAATCAAATTCTATCTTTAAATGACGAAAATTTTTCCAAAGGGAGGGGCTCCAGCCCCCATAGCACCCCCCTCCCCTCAGATCCGCCAATGACTAAAGTAGACTCCTGCTTATCCCTCCTCGTCGGAACGGATACATTGCCGTTTAAGTGAATGAGCCGGTCAATCCGGAAAAGTGTATAAAAAACCAGCAAAATATATTATTATAACTTCTATATTTCGATAAAACCCAAATGCTACACACAACCTATTTTACAAAGGCTATATAGTTATTAATTAAAGAAACCTTTTTTGGGCCAATTTTATTTAGCAATTTAAGAAAATTCACACTATCAATCTATTCAGTTTTCACAAATCTTTTATTTTTTTCGTTTATACGCACCTTAATGTCAACTGACGAAATTTCTTGTCAAAATATAGGAAGCTATTTCTTTTTTAATGAAATGAATGGAGGATACGGATTTTGTTTCAAGATCAATTTTACTTCGAAGAGATTTGTTTTACTGGAGTTCGGTAAAAAATAAAATAATCTGGTGCGTGCGCGCAACACACAACTTTCACTTACCAACTTACTTAGAATAGAAATTAATGCGTTTTATTAATGCCACTTCTCAAAGTTACACATTTTTCCACATTCATTTCTTATTTTTGTTTTCATTTGCTCTATAAAAAACACTAATTTATTTAATTAATTAATAAAAGTTTATACTTGTGATAATTCGGCAATGCAAGCATGATACTCCAAGTCGTCTGATTTTATAATTCTCTATGTACTTGATGAAAATTTCATTTAGTTACCATGAAACAAATAATTTCCATGAAATGAACAGAACGGCTTTGATTATGAATAGAGCTCGGATTCCCGTGCAATTGCATCTTTTTTTTGGAAAGTCAGAATAAAGCGAATTCAAGTTACTTATCCGAATCAAGCCTAATGGTTTGTTTTAATGAAGTTTTATACTGCACGAAATTGCACGTTTTGGGGTTTACTGCACGAAATTGCACGTTTTGGGGGTTACTGCACGAAATTGCACGTTTTGAAG
Source organism: Aelia acuminata (assembly GCA_911387785.2). Classification (NCBI taxonomy): domain Eukaryota; kingdom Metazoa; phylum Arthropoda; class Insecta; order Hemiptera; family Pentatomidae; genus Aelia; species Aelia acuminata. The sequence goes on along the minus strand of OU426983.1, from coordinate 73,234,823 downwards.
TTTTATTGCAAGAAATTTCATTACTTGAAGAAAAAAAAATGATTACAAATTTTAATTTTCTTTCTATACGCATAAAAAAATTAGGGAATTAGGAATAGGAAAATAAAAATAACAGAAAGGAAACATAGGGAAAAAATAAAGGGAACTTGAGAGATGTAAACAAACACAAACCTCCAATTTCCAAGAACTAAGGGCTCAGTAGTTCCTGGATGTTTACATTTTGTTTCTTAATTCTCATCGTTCTGTCACTATCAATCTTGCTTCTGTCGAGTATATTGTTACTTAAAATGCCAAAAATTGGAGGTGTGTCTTCGAAAATTGCGGGATGGATTGAAAAATATCCTGACTCAAAAGGTATGGTAGTGTAGTGTTTTGCAAAACTTGTGATAAAAATATTGGATGTGAGAGGAATTACAAATTGATGCCCTCTGCAGCACAAGTAGGTACCTAATTATTTTTTAACCATAGAACGGTAACAGGGGTAGTGCGTGTCATCAGAGTGATTTAAAAATAAGCCTACGCACCGGATATTGCATCTAGTAATTACATAATTTGAGTAGTATCTTTCCTTTATAAGATATCCTTTTTTCCAATATAATTGCAGCTCACACGCGAGTGTTTTACTCTTTAATCCACATCTTGTCCGGAAATATTTTCAAAAATAGAATTGGAAGAAAATGAGCAATCAATTATCAATTCAATTATCAATCAATTATCAATTACCGGAAATATTTTCAAAAATAGAATTGGAAGAAAATGAGCAATCAATTATCAAATTAAAAACCATTTTTATGAATCCAACCATTCAATCTGATTTGGCATTTATTAGATCGAATTTAGCAGCTTTGACGGTTGCTCTTACGGAACCAGAAGAGAAAAATCATTCTCTATTGGAAAACCATAGGAACAATCAAGAGCGAAAAAGGAATTATCATTTACGAGAAAATTCGAAAAATTTTATAAAAAAATCGTGAATACAAGCTATTAAAAAATTGTAATGATTGCCTGAACGGAAATTCAGTGTTGAATTGAAGGAGATCTCTAGTTTCTGAGTCGCTATAAATATTGTCCTTTAACGATTGTAGCAGTTAAGATATATTTTTCTAAATTGAAAGAAAGTTTAAGTGACAGGAGGCACTGTTTTACGGGAAAAAAATTAGAAATTATTTATTTATAAACTTTGATTAAAAAAATAATCAATTATAGTTACATTTCTAATGTATTCCATTAATTTTTCTTTACTAATGAAAAAATCACTATTTTACCAAAATCTATTTTAAAACCAATATTTTAAAAATAAAAGATTTTACTTCAATTTACTCTCCGCTACTTATTTGTTTAAAAGTAGCTATATATTGTTCACATCAATACTTTAATTCATGATTTTCAAGCAATAATTTTTTTTGCACGTTTTAAAGTTTTTATTGCACGGTTTTGCACGTTTTTAAGTTTTTATTGCACGTTTTCAAATTTTTACTGCACGGAATTCCGAGCTTTAATTATGAACAATGATCTGTCATTAAAGGCGTACTACGCATGCATGGGCTCAACGTTTTTTATGAGTTGACTGAATATTTTTCTTTTATTCTCCTCTAACATGTTGGCTATCACATCTTTGGCATTTATATACATCAAATACCCAGTTTGATTAAAATCGTTGAAGCCGTTTTTGAGTAAATAAAAAAAACACGTGAAAATGATACAAAATTTACTAAGTAAAGTCCCCCCTCCGTTTGACCAATTTTGATGAAATGTTGGCTATCACATCTCTGGCATATATATACATCAAATACCCAGTTTGATTAAAATCGTTGAAGCCGTTTTTGAGTAAATAAAAAAAACAGGTGAAAATGATACAAAAATTATTAATTAAAGTCCCCCCTCCGGTTGATCAATTTTGATGAAATTTTTAGTCATATATCGGACCTATCAATACATCAAATACTCAGTTTAATCAAAATTGTTGGAGCCGTTTTTGAGAAAATCGAAAAAAATGTAAAAAGTTATTAAATAAAGTACCCCCTCCCTCTAGGCAATTTTGATGAAATTTTTGCTGTCACATCGCGGGCATATACATATAATAAATGCCTAATTTCAGGTTCGCACGGTTTATGGTTTTTGAGCTAGTCCGCTCACACACACACGCACACGCACGCGGACGCGCACCCGCACGCGCTCGCACACACACACACACACACACACACACACACACACAGTCCATTTCGCGGGACTTGGATATTTGGACTCAGGGGACCACAAAACGTGTATTTCCGTTGAAATCCGGAAGTGGAAATTTTTCACGATCGCAATTCTTCCCCTTACTATATATTTCATATGTAGGTAAGTGAAAGTATAAAACAAAAGACTTTTTGCCTACATTTTAATTTATTTAAGATCTATCGAACCGCAACATAATAAAAATTTTAACAATATTACTTTCACTTACCTATATATGAAATATATAGTAAGTGGAAGTATTGCGATCGTGAAAAATTTCGACTTCCGGTTTTCAACGGAAATACACGTTTTGGGACCCCCTGAGTCAAAATAACCAAGTCCCGCGAAATGGTCTGTGTGTGTGTGTGTGTGTGTGTCTGTGTGTGTGTGTGTGAACAGACTAGCTCAAAAACTATAAACCGTGGGAACCTGAAATTGGGTATTTAGTGTAGGTATATGCCCGCGATGTGACAGCAAAAATTTCATCAAAATTGCTCAAAGGGAGGGGGTGCTTTATTTAATAACTTTTTAGGTTTTTTTCGATTTTCTCAAAAACGGCTCTAACGATTTTGATTAAACTGAGTATTTGAGCTACTTATATGCCCGAGATATGACTGTAAAAATTTCATCAAAATTGATTAACCGGAGGGGGGACTTTACTTAATAAATTTTGTATCATTTTCACGTGTTTTTTTTATTTACTCAAAAACGGCTTTAACGATTTCGGTCAAACTGGGTATATGATGTATGTATATGCCCGAGATACGACTGTAAAAATTTCATCAAAGTTGATCAACCAGAGGGGGGACTTTACTTAATAAATTTTGTACCAATTTCACGGTTTTTTTTTTTATTTACTCAAAAACGGCTTTAACGATTAACAAAAATAAGATATGATGTAGAAAAATGTGTGACTTTGGGAAATGATGTTTAGCAAAACACGTCAATTTCTATTCTAAGTAAGTTGGTAAGTGAAAGTTGTGTGTTGCGCGCACGCACCAGATTTATTTTTATTGAGAATATGACAAAATTATAAATGTTTTTAAAGATTTTAAAAAGAATTTTTATCTTTTCCATCGGTTTATCCGAAGAGTCGGTTAAACGGGAACCGGTAAACTGGGAGTATACTGTAATTGCTAAATGTGAGAGTGCAATTTTCCAACGCTACAATTAAGTCTAAATCAGACAAACAACATTTTTAGAACCTAAACGCGACAGGTCCTAGCATTTGCTGTAACGTAATACAATAAGTAGTTGACCACGTGCGTTGGAGGGGCCTAACCCAGGCGTTATCTCAAAAATGGTAGGTTTTAGGGATTTAAAACTCAAACCCCAGTTTAGTTCTAAAGAACTAAACTGGGTCTTAATGCTCGTATTGCAATCCATAAAACCCAATTTTATTCGTTTCGATCCGTTGAGTCAGTACGTTTAGGTCGATATTTTATTTTGGACCAAAAAATGGACACTGAGAATGCAATTCGCAAAAGCTCCGTGAAATTCTGAATCCAACGATACCACATTCGTGGCATTTGAGCAAGGTAGGACCTTATAATTGATGAAAAAACGATTTTTACACTTTGTGAAATAATATATGTGGGATCCTCGTATCCGTGTAAAATGGGTTATCCCATTATAGACAAAAATGTTTCCGAAGGAAATTATAATATGCCACAAAACAGAGACTTTAATGGGTTGTCATGAAAGACTCGTAAAGCTTAAACAGTTGTAAAGGAACTGTCAAAATTCTTTGAAACTCAGAGAAACCGGCTGAAGAGTAAAAAAAAAAAACTAAAAATAAGAATCATGGAAGTTATCTTTGATGATAAAAGGATGAATGAATGGCCTTGGGAATACTTGACAGGGCAAGACGAATAATATTAAAAGCAACTGATGTAACGATAAAATTCCTAATTAACCTATTTGGTCATAAAGGAAGAAATCATATAAATGTTTGGTGCTTATTTCTATTTCTAAGTTAACATATGTCTTCGGGAAACCCTATTTTTCCTAAACGCACCTCTTGGACGTTAATGGTAAAAAAAACAAATAAATCAGCCCCGATTTTTTTAATTAATAGATACATTCCTATAATAAACATTAGGCATAAAAACATTTTAAAATTTATTTTTCATGATATTCTTGAAACATCAATAATTTCGTGTGAATTTTCAAATTTTCCATTTCTAAACTGTGGACATTAGGAGTTTTCAAGTTAAAAATATATTTTTTTTAAATTAACTTATCTTCGACATTTTATGAAGATTAGGCATAAAAAAAATTAAAAAATTTATTTTTCATGATATTCTTGAAACATCAATAACGTACTGTGAATTTTCAAATTTTCCATTTCTAAACTATGGACCCTGGAAATTTTCAAGGAAACATTCAAGTTCAAATAAATTTAAATTATAACCTATCCATAAAATATAATGTTAAATTTAATAAAATCATTTAGAACCTCATCGATTAACAAATATCTCACCATTATATACCAACTGAAGAAATATCTATAATAATAAACAAATCTACGGGACAAAATGGGTTAATAATATTTATAGGTGAAAAATGCCGAATGAAAAAATTGGGCCTTACTGAATTAATAATCATTTGGTAAAGAATAATATTACTTTACAAGTAATATAGATTTCATGCCCCTTAAAACTTGTAACCACTATAAACATTCGTTTTTGTTAAAGTTTCTACTTTGGAAAAACCCTCGCGTTAATGAGAATATAATGTGTACAGCAAATGAGTGGGAATTAGATACTTACAAGACTTTAAAAGTGAGTAATCATATATTGTATAACGTAAAACATAACCACATAAGTCACTTAATATTAGTAAAATTTGTAAGTAATAGCAGAAAAATAAACAAACACGATATGTCATCCATTGATTAGAGATCATCCTATTATTAGAGAAGAAGTGAACTACCCATATTTGTTTTCATTTATTTTTATTAAAAACTTAAGAGTTTAATTTATTTATTTGCAATGAGGGTATACATCTTAATTATTCAATACTTATTTATTTTTCCAGGGAATTGAAGTATATTCTAAAACAATAATAAATAAAGTGCATAAACAAAAAGATTGAGTTAAACACGTGAAGATTAGATAGGTGACGTTGCTCGAATTCTTCTTATTTATTCAGAATTGTTTTTTGTTCTATAACGATTACTTTTTTTTTAGTGAAATTAAAACTTATAATTATTTATTTTAATTCTGCTTAACAATAGCTGATATAAGAACAATCAGTGATGAAACTATCAAGGGTATTTATTCATGCAACTTATGTTAAATGTCCAAGGTATTCTCATCTTGAAGGATTAGTAACAAATTTGATTAAGTGGAATCTCTCTGCTATTTAACGTAATATTAGTTGATGAAGACTATTAGGTAGTTTATAGTCAGTTTTGTAAACACATATTTTAACAAATATTTTGGTAGTTTTTTTTAAAAATACTAAACCGAAATAAAGAAGCAGATTTGCTTGATAAAGTGGCTAAAGATGCCTATATGGAAAGCACAAGTAAACAAGCATAAAGCATAAATAAGGCAAAGAAGTTGACTAGCTATTCCTCGATTCCTTTTCTATCCTTTTCTTTTCCATTCAACTTCACATATTTTCCGCTAGTTATTTCTCACTTTTCCATTACTTCTGTCATCCGGCACACAGTTGTTAACAACAGGCAAAGGACTAAGGAAACTCTCTCTTTTCCGAATTCAACAATAGTTTACGATACGTGGGCCTTTAAAGTAAATTTAAACTTGGAAACTTTAAAATTTAACGAGGATGTACGAATACTCCTATGAACATAAATCAAATTCAATGCTGGGACTTAAATGTTATTTTAGTTAAATTAAAAAACTAATAGATATAAATATATAAGACATGGACTCACAGATTATATCACTTTTTTGAAACAGCTTTTGGTTTCTGACTGAATTTAATGGACTGACGCTTCAAACATAAACAATTAAAACAATGATGAGTAGTCACTAATAATGGTAGTCACGTATTTATAAATCGAAAGTCAGGTACTTTATTTGAACATACAGTTCAACTATGTAACTTCCTTCTCGAGTACTAACAATTAACTACGTAAATTCCATCAGTCCTTTGTAAAATCCTTCATGGTAAAAGCAAAACAAAATTAATCCCATTTCATAAATATTTCCAACGATCTTTAGGTTAATCCTTATAATAATATTTATGGTATCCGCAGGGCAGGCTGGTAAAATTTTTAAGACCGGGGGGGGGGGGGGGGGTCGAGGTATTCTGACTATAAACGGCTTTTTATTTGAAAAATAAAACTTTTTTTTTTTAATTTAATTAATTTTTTTATTACTATACTTAATAAATACAAAAACGAATACTAATTTATTCAATTTGTACCCTTTGTTTCTCATATTTTCGAAGGGAGGGGGGAGAGAACTACCTCTGCAGACGTCCATGGTATCATATCTGAAATACGACGATCTCTACTAAATTTTAAAATATCTAATGGCAGGTACATTTCCATGAAACTGGATATAATCTTTTAAACATTAAAAATTGTAGGCGTTGTTTATATATTAAATTAATTATTTTATGGTGGTTAACCACATTTTATAATTTTCCAATAATTTTAAATATTTAATTTATTCTCTTAAAAAATAAAATATTTAAAATTTAGGCGTTAATGTATAAGGATACGCTTGTACAAAAAAAAATTATAAAAAAATAAAAATAAAACCTCCTTTTAAATAATATGTATAAAATTAAAAAAAAAGCTTAAAAAAATCTAATTAAAAAAAATTAGAAATAAGCTTATAGAATGACACACTACAAAAATAATGAAACCAGGCCACGAAATAAAATATTTAAAATTTAGGCGTTAATGTATAAGGATACTCTTGTACAAAAAAATAAAAATAAAAATAAAATGAAATCCCTATAGATACTATCATTTTCTGGTTTTCACAAGGGATTTCAAAACAGTATATTGCATGCTATATTGAAATCTATGTAGTTGGATTAACTTAATGCAATATTACATTGTAAAGAAATAATCGTATTATAATTTAGAGAATCAAGCATCATTAGCTGTTTTTTTTTCAATAATAAAAATGAATTTATAAATAATAAGAATGAATGAATATCCCTCCGTTTGACATTAAATCGCAGGATCAACAACATCAAGATCAAGTGTAAGTAAAATTGTAGCTTATTAATATCATGATTTTTTACTTTCACTTACCTATATATGAAATATATAGTAAGTGGAAGTATTGCGATCGTGAAAAAATTCGACTTCCGGTTTTCAACGGAAATATACGTTTTGGGGTCCCCTGAGTCGAAATGACCAGGTCCCGCGAAATGGTCTGTGTGTGTGTGTGTGTGTGTGTCTGTGTATGTGTGTGTGAACAGACTAGCTCAAAAACTATAAACCGTGCGATCCTGAAATTGGGTATTTAGTGTAGGTATATGCCCGCGATGTGACAGCGTAAATTTCATCAAAATTACTTAAAGGGAGGGGGTACTTTACTTAATAACTTTTTAGGTTTTTTTTTTTCGATTTTCTCAAAAACGGCTCTAACGATTTTGATTAAACTGAGTATTTTATCTACTTATATGCCCCAAATATGACTGTAAAAATTTCATCAAAATTGATTAACCGGAGGGGGGACTTTACTTAATAAATTTTGTAACATTTTCAGGTGTTTTTTTTATTTACTCAAAAACGGCTTTAACGATTTTGAAGAAACTGGGTATTTGATGTATGTATATACCAAATATGTAAAAGCCAACATTTCATCAAAATTGGTCCAACTGAGGGGGCACTTTATTTCATGACTTTTTTTCCAATTTTTACCTTTTTTTCGATTATCTCAAAAACGGCTTTAACGATTTTTATCAAATTCGTCATGTTTAATGAAAATTAGGTTTTCTTTAATATCAAGTAAGCTTTATCATTATTAAAATGTTCTGAGGGGGCTTTTTTTTGGGGGGGGGGGCCTTCTTTCTTATAAAGTACCTCTGTTTTTGTTGTTTACATAGAGAAATTAACTGTCTCTCGTTACGCCTAAAAATAAGAAATGGCTAAATATGAGACATCATAAAAATAAAGAAAACATAAAGAGGAGAAAAAAAAAAAATATTCAGTCAACTCATAAAACTCGTTGAGCCCACGCTTTCGGAGTACGCCTTTAATGACAGACCATTGTTCATAATTAAAGGCGTTCTGTTCATTTGAGAAGTGGCAATTAACAAAACGCATTAATTTCTAATCTAAGTGAAAGTTGTGTGTTGCGAGCCTGCACCAGATTTTTTAAAATAATGTAATAGACATTTCATTTATTTAATACAATTTCAGACATTTAATAATCAGATATTTTATTAATTTAATAAAATGAAATGACAAAGAACGACTTGTAAAAAAGATTTGCATTTCTTCGGAAAAAAATGACATCTGATGAATTCATAACATAATTCCTTATTTTAAAACATTTAATAAGTAGATTGCATAACTGGATGCAAATGTTCAACATATTATTTAAAATATGAGCCCATAATTTTCAAAGTTTTCAAAGTCGAAATAAAAAAAAACTTATATGAGTTTAAACTTTATTCTATAATATATGGAGTTTAAACTTTAAATCGATAGAATTATTAAGATATTGGCAATAAAGAGCCGTTACTTGAATTTAATTATATAAAACTAAAATTTATATCAAATTCATTTAGGTTTTAATTTGAAAGCGATCTAACTAAAAACTTTAAGGAAAATTTTCAAATAACGTTAAAAATGGTTGGCCTTGTCTAGCAAGTTTTTTATTCTTTTTTTTTTTTAACTGCATAATAAGCATGCAAATGTAACAATGTTCAATGCATGTTTTTTCAATGTAAAAACAAAAATATAAAAATTTCAGGTCTATCTAACAATGCAAGGGTTTCATTTAGTTCTACGTTGAAAGTGTACTGATTCGGTTGGGCTCTTCCAAACTAATTATTGGATAGAAAAATAATAAATGCTCATGAACTACTTCATTGAAACTATTGATTCTGATAAAAATGTAGTTCCTATTTCTCTAAGTCAATTGAATCTTTAAAAAATAAATGAATTCAATCTTAATACAAATTCACACAAATTTGATATTCATAAGAATTTTCTATTCATCAAGACATTTTATCGATCTAATTTAAAATATTGAACAATATAAAATATTTTTTATTTGATTTAAATGCAATTGATCAAATATCTCGAAACAAGAAATTCAATAGTTCAATAATAATTCCACATCATATCACTTAAAACTAAATAAATTCAATGAAATCGAAAACGTAACCTTTAGATAATGGTTTTTATTGAAATAACATAAATCATTTAATTATTTTAGATAGTGAGTAGTGAAATAAATTATTAAACTTTTTCTAATATACTTGTTAGAATTCATACTTAGTAAAATCAGTTAATGTAATAAATCCTATATCAAGGGAAGTATGAAGTTCATGGTTTACTATAAATATATGGAGTCTTCATCAGAACTATGAGGAAGCTATATATATATATATATATATATATATATATATATATATATATATATATATATATATATTGCCACTGGATAATAATATGTAACCGATTAGGAATAATGACAAAACAAACTGGAAATAAACAAAATATTTTAGTTTTTCCATTACGCCGTGACTTTTATGCCTGTATCCTAATAGTTTCCAAGCAGTCCTAAGAAAATTCTCTATCCATATAATAGGGGTTTTCAGATTCCCTGAAAGAGTTGCTGATGACCTAGAGAGCAAGACATGAGGCAGGTGTAGTGTGTTCCAAAAAAGAAATAAATAAAATAATAAATAAATAAAATCCCCCCAAAAAGCACTTTTTCAGATTTACTTTATTTATATTGTAGCATAAAATTGGCCATACTACTCTAACACAAGCATGTAAGTTATTATGCCTTTTGGAATCATAACTTTGAAATAAATGATGATAAACGAAACCTCTACTGAAGAACATTAAAAGATCAAAATGAATTTCACATATGAATATGTAAATTTTCCATTAAGGATTAATGTTACAATATATCAACAAATACTTAAATTATTTTCATTATTACAATTATTTATTATTTTTATTATTTTCACTATAACAAAACGTGGTACATAAATGTAGGAACTTCGATGCAAATACTTTCAAATATAAGATATTTATAATAATTAACAACAAGTAGTTATTTATATTTTCATAAATACCTTCCCCCAACCAAATAAAAAAACTATTTCTTAGAAGATAACATCATAACCTCGTTTTTCAATATTTGTCAGAAATATTGATATTTTTGGAAGGAATTGCAGGTTTTCCTAAAACATTTTTTTAAATCTAACTTACTTCATACCGCTGCTCGAGAGTATAGTATAGAGTATAGAGTATAGTGACACAACTGCAAATATTTATATTATACAGTACAAGAGAAATAAAAATAATTCCAATCTCTCTTAGTGACGAATTTACGCGAATGTACGCTTATGCCGAACTACAAATATCTAGAAAATACATTTTTGAGCTTGCCAACGCAATAAATTCAATTTCAAACAATGTTAAGGTCGAAATTAATTGTTTGCGTTTGTGTCATTATACTAAAGGATCGACGTTACACGTACCTATAGCTGCTCTTAAGATTTCAGAGCTAAGTTCGATATGTAGGCATATTATAGTATCTAATAACAATATCGCAGCCATCCTGGTGGTTACATGATAATCAGGGCGGAAACGGATTCACAGGAGAAGATGACCCCCAACTATTTTGGCTTTTCAATTTTTGTGTATTCTTAAGCGAATAATGCAATTGGGTAGTTACTATGCCCTAAATATAACGCTTTAGGTTGTCCTTAGCAGTCCTTCTTAATCAAAGGTAATAATTTCATTAGAAAACGGTGCTGTGATTATGAGAGAGGGGGGCAGGACCCACCCCTAAATTTCGTGCTGGATTCGCCCTTGATCATATGATATTTTAAATCTGAATAGCAATGAAAACTATGATAACACTATATGTATCTGGTTATCAATAAAAAATAAATTGTTTCCAACCACAACTGATAAAATTGGGCCACTAGTTTATTATTAATATGATTTAATATGAAAGAGGCTTAAAGTTTTTAATTATCAACATATACACCACTACTTACATATTTATTTTTATATAAAACAAACCAAATTAAAAAAAATTAAATTTGTATAGAGTAACATTTACAAAAAATGAATAAGCGTTTCGGTAGATTAGTTGATATCTATTAAATTCTCGTGTTGTTTTATATTATATTTTATTCAATGATTTAATTTAGTTGGTTAAAATAAAGCATATTCCTCCACTATTTTTTTTCTTTTAATGACTTCCGCGATATAGTAGTTAAGCCAAATATTATTATCCAAAAACACACCAATACGTAATCTTTAAAGATTTCACGAATTTTTTTTAATTATTATTATTTTAATTATCAGGTATAAAACCAACTTTGTGTTTTGTTTAATCAATCAATACTAAGAATAATTTAGTTCTTCTAAAAATTAAAATTTTGTAAGTTTAATTAATTAATTTAATTGGATTGTAATCAAAAGATATGATGGAAATAATATTAACGAAAGATTAATTTGAGCTTCTACAATATAAGTGTGCAAAAAAAGAAAAAGAAAAAAAATGAAATAAAAAAAATTGAAACTCTCAAGTGTACAATATAGATTTTTAGAAATATAGTACTAATCAAATGTTATGAAATATTTTAAAAATCCGAGATGTAAAAAAATAAAATAAGTTTATGTTTTAAATATTAATGAAAGGCAACATTGAGTTTTATAGATGATAAAAATATATTTAATTAGAGTATAATGTTTCTAGTCGGAAATAAAAAAATATACACTTGCTTAATAATAAGTAAGTTATGGAACCAATAGGGAACGTAAATGAAAATATTAAAATTAAACTTAATAGCTGGAAAATTATCAATGGCAATCACCAGTGGACACGTGAGGTGAGAATTTGGCGGCTAACAGAACACGTGGGGTGGGACCTTGTAGCTGCTGCTGCCTGTGGCGGAAACAGGAGTTAGCCCTCGGAATGGCGGCATAGCGTCGCTTTAAGGTTATCTAAGATCGAAAGCTAAAATTAAGATTCCTGAACTCCAAAAGCGGTTTGTAAAGCTACAGATATCAATTTCAAGAAGCTTAATAAACTGGAGAATTTAAATATTGTTAGTGCAAACGTGATAAGATAGGGTAGCCATTATTACTGAACGTCCACGTGCTCGCATTGTTTCGAGAAAAAACGAGGGATAAAAGAAAAATCCGCTTTAAAGTTTCGAATTATACCATAAGTGCATCATAAATAGAAACGTGACGGCTCTTACCTTGGTTACGGTGGCTGAGGAGAGCGACGAGATGCAGTTCAGGTGTCCGTAACTGAGAGAGGACGATCAAGGAGGGAGTGGGGGAGGGGCTGGTGGGCGGAGCATCGGTACGCTCGGCCCCGCCCACTCGTGACGTCACCGGCACTTGGCCGCTAGGCCAGTCGGGCGCGGACAGCCAGGAGCCACGGACGACAGATAGGCGAGTGATGAGACAGACGAGTGATGAGCGAGTGACAGTGTGTCTAGTGTAGTTGTCCGAGACATCATGATCTGACTCTTCCCAACAGCAACATGACGCGCAGGAAACAGAATTGCCCCAAAAGGATGAAATGTGAGTTGTAGAATTTTTGTTGTTAGTTTGTTGTGTTGTTGTCATGTTGACAGGACCATACGGAACAGCTCGGTAAGTGATTTCATATTTTCACTTACTTGTCATTGTGGTGATAAGCCATGAGTGACAAGGCGCTATTTAGAAAGCCAGGAACACTGCCGGCAAAAGTCTTTTTGTTGCCGCAGGTGATCAAAATACTGAATACTAAACAAAAAGGTTAGTTGTTATAGGATCACAACAAGAATCACGTGGGTTCCGCGCGGCACTGTTTATTTACGTAGACCCCATGCCGGCAGTCGGCTCCGCTGCATGGGGGTGGTAATATAAATGCGCTTGGTATGTGATTCACTAAACTTGCGAATCCAAAAAGTGTTACCATCTAAAACAATAACAAGCAGTTGACACCCTCAAATAAAATCAATCGAGAATGTAGATTGAAGTATATTGAATTATTTAAAAAAATAAAGATTCCAACAACTAAAAAATGAGTGAATAATAACCATCATCCTAATATTCTACGATATCTTAAGACTTCACGTCTTCTTACGAATCAATCAAAATATTTAAATTATTTAGGACGCGTTAATTAGCGTAGTCATGAGACGGATTCTCTCTCCTGAAGTGTTATTGAAGATATAATATCTTAATCTTAGCTAATTACTTTGGGTTATCCATGATTCTAAAATTATGTTAATATTTTTATCAATATACTTATTTCGAAATTATTTATTAATGGTATCGTCAGTTTCAAAATTGGCATTGAACAAAGAAAAACATGGCTGCATGTATTATGACAAGTGATGTAATTTTACATTAGATATACTTAATGAAATAAATTTATGAAAAGCATTAATAATTTATATGTTTGATATCATTATCAAAATTAGTTGTTATCAGTGATAAAATATTTTTTTTATTTTCGGTTAAGTCTATCACTTGTAACATTTTTAGATAAACAATATTTATTTACTAAATGATTTCCTTTATTAACATAGAGCTTATTAACATAACACAAATATACATGCGTGTTGAATATTCTCCTATGACAATGTTTATGTAAGAGTGGTCCCAAATATTTAGGCCTTAGCAGATACAAAATATTTACAAAGTGAGTGTTGGGGGTGAAGCAGGGGTGGCTTGTTGACTGAGTGTTGTCAGTTGTGGTCTAACCCCCGGCATCTTCAACAGTCAAATCGTTTTTGTCATCCTCTAAATACACCCCAATTAATTTATAAATTAATTATTTTTAATCTGCATACTTAACTTCTTATTGTTTGGCATTTTAAAAAAATAAATTTTATTAAAAAATATAAGTTTAATCAGTACCAATGGTGTTCGTAATTTATTTAAAAAACAAAACAGATATTTATATTTTTCTGAATTATTTCAACATAATACTTACTCATAATTAATCTTTTAATTAATGGCAAACTTGAAAATGAAAATGGAATAGATATTATTTAAATTAAAATGTTTAGATGTCGCATTAACATTTATAGATTTTTTAAATTATTAAAATGTGATTAGATCACCAAAAACTAAAAAAAAATTACACCTTAATCTATATGCTAAATATATAAAAGCAATATATATTTAATCATTTTAATATATATTTTAATTTAATAGGCCTATTAAGTGTTGTTATTTTCATTTTATTGATATCATTAATTCAATCAAATAATTTTAACTAACAATTGTTATTTGAAGTAAAATAAATTATACCTATAATATTAAATGAAGGTATAAAATATTAAAGTTTTTGTTTAATATTCATTAAAAGAATTATGAATATTATTATCTTTTCTTATTCATTAAAAATTCAATAATTGTCATTTGTAGTAAAATAAATTATACCTATAATATGGAATGAAGATATGAAATAATAAGGTTTTTGTTTAATATTCATTAAAACCACTCAAAATTATATTACCAGTTAAAATAAAATAAATGACTTAAAAAAAGTAAATAAGAATTCTATTTTATTTATTAATATTTAACAAGCCATTTTTAAGATTTTACCAAAATTAACAAATGAGTTTCAAAAAAATAATAGTATATATAAATTTTAATATTAATTTTTAAGTATAGGATTTAATTAAGTATAATATTTCATCTCAGACTATCAAACATAATTGTATAAATCATAAACAATTCATTTCTTATTTACAAATGTAATATAATGGTAATCTAAAATAATCATCTAATATACCATTTGAGACGATAAAAATAATTTCAGTAATGCTGCCAAAAATTTAGATAGATGGTCTGCGATAAAAAAAAAAAAAAAAAAAAAATCAGATGTGTGATTAATCAAAGCTAAATATATAATGAATAAATATAAATAATATTATATATATATATATATAAAACTGTAAATATTAAACATTTTTTATACCTGCTTTATAATTAATGCATGGTTGAATGACTATTTTGATTTTGTTGATATTTTGAAACTATTACATTTATTTTTTATAAATATTTAATTTTTGATATCCAATCCCTTACTGATCTTTCAGATTTTATATATTACAAACCATATTTTATGTGTAATTTATATATATGTAATTGACTTAAGACAATATTGACTCAATACCCTACATACATACCCATACATGGGTACATGCCTACCCATTCTATACAAAATGCATTCTTTGGAAATGTAGCAACAAAAGTTTTGTTATCTATAACTTGTATCTTGTTCAATTTTTACTTATATAGTTAAAAAATACCCCTACTTTTTATTACATTGATGTAATTTTTAATCCTACATTCAGCACAAAGTAATTTTATATTGCATTGGATTAAAAGAATAAATTTAATAACAAAGCAAAGGAATGAAATAAAATTATAGTATGTCTCAGATGGCATAATTAAATATATCACCATTAATGGGTGAGTAACAAAAACAATTTTCTCACGGCTAGACAGATACCCTGTTCTTAAATAAGTTGTGGTCTGTTCTTATAGTTTTGGGAGTAGTCCAGGAATGAGAAGAACTAGACAAACCATTAACAAGCTTTTCATTTTTATTACACTTTTCTTTTTTATTTTATTTAATGTGAAACATAAAAAAGGATAAAAAAAAGAAAAGAAAAAAAGAGAGAAAAACTGATATAACAATCACCTATTTATAAATTTAGATAATTAATTGTAAAATAATGTTTAAATAGTAATTTTCTGTTTGAGTTTTGAGAACAGTTATTGAATCATTAAATTAATATTGTCATATTTACAGCATAAGTATTCGGGTATATTGCATTCTTATTAATGGTGATTTTCATGCAGTTCCAATTTTCAAAGAACTCTCTTAATTTTTTTTTGGACAATTGTTGAGAATATTAAGTGTCATTGAAGGTATCATTGAAAAATTAGACCTTAAAAATGTTGTTATTGTAATTAAACGATAACAGGAATGTAATTGATGTTTGGCAAGAAGGTTGCTCAAAATAACATTGGAAAAAAAACGCTATTATAATCATGAATAGTGTTACAAGCATGAAATGCACAGAAAAAAAACGTAAAACTTCTTATAGCTAGTTCTTTTCTATTTGTTTAATTTTTGCAACGGTTTTTTAGCGTATCTGAACTAACGCAATTATTAATTATAAAAAAAAAAAAAATTAAATAAAGTTTTCTTCCTTCATTTTATGAGCAACTCAAACATGCGTTTTGAAGAACACTAATGAAAATTTTATTTTACTTAAGGTTAATTAAATGGTAGATATTTTATTCATTTATAACTGGAATTGATATTTGTTGAAAGGGCGTGATCGAAATTTTTTTAGATTTCCATTTTTTTTGCTTTCAATATTTTTTAAAAGAGCATCTTTTCTGCCTTCTTTCACCTTAAATCTAGAAAGGAAAGGCGTGATTTCTGGCAGGATTTTTTAAAAAAAATTTCTGAAAGTTTGATTTTGTGCATTGATGCCCTTTCAAAAAAAAAAAAAAAAAATCAATTGAGGGCTGTTCGACCACTTAGTAAAATTTTAAGTTAAAAACGATGTGTTGGAATAAAAAAGGAAATAAAATGTTTACAAGAAATCACTGAAGAAACAAATTATAAATCAAAAAGTTCAATAAAAGTAATAATACCTAAACAAAACTTAGAGTTAACATTTCATGAGGAAAATTAAGGATTTGAATTCTATAGCCATCTAAATCCGTAGTCAATAATTTTTTTGCCTATGTTATAGTGCAAAATATAATTTTGAAGTAAATAACTTCAAGTTTTTTAAAATTTTGATCCTTTATTAACCTCACAATATTTTTACACTATTTGGTTCAACGTTTCGGCACTAAGCCATTTTCAAAAAGAAGACCTGTGACCACAATTTTTCAAATAAAATAGGCTGACTACCTTGTCAAAAATTAAAAATCTCAAATAAGTTGACTGTAATTCTTACCTAAACAGACTATAGTTTTTAACTAGTAAAAATATTTTTAATTTTTGACAAGGGTACTCAGCCTATTTTATTTGAAAAATTGTGGTCACAGGTCTTCTCCTTGAAAATGGCTTAGTGCCGAAACGTTGAACCGAATATTGTAAAAATATTGTGAGGTTAATAAAGGATCAACATTTTAAAAAACTTGACTACTATCTGCTTAGCCTCAAGACCAATATAGATTATTATAATAAATAACTTCAGTTTAATCACCTTTGAAAATTACTGTTATGGACATACTCGTTCAGAAACAAAAATTGTAATGGAATTCTAAGCCTCAAAGAAAATATATGATTATTGAAACGAATATAATTGAAGTTTAATTTTGCAACCTAACTAGGTACCTTTTTAGTTAATCGAAAAGAATTCTCAAGATATACTAGTTATTTATTTTTAATGAATTATTTTTATTTAGAGTACATACTGTTTCTTTTTTTCGTGTTCCAGAAACGTATTTACATTAATGAAACTAACAATAATTATTTTCCTTTTAATTTAAATTTATAATGAGGAATTTATTTAGATAACTATGATTTTCTATTATCAACAAATACTGAGCTACAACCTGCCATTGTCAAGTAATTTGATAAAGGCAGTTAAGTTATTATTTCAATTAAAAAAACAAAAAAAACAAAACGATTCCAGTAAATAATGACATTCATTCAATTTAACTGATGAGTTTTATTGTATTTTTCAATGAAAGGAATTAAGTCTGTGGATTTTATAAGCAATGAGAGATTGAGATGTGTTTTTATTTAAATCTTTAACAAAGATGGTTATATATTTGACCGTCTTATATTAAAAATTAATCTAATTAAAAAGTTATGTAATCATCAGCAGCTTGCCATACTGTGTAAATTTTATGTACCTACATACTATGTTGTCAAGAATATATTAATTCATAAAAACAATTTCTGTGATTTCGCTATGATCTAATTGATAAAAATTATGTAATCATCAGTAGTTTGCCATACTGTGTTGATATACTGTGTAAATTTTATGTACATACTATGTTGTCAAGAATATATTGATTCATAAAAATAATTTCTGTGATTTCGCTATGATCTAATTGATAAAAATTATGTAATCATCAGTAGTTTGCCATACTGTGTTGTATGCTGTGTAAATTTTATGTACATACTATGTTGTCAAGAATATATTGATTCATAAAGACAATTTCTGTGATTTCCCTGTAATTATGAATATACACAACTTAATAAATATACACAGTAAATGTACTTCACAGTTTCAATTCAGAAACATATAGTAACATAAAATTTTATATATCCATAAGTAATAAAAGGATAAATGTAACTGATACCATTAAACAAAAAAAAAACTCTCTGAAGGAGTTCAGATTTTTGAACTTTGTTATTAATTAGGTTGAACATATAAAAAGAGTTTTTACATAACTATCTTGGTTTAAACCGTATATATAAGAAGTTCAAAAAGAATTATAACTATTTTTTTAAATTAGTTGCTGTATGAGAAAATTAAAGATTTGCCAACAAAAAGGCACTCCAAAAAATACAAAAAGACCTTTAAAGAGTCTTATGACCAAGTATGTGCAATAATTGGAATGATATTGATTGCATGTAAGTAAATCGCAATAAAAGACTTTAAATTCAAAAGTAGGTGCATATTAGTATTAATGTTGTGTGTATATGTACATCATTATACAATTTCTCCGCGACATCCATACCTATAAGTTGTATTCTAAAAGCGATTGATACCACTTCCCATGAAATTCTAGATGTGCAAGAATGAGGGTACATTGGCGTAGATCAGTGAGGAGGTTACTGGGTTCCGAGGAGGGTCTGTTGAAAAATTGTGTGTGCCCTCAACCCTCCCGACTCCAACCTTTCTTAGGCCCTCCTCCATTTCTTCCTCCCTTGTTGATTTTAGGGGTTGTTTTTTCTCCATCCAAGTCAGTTTTGGTGGTTACAGGATTGTATATAAATTAACTGGTTATTTTATTCAATTATCGATACCCGTAATTGCTCTAAGTTATTTTTAAAAGAAATTCAAATTTGAAAACCTTATCATCAACAACATATCTCAATAAATTGATATGGCATCGGAAGATGGTTTGATGTAAATAAAAACTTCACATTTGATTTTTTTTTATATCTATACATTAGGAACTATAGAAGCTATTTTAAAAGTTTTTTATAATATAAGTTCGGTCTCATAGACAAAATAAGTGAAAATAAATTTAATTGACAAAGTCGTAAGTTAAAATAAAATCACATTTAATCTTAAAGGGGAGTAAAAAACACCAATAATCTAATTTTAGCTAAAATGTCAGCTACAACCATGTCAAACCAATTTCGAGTACATATTAATGCTTATCAATTGCTATAAAGTCATATTTTTCAGTACTTAAACAAGTTTTTTTTCTGGTTTGAATATGATTTTTTGAAACGGGTTGAAACTTCAATGATTGCGCTTTTACTTCTAACTCGAGGCACTGATATACTATGGATATCCAATGAATGATGGTTTTTTAATTAGTATAGCTTTGAACGGAAGGGATAACGTTTTCTAACAAAATTATAATCCCCACAAAATGAAAAATTAAACATAGATTGGTTTTCTATGTCCCACGTACATTTGCCCGAAAGAATGACATTCAATAAAAACACTTGACTGTTTCACTGTTGCTAATCTTTTCTTGGATATTCCCATATTAACTGAATACTATAGAGATTAATTTGCACTGATAATGATGATTCTTGTTGAGAAATATTGCTGTTGTTGACTTATTTTCAGTAGGAATTCTGAGATACCAGTTGAATAACTTGAAACTAGGGGAATGACTTTTTTCAAGCTTGTTCATCGTATACAATTTTCAGTTAGAGATCTCAGTTACAATCACAAAGAGATTTCTTTCTTTGGTAATTGTAGGTGTGTAAGCACACGTCAAAACATTCTATATTTTCCCTACACTCCCTTTATTAAATTTGCAAAAAACTTGTTACTTGCCTACTGGTTAATTCTTTATTTTTGATAATTTGGCTCATAAATTATAATTTTGATCTTATAATAAGCTTATGACAATATTGAAAAAGAAATATGCTTCTCATAACCACACATTGGAGTTTAATGAAATAAATATTATCATATAAATATTTAATATTGTATGGGAGTGGTGATATAAGTATATATTATGAAGTAATTTAATTATATGTTTATAACAAATTATATTTATTGATTCGTTCAAATATTCAAAGGAATTTTATTTTATCTTAGAAACTTTGTTGAAATTAGTTGTTGTATGAGGAATTAATTAAACATTGATGAAAAATGAAATAATTTAAAAGACATAGATTCAAAAAGTCGGATGGTTAATCATACATTAAGTATCATTTGCATCATATTAATTACAAATATTGAACTTTTATGTTTATAGGTATTTTAAGTCTAATAAAAGCCATAACAACAATGCATTTAATGGAGTAGGTGCCTCATAAAATTACATTGCATGGCCAAATCACTAATAAATAGCTTTTTACTTTAAAAAAAATATATGGAAAAATATTTTTTTTTAACATAATACAAAAAATGAGCTTATGACATAGGTACATTAATTATTATTCAATTCAAATTTATTTCAAAAGAAACTCGTTCGGTATTTTTCCCTATTAATGCCGGCCCAAAAAACAAAATCATCATATAAACTGAAGTTATATATGCCATGTTTGTAAACCCATTAAGGAATGAATAGTGAACTTGAGAAAGATCGTGGGAAATATATTTAATCAGTTTTATTTAATAAATATTAATTAAGTTTATTATTATTACAATTAAAAAATAATAATATAAAAATATAGTAAGCACATTTTTAAAATTAAGATTACTTAAAGTTGTATTAGTAAGGCTTAGATAACAATTTTATAAAATATGGTTATAATTATATAAAAGATTTTATATGTGCCATCCAAAATTATAAAACGTAGTGAAGAAATCTCGAAATTTCACTTTTTTGCGAAGTTTTAAATTATTAGTGCCCTCAGTTTCCTAATAAAAACTCAGCATCCATAGATCATTTATGTAACCGAAATTCCGTGGATATTATTTATTTCACTTTCGAAACTTAATGGAAACATCAAATCTTGCTTACACAATATTAGGAATTTGCACACTCCTGGTTGTTTTTTTTTTTCTCTATGGGAAGACGATGTAGTACATACGACTTCGTTCATAATTAAAGAGAACACTTATTTGATCTGTATGATATAATATTCAATAAACATGATTTTCCAAATACAAAGATATTTTATGTTTACAAAGCCCGGTTGTTGACCCATTATAAACTATTATGATTTCAGTATCTTGATCCCTAATCAAAGAGGTGATAACTATTGTAAATATTATCAAGAATTTTTTTTTGGTTTTTATCATAATCTGTCAACATTTGAAGACCTCATAATCCAACTGGTGGAATGACAAGTATTATTTTACAATATGTATCTTACATTATTGTCTAGGAATGTATTGTTGTGGGCCTTGTTCATTGTCTCTTATTAATTCTTGTTTATTTAAATAATTTTTTATTTATAAAGTATAATTTATATGTTTTCCTAATTTTGTTCTCATATAGTGCTTATTAATTAAATATCTGAAACTGGTGGAGATTTATTTGTAAATAGTTTAGCTTTTGATCCAATGTACCCGAATCTCCTATTTATGAATAGTTAAAGATTTCAATGAATAAATATATTTTTTTTTTATTCTGCTTATTACTGAAAAGCAGTTTGTCTTGAGAGATTTAAATTATGTATCAAATGTTGATTTCCCTTTCGTTAGTGTAGTCATTTTAGTAAAAAATGAATTTTTTAAATTTCATATTTTAATAATTCTTATTAAACTTAGTGGTAAATAAATTATAGTAATTATAGTAAGTGCAAATTCCTTGGGACTCTGTAATAAATTATATTATTTTAAGTCAGATGAAATTTCGACACATTTCTCTGTATCTTAATTTTTAATTTCTTCTTCAATAATTACTTCATAATTTTATTTATAAATATTTTTTTAGTTTAGAACATTTATTTATTTATATGCAGCAAAATTAATAGTTTAATATTGTTACAATTATCGATTCACATTTCTTATAATAATGAATTTTACAATTAAATGATATTTAATTGAACAGTCTTAAGATTTAGAAGGAAAAATAATTTGTATAGAATCAATTTATACACCTGCTTGACATTAGTTACTTGGATTTTTTTTTTTTAAATAACCATTATTTCATAAAAGTACTTATATAATAAAATATAACGCAGTGTGAATGGATCCTGATATTAACTCTCTACTTATTATCATAGTTGATAAATAAACTTGATCACTATTTACAGACACTAGATAATTGACTTCAGAAAGATATAATTTAAATTTAGAATTATGCTTATAATGAAATTGTATATTGCAGCGTACATAAAAATATAATTAACCATAATATATATAATATCTTATTGTAATATATTGCTGCGTATAATATACAATCTAACAACTTTTATGACATATTAGTTTATCTATACCTTATCAACTAAATAATCAAAATAAAATAATCTTTTATACCAATATTTTTTTAATATTTATTAGTTTGAATCCCGATTGTTTTTATAATGTGCAATTCTGTCATTATTCTGTATCTTCTGAGTTTTTGGGTTATATTATTTGAAATTATTTTCAGTTTAAAATATAAATATTCTAATTTAAATGTATTGAATAATGAAGTATGTTTTATATTTAAAAAGCATCTGAGTATATTCAATCATTAACATACCCTATCATGTCCATCAAACGTGTCTAATAAAAGGTCTCCAATTAATGTGTATACGTAATCTTACAGCTAATGCATTTTATATTTTTGTATACATCAATAAAAAATAAAATATATATATATTTTTTGTTCATTACATACACAAGTTTTTATAAATGTTATGGAAAGGTATGTGAATGACTTGTAACCTGTCACATAAACTACATTTATATGATTTGGGACTTACAAAAATATCGTCTTATTCAAAGGTGGTCAAAATTTGGTTAGCAATTATAGTATTTTCGCACTCTGTACTTATAAAATTTTCAATGTACAAATATTATTATTATGTCATTTTGTGTGATTTGCAATCTGCAAATTAGCAATAAGCAAATTTGTTGAATTCCTATTGGATGAATTGCTAACATACTATATACTAAGTTAGCATATCTCTCGGCCACCGCCTCAAAAGTCGTCGGGGTGGAATGTAAGGGTTTATGTTTGATGTTAGTGTCTGTGCTAAGGGGTTCATGTTAAATGTTAGTCTTTGGTGGAAGTTTTTGTAGTATTGTGTGGCTGTATCGATAACTATTGGGATATTCAGGTCCTTGTGTAGTAAATCATTTGTCTCATAGTATGGTGCGTCTGCTATTTTCCTCAATACCTTGGACTGGAATGACTGAATTCTTTGGATGTTTGAGGGTTTTGCAGAACCCCATAGTTCTATCCCGTATGTCCATACTGGTCGTATTAGTACTTTGAAAATAGTAAGTTTGTTTGTTATTGATAATTTCGAACGTCTGTCGAGTAACCTAGATAACATTCCAAATAGTTTGTTAAGTTGTTTCCTTTTCAGTCCGATGTGGGTTCTCCATGTCAGTCTCTTGTCCAGGTGGAGCCCCAAATATCTTACAGCTTGGGATTCAGGGATCGGTGTATCATTGAAGTATACTTGTGGGCATGAGCCATGGTTGAGGGTGAAGGTAATAAATTCACTTTTCATCCCATTCATTTTTACCTTCCACCTGGTAGCCCAACTAAATATATCGTCTAAGTGGTTTTGAAGGATGGAAGATGCTATATCGGGGTTTCTGTGTGATGTTAGTAGTGCCGTATCGTCAGAGAATGTAGCCAGTAGGGTGTGTTCGTTTTCGGTTAAGTCAGCTGTGAAAATATTGAAGAGTAGTGGTCCAAGTACACTACCTTGTGGAACTCCAGCTTTAACATGTACTTATAAAATAAACATTTTAAATCAAAACTCGCTAATAATTCCTTTTAAATTCGTTCAAAATGCTTACAAATCATAACAGGCAATGTTTTCCGGATTTTTTGCTTCAACTCTCAAAACATGACTACACTCCGTTTTTGTCTATCACTCACATTAAATTCAATATATTGTTCATTGTTTACGGCTGAATCAATAGATCAATAATTTTTTTTTTTACCCTATTGAAAATGTTTATAAAGAGGATTACAGATTAATATTTTTTATTTCACTACTCTTATGGTACAAAAATTTCAAATTATCTGTCTCTCGTTCATATAAACATTCAAATTAATTATTACAGGCAGTATTTTAATTTTTGTTTTATCCCATTGTCATTATTAATTATTATTTTTTGGACTTGATTTATTACATTTTACTAGCTGTATATACCGGTTTCATCCGGAGAATTTCATTTTTTAAATCTATAAAGTGAGACTTTTATCGACTCAAACGGTCCATTTCGTAAAAACCAATGTAAAGCGAGATCAAAATGATTTTTGTAACGATAAATAATATGCCCAGGGTTTGGCTGAAGTTATTCAATTTTAATATGGACAGGTGTTCGCACCTGTTATCAAAGAACCACTGAGCGAAACTTGGAGAATTTAGGGAAGACTGTATGGATTTCTATAAAGAACAAACAAACAGAATTTCATCTTTATTTATATAGATTATCTTCTATAATTTTATCTTTATTATCTTCTATAATTTTTATCTCACGATAAAAATTTACAAATTTACTTTTTAAAACTAATAAATCCATATTCTTTAAGTTAAATGATCTAGAAGCATAAACATAATGTTGACGTGAATATACACCGTACTAATGATATGTGATAATAATTGATTTAAAGCGAAAATAGAGCTTATGATTTAAAAATGTTTACAAAACTTAAAGCAATATAAATTACATCTTCTGACAGCGGCTCCATTTGTCGATGCAGTGTTTCAGAAATGGTTAAATTCTATTTAGTGTCAACAAATCTATTCGATATAGGGATTTCTATGATTTTTGTGCTAGTTTTTAACTAATTACCCAATATAACCTAATTGAATTTTCTCAAGTCTAATTTAAAAAAAGAGTCATTAGGATAAATTGATTATAATTAGTAATTAATAATTGTATGAATTATTTCTTTCTGTTTGTTTGCGATCAAAAAGAAGTAATTGTTTTTTTAATAAGTGCATAACTTAATAAGTGCTTAATTATAAATGATTACGTGATCTCAATTTACATTCCATTTATTTAATCTTTAGAAATTTTAAATATCTTAAATTAAAAAAAAATATAATAAAATTATTTCTGAATGTTAAAAAATGTTTTGCTCCTGCCAGTTTCTATTTTTTTTTTTCTAAAGTTTCATTACGTCAAACATCAACCGTAAGTTGAACTAACTCTGTACTTACATGTTAGAATTTGATCTTAGGATAACTTGAATCCCTTAGGGAAATTTAGTTATATCATTAGAAGAAATGGCTATAATACCTAGCAATATTTCCCATAACGAATTTATATATCTATTTTTTAATTTATTTCAACTACTCAGAATGTTTTCCTAGATTTTTTCCTTCCAGCGTGGTCATATGCCGGTATGTGACACTGGCGTGTGACTCACTGGTTGAAACACCAGTTGACCTTAAGCTTATCACATCACAGATCGGTCAGAGAGCACAGAGCTAAACGAAATCATACTTCTCTAATAAAATTTATTATATAAATCAAATTATGATAATTATTAATTACCATTTAAGGTCATTGGTTATATTATACTCAATTTTATTTGGTGATATATATATTTTTAAATGCATATGCGTCGAAACTAAAACTTCAAACCTATTTTTTTATTCATTATATTTTTTTCCACAATTCATTAAAAATAAGGAAAAATATAAATTTTTATTAACAGGTATTTATATAATCGTCCTACTTATGCTTGACTAAAAATCTCTTCAAGTTTATTCATATAAATTTTATATTGTAGTCTGCTTAAACTACACCTCATGTAGTTTAAGCAGACTTATTTAAACATTCAAAGTAATATCTTTTTATACTGGATTGTATCTACTGTTTTATTACTTTTTATGTAGGTGTTTGTAAAATTGAGAAAAAAATTTCAGTTTGTAAAAACTAATATTTGTGATTGGATTAAATCATAGTACAAAGAATATAATCAACAATAAGTATTTGTAAATTAAAATAAAGTTTAAAAATTAAAATGAATAAGAAAATAAAAACAGAAACATAGAAGTTGTAAGAGAATCAGTGTTAAGTTATCATTAAAAAAAAATAAAAAATATATATAATATATGAGGCATGGACTTACAAAAAGTGATAACCCCGTTCTTTTTTTTTTAATTTTTAATTTTAATTTACTTTAGAAGCTCATAATCTGACTAAAATAAGTAAATATTTGGTTAGAAGTTAAATCTCTCAGCAAAAAGCAAAAAGAAGGCTTCATAGAAGCGTTTAAGAAATGTAGTTAAATCTGTGAAAAAAAGCTTTATGGTGTTATTGTACTTTAGTTTGCAAATTTGACAGAAATTGCAATTATCCTTTTCGACAGTCAAGGTCTCATATTTAATAAATATTTAAAAAAACATTTTAATTTTATGTTATGGTAATGGAAGATCGAAGCTTAAATTTAATAAGTAGTTGAATAAATTGAATAGTAATAAATTGAATTATTGAAAATATAGATCACCCTCCCTCTTTTGTGAAATATATTTAAATAAATTTATTATTGATACACTATAATATCATGACAGATTTAATAATGCCACAGCTGTGTGTAGCCATTAAAAAAAAAAAATGCATTGCCGTACTGGCTAATGTCAAGAAGTTTTGAGACAACCCGTTTTATTTATATCACATGATTTGTAGTCTGGAAGAATCAAACGGGGACATTAAAAGTTTAATAGCGATTCGAAGGAGACTTGATATAAATAAATTGCTCATTTGTTATGCTACGCTACGCAGATGTTGATTTACTGCACTAAATATATTTGAGTTTTAATTTGATTTCTTAAAAAATAAAATATTTTTTTTTTAAATAAGAGCTTGATTTTTATAGGTTGTTAATCTAATTGATTTACCTGAAAATTTCTAAATGTCAACAGATCGCCATTTTGAACTACATTCAGGTTTTACATCTTGAAAAAAATAAATAAAATACCAACATTTTATTTTGATAATTCTGTTCCTGACTTTGGAAATAGTTAATTTCCTTTTTCTTTTTTTTTAAGTCAATTCTCTCTTCATCAAAAAATGTAAAAAAAAAAATGAAATTATGTAAAATCTACACAAAATATGTTAATGTATAATCAGGCTTCTGCTTTATAATGCATTCACTAGCGACCGCTTGCGACTGTCTTGCACGACCTTCCAACTACGCTGTTTGTTCAGTTTTCATTGTCTGCATTCTTCGGTACATGTCGTGATGAACTAAAAATAGTGAAGAAACTGGCGGAATGTTCATCCACTCTCGAGTCGATTTTCTAATTTAGAAGAGAAAATAATCATTTCGCACATTCCACTAGAAACTTCATTACCTTATCAGATTTTGATACAAAATGATCTAAATTTTATTCTTGATGCATTTCATTTATTTTTCTGAGGTCAGATTAGGTACTTAAAATCATTCATTAAATAAAAATATGTTATATACAATAAATACAAAATATGGACAAGTGTCCAAGTGTCAGCAACAACTAATTACCTGCGTGTGGCTGTAAAAAGATTTAAGGTAGCATTGTTTGGTTTCGTATTTTCAAGTATAATGCCTACTTATTCCAATATACAAAACGTTATGAGATACTGATAAATATCATAAAATGCATCATACCGCGAAGTTTGACTAGTCAAAAGTCGAACTTATACAATATTAAAATGACTCTTAAGTTCTATTATTTTATTAGAAAAGTCAATGCAAACAAATTATAGATTTGAAAATTTTGTCTATTTAAGTATTTATTTTTGCACGTTTTTTAGCTGATTGAACATTTGGCCTTCATTGATTTTATCTTAAGAAGAAATTTTAAAAATACAAATAATTTAATATTAATATTTGATAGTTATAAAACAACTTTGGAATAGATCGGAGACATTTATATAATGATATAAAGATCATTTTGAATGTAAACAAAAAATAATAAAAGGCGACAATGAAATGAAACACACATTTTGTGCCTGCTATGTTCAGCCTTTTTAGATACATTTCTTATAAAATACGATGCTTTGTTATGTTTTATTAATGGTATGTGGAGTTAAGCTATACCGTGATGTATGGAGTAAATATAAGGAATATTACGTAAACAGTCCTAAAGATGGAGTAGGATACCCTGAAACGTCGACATTAAAATTGAAACATACATGTAAAATTATGAATATAGAAAGAGGTTCGTTGATTGTCGTCACTCAGATAGAACTAAAACAAAACTTCAAAAAAGATTCCATAATAAACATTTTTCAACATGTCACATTCCTTGATTTTGCCTAAGAAAAACTATTCAACTGGAAGGAATATGATGCAATGCAAACGGAAATAGCCCTTGCTATAAAATCACTACTCTAAGATATAGATAAGGGTTTCCTTAGAATCTATTTTAAGATTGGTCGATAATCGTACTGAGCACCTGGAATACAACCAGGAAACCCAGCTTAGGGCTCCAGTGACATAATTATCCTCCAGACTCGTCCAAACGGCGAGGACGGGCTTCCTCCAGGAGCCTCCAAGAACACCCGCTGCCCAGAGATCTGGCCCGGAACCGGTTGTAGCTCCTACGCCAAGAGCAAGGTCGTCAGTTGGCTTCGGGTATGCCGAGCACCGCTAGCAAATTTGTCACCTTCGCCTTTTGAAACATTTGTCGTGTGCCATATTGGATTTTTTTTTTTTGTAAATAAACTTTACCTTAATGTTTTATATTTTGCATCCTAAAAAAAAAACAAAAGATTTTTATGGAGAATAGTTTCAATAAAGTTAAAGCATAGCCTACTACTACAAATAAGGTCGCGTATTTTTATCTCTTCTGGTGTCCTTAGGGTTTTTCAAATGGAGTAAAAAATAGTTGGTCATGCCGTCCTTTGGAGAGGACGTAAAATGGAGGTCCCAAGCCCAAGCCTGTAAGATGTCAGTTACTTGCTAAAGCTCCCTAAACCAATTATACCTGGATTGGCGAAATTTAATGCTCCCAATGTGGCTAATTCGTCTGATTAATATATATATTTTTTTAATAATAAATGATTTTCTCATTAGTATTTGTAAGTTTTTTTTTTATTTACAAATACATTTTTATGGCATTTGTCACTGTAACCGTCTGCCAGAGTCAGTTGCGATCCTTTAAAACTTCAACCTAATAACTAAAATTAAATAACATAAGATACACCTATGTGTATCTTATGTATTGGATAATAGTTCCTATCCAAAACAGTATTTCCCTTTAATAATATTACCATGTAAGTTATTATTACACAAAAATAGTCTTAAACAATGTGGCCGATTCGTCTGATTAACCAAAGTAGCATAAATGTAAATAAACTTTACTTAAATGTTTTATATTTTGCATCCTAAAAAAAAATAAAAGATTTTTATGGAGAATAGTTTTATAGAGATATTAAGTGAACAAACAAGTAACATTTAAATATCCAATATATTTCTGTGCTTGCAGAGTATAGTGCTTCAAGTTCAAAAAAAAAATAAAAAAAATTAAGTTGTTTGCACAGAACTTCTCAGACTTTTAACACTTTGTAGACTTGGCCTTGTTTTGTTGTGTTGTTCCAAAAAAAAAAGCCCAACATTTTCAATTTTTTTTTTCTTCTCAAATCTAAAATTTTGGAATTAACACATTTTACGCACATGTTAATTTACACATTGAGCTATTAAGACAATTTTTCTTCAAAAACAAAGTAAAAGCTATTCCCAGGAAATGAAAAAAAAAAAAAAAAAAGAGGAAAAATATATGAAAAAAGAAAGAATTAAATCCATATAGTAAATAAATATTGAATAAGAATGATTTATTAAAAATACTTAAACTTAAGACTAACAAGTTATAATAATATATAATAAAGAGAAAAATGAATTACATCTTATTATCTAAAAACATATATTACTAATGTTTTAAAAGGAAAATAATAGCAAATTTATTTGATAATTAGTAGAAAATTTCTGATATCGAGTTCACAATTATATTCAGCTTTAACAAAGGTCATAATTTTAATTAATCGATTTAATAATTATTAAAAAAAAATCCCAAATGCATAAAAGTGTGAAAATTTGGTTTGTATAGATTGAACCATTAAATGCTCATATTCTTTTCACTAGACATTGCTGAGAAGGTGAATTTATGATTATACAATGAATACAGGCTCCCAAAGGGGGGAAAATCGAGGATTAATTCATAAATTCGTCAATTCTTACCAATGTTGTTCGTAGTTTATTAAGAATTATTTAAGAGAGTTATTTAATAATACAATTTCCACTTCATTTTTTGGATTCATTTTCCATCGTTTTAATTAGTGTGGAACGTTTTAAATTCAGAGCTATCAAATTACTTTTAATTTGAGTTCATTTGTTTCATATCTCCCTCCATCCCCTTTGAAAGCACCCACGTCATGTTTTTACAATCGCTCGTTTTTATAATTAATTAGAGCTCTCAAAATCATTGGTTTCAGAGAAACGTGGGTGTCTGATATACATATTTTTAAAAATATATATGAAACATTTTTAATTATAAAGTACATACATGTATAAAAAAACAAAATTTATTTTTAAAAATATGTTCTATTAAAATTGACATAATTAATTTTAGCATTACATAATAACGTAATGGATGAAACTTGTCATTTAATTTAATATTGTAACAACTTGTGAGTTGAAATTAAACAGGTTACAAAAAGTATCACTTTGTAATTATACAGTAACACAAAAATAACCATATTTCTTGAGATTCAGAACAACAGTGTTGTCCATCGCTCCTCATATTTAGACTGAAGAAGAACTGAAAACTGAAAGAAGTTTTGGTGCTTCTGACTCTCCTTTCAGATAACATTTTTTTTTTTTTTTTTCACTAAAGAAATAGTGATATCAAGTGTAACTCGCTGGATTTAATTGGGTTCATCTGTGGTGCAGTTATAAATATAAATAAGTAGCCAACTACAAAACGCAAGGGGCGGGTTCGTAGCCCGACATGTAGGCCTAGGATTTTTTATTGGGAATGATAAATCCTTGCCTATGCCGTCCTTCGGATGGGACCTAAAATGATGGTTAATTATTATTGTGCCTTTGGGAGTATTATCCCTATAGTTTAACTTGGTTTATATAAAATCAAAGATAATAGAATAGATAAATTTCATGAGTGACCAAATAACTATTAGAACTAACCAAATAAGTAAGATCGTTGTTCATTAATTTTAGCTTTGAGTTGTAGTATACACCGTTGTAAACATTTTCCGGCCAAATCCATGATAGGACCCATTTGGAAATTTTATCGAGTTATTTATATGTGGACTAATAAATAAGTTTTGACCTAATTATACAATACTTTGCGTTTCTGACCAGACAGCTATTGCACCAGTGTAGGTACTCGCGTGGTAGTAGTTCGACTTGCCTAGCCGGATTAGCGTCGAATTCGTTTTGTGGAGCTCTGAGTGGCGAGAAAAAACGAAAAATGTTTTGACTATGATGCGAGTTACTGACTTACTCGGACATGAACATGAATAGTAAGATACAGTCGGACGGTGGGAGTTGCTGGAATGTACCGTGAGATTTAACAAAGCACTTTGGAAAGAAATTATTTATTCAGTTACGTGAGGATGCATGGATCAAATGGTGCTGAAAAAAGTTGATACCCTTAAACAATCAATTTATTTAGAAGAAACATCAGCAGTTTGAGAACGGGATACACGTCATCGATTCTCTGCACAAATTTTAATATTTAAAGTAACGTTTGGCCATGTGCCACATGAATTCTACTGGCAGCTGTTTTATTTTTATATGAAAAATTGAACTAAATAGATGGCTGAGTTACCGAGAATATTACGTGCATATCGTTTTTTAAATACTATTTTATATCTTTGGGAGAGGCTGGATATTCGCAAAGACACCTGACAAGAGCTATATCCTACAAGACAGAGAAGCCGCTATAAAAAGACAAGACTGATGAAGTTGGAACAATAGGACAAAGCCCCCTGATTGACAGCCAGCTCCTCAATGACGGATAGACCGCCTTCATCTATCGATCCCTCCCTACAAAGCTTCTCCTTCTTCTTCTTGTAGGACTCGAAACATCTCAACCACCATTGTTATATTTAGTAGCTTAGTGTGTTATTGTAGCAATGCTTGTCTTATTAATGATAGCAATTAGTTTTGTTAGTGCTATTGTCTCCTTACCCGAGAATATTGTCATCACCGTTAAGCTCACGTAGACTCATTAGCGGAGAGAGCTTTATTTCGCTGTTGTGATGGTAGTTAGTCCGCGACTCTCAGCGGGACATAAGTAAAATAAAGCAAGAAGAAAGGATAGGTTAAATAGTAATAGTAGTAATAGACATAGTCAAAACTTCATTTTACAGGAGGGGAAAGTTTAATAAGCAGAAGCGAATCTGTTGCTGCAGGGTAAAGAGTAATAAGTCCAAACTAAAAAATATTTTTTAATTTGTCTGCACATGACTTAGCAGATTTATGTCAACATTGAGGAGGTTGCTAACTGCGTAAATCCAAAAATGATTGTTTTGATTTGGACCTATCTTTTTAGTTAGATCCTAACAGAAATAGAGTATTTTTCGTTATAAATATTCACTCGAAAGTGGCAACCCAAAAAATATCATCCGAAACATTGTAAACTCCTCCTCTATTGTAAACTCCTGTCATAGATTTTTTTTTTCCACATTCATTTCTAATTTTTGTTTTTATTTGCTCTATAAAAACACTAAGTTTTTTATTATTAAATAATAGTTTTTACTTGCAGTAATTCGGCAATGCAAGCATAATACTCCAAGTCGTCTGATTTTATAATTCACTATGTATTTTTTGAAAACTTCTTTTACCATGAAACAAATAATTTCCATTAAATGAACAGAAAGGCTTTAATTATGAACAATGGTCTGCCATTAAAGGCGTACTCCGCCGCATGCGTGTGCTCGACATACTTTATGAGTTGACGGAATATTTTTCTTTTTTTCTCCTCTATATGTTTACTTGATTTTTTGTGACAATAGCTCTGTAAGTTTTAAAATAGAGGTTACTCTTGTAAGTTTTCTTTTATACAATTAATAACACTCAAAAAGAATATTATTCATAGGATCCATCAATTTTTTCCCGAGTTTTTAAAATTGTTTTTTCTTCATTTTACCCTTTTATTAATGTTATTATTAGTTTAAAATTGGCGATTTCAACAATAACAAATGGATAAGTTTAGAATCTTGATACGTCCCATTTTTTGAACAACTGGACATGAAGGAGTGCATTTAAGTAAGGCTTTTTGCAAAGTCATTACTTCCCTCTTTTTTCTTCTTTTTTTTTTTGTGACTAGAAGAGAGAAAAACCACTTTCTTTTATCCTAAAAATCCCACACCCGTTCATGCCTAGTTTTCGAATATTGGAACTTTATTTATATATATATATATATATATATATATAATTATAATTTAAAAACATGCTTGAGTATTTATATTGAAAGGAATTTAAAACAAAAATCAATAGGATGAAAAAAAAAACATATATCAATATTACAAGTCTATAGAACTAACTTCTACACGAAAAGTTAGCTGATCCAATATTAAAACTGCGGAAAAAAGTGCATTAATACCTAAATTATTTAATCTAACTCCCCTTCATGAAAATCATCTTTTCAAATACAGTAGTCTCTCGCTAATTCGAACTAATAGTGTACAGGGGGGTGTTCGGATTACCGAAAAATTCGGATTACAGAGGGAAAGTAGGGAAAAAAAAAATCATGTAAATTTTATTTTATTAGAACACAAAATATACATATATACATATTAAAATATTTTTACTTATGTTAACAAATTATTTTTTAAAAAAATCAGTTATTTTTCTTTGTTGCGATTTTTCTAAACTATTTCGGAGTGCTTCATCTCGAAGATGACGAAGTAATAAAACTTGTTGCCATGGTACGTTGTTTTTGATGGCCCAATCAATGCAGTAATTGAAATATTTTCTGCATCCTCATGCTTCACAATGTAAACCACAGTTGACGGTCCCTCATCTTCAGTTTCCGATGGCTCCTGAACGGAGCTTACAATTTCATCATCTGTTTTTAGTGCTACCTCATTTTCTTCACTCCCCTGAATTCAATCATTCACTTCGTGTTCTTCGATTTCAACTTCTGGATTGACAGTATTTAAAAGTTTTGATATTAAAACAAGGTTAGACCCAGTTGAAATATCCTCCGTGTCCCTTTTCCCCAACAGTTTGTTCCAAGACGCTCTAATAAGGTTTGGTTGTATGGAATCCCGTACAATTGAATTAATTTAGAACTTATCTAAATTAATTAAAAAATAAATTTTGATAAAATGAGAGAGGGAAAAAACCCATGGGCGGCTGTTCGGATTACTGGAGAATTCGGACTATCGAGGTTCGAATTAGCGAGAGATTACTGTACCTTAAGATACTTCATCTCATCATCCAATCAATAACAAATAGGGTCATTCAGATGATTTTATCTCCATTTAGTCTTTGAAGTTTCCAGAACTTTGAGTTCCTCTCATTATGCTTACATTCCACAATCCTTAAAACATTCTCGAAATCTCGTAAAAATAAAATCATTCATAATAATCATAATGTTGCCGATTTTTTCGAACCAGGTACTATCCCCCTCAATAAAATCCGAACCAACTAGTCTACTAAAAATCATTCGTTTAATTCCTGATAATTCTAGAAAAGAAAGGTTGTGGTCTCTTGTATATAACTAGAAAATATGTATGTAAATTTAAAGAACTTTATAGCTGTAATCACAAGGGTAGTTTTTCTATATATGCATTCATATAAATAAACGTTTAGCCTTCCCCTATTTACTAGTTGTGGTATTTATTTGGGTACAGATGTGGTAATTTTGATTTAAAATATATAACTTGTGACATTAGCAAATAAAATAGTTTTAACCTTGTCTATGAATATCACATAGTATCACAGATACCTGAATTTAGTTAGTTCTGCCGGAAGATAAATTCCATGTTTTTTACTGTTGGTAAGAAGTTTGATTTGGAAAATAAGAACATTGATCTATATTTATTAGCCCTGGACTCTACGTGGATCCAAAAGTATTGACATGAACTAAATTATCTTCTTCTTGACCAACAAGAACTCCCATCATGTCCACTGGGCTAAAATAATTCAAGTTATGTTATGTCCAAGTCCACTGCATGGCTTTTCGAGTTTTTTCTCTGGTTTTAAGAGCTATCAATCTTTATTTGGTAATGTTGTCATGTACTGTTCCTGTTGGCAGTTTATTCATTTTTTTATTGCCGTCTAATATGCAGCATGGGATAAAAATATTTCCTTTTGTTTTTGTGGACCCTTATTAGTTCTCCACTTTTAAAATGACCAAATCATTAGCCACCATATGCTAGAATAAAATATAGTTTTTTAATATAAATCCATATATAAATATAAATTCTGATAACTCCAATCTTTAAAATTTGGTTGAGCCATGAAGTAATCTTTATGTTAAATAGTTGACAAATTTAATGAAATATTCCATTGGCAGTACTGTTAGCATTTAATTTTGTATTTGTACCGTGTAAATTACATATTAAAGATTATTTAGAGAAAATATGATGAGAAAAGATGACCCAAGTGGTTGCTGCCTACATTAAAAAAAAAAAACCACCTGGTATATTGATAATAAATAGCTTTCAATAATAATGTTTCAAAAAAAATAGCATAAGATTTTTAATAAAAAACATTTTAATAATGAATGTCATTAAAATTGTCATAGAATGAATTTTAGGCCTAGATATTTTATCAGGTGATATTAATTTTAGGTGTTGAATAGAACTCTTCCAAAATAGTACAAAATAAATTTCATATCAGTAATTGATTCATTACCATCATTAAAAATTTTGATGAACGGATAATTATATTACCTAAATATTATGTGTATTATCAATTTACTAGCTTTATGTCCCGGTTTCACCCGGGGAATTTCAATTTTTAATCTATAAAATCTATAAACTGAGACTTTTATCGAATCGAACTGTCGATTTTATAAAAACCAATGTAAAGCGAGATCAAAACGATTATTATAACAATAAAGAATATACCCAGAGATCGGCTGAAGTTATGAAATTTTAATAAGGACAGGTGTTCGCACCTGGTCTGAAAGAACCACTGAGCGAAATTTAGAGAATTTAGGACAAACGATATGGATTTCCATAAAGGAAAAACAGAATTTCACCTTTGTATGCATAGATTATAGCTGTATATCCCGGTTCCACACGGGGAATTTCAGTTTTCTAAAGAAACGGTCGATTTCGTAAAAAAAAAAAAAATTTAAGTGAGATCATTATGATTTTTATAACAATAAAGAATATCAGCTGAAGATCGGCTGAAGTTATGCAATTTTAATATGGACAGGTGTTCGCACCTGGTCTGAAAGAACCACTGAGCGAAATTTGGAGAGTAAAGAATATCAGCTGAAGATCGGCTGAAGTCACGCAATTTTAATATGGACAGGTGTTCGCACCTGGTATCAAAGAACCACTGAGCGAAATTTGGAGAATTTAGTACAAACGGTATGGATTTCTATAAAGAACAAACAAACAATCAGAATTTTAACTTTATTTATATAGATTGTTGTTTGTTTCTTAGTTTATTTAAAGCTAGTTATGCTGATATGGTTAATTGGACGATGCTTCTGTGGAAGTCCACGTATAATTATGATAGGGACCTTTAACGAGTACCTGACTTCGCACAGGCTCAGGACCTCGATTCCACGTCTCATGCGAAGGACGGCATGACCATGGATTTTTTATTCCTTTTAAACAAAAATCCAATTTATAATATTCAAATAAAATATATTTATTAAATAACTTTTCAGATAATTTATTTTATTATATCGTGTTGTTTTATCGATTGTTAAATATTTATATTTTTTTATCCTATCCTGGCTACATTTAAAAAAAATATATACTTAGATTATCGTTTTAAGGGCATAGGAATGGTTTTCTTAGTGATATAATAAAAAGAAATAAAAATTTAGAAATATTATTTTGAATATTGACAAATAAATATTTGTGGAAAAAATGTAAAGTATAATCACTGACACAAGACGTGAATGCCTCATCAAAGAAGCGTTTAGCCGCCGTTATTCGTCCCTTTGATCTTTGGATTTTTTTTATTTATTTTTTTTCCTGTTTTATTAAGGTTGTGACATATACGTTCTCGTTGAGGCGATACGCTGATGAAATGATATCAAGTTCTGAAGGACCGATCTCTTCAATATAGAGACGATTGTTCCATAATACTTATATATACATTTTTTGAACTGGTTATTTACACTATCAAACGTTTATATTCTTAACGAAGTTTTAATTTAGTGTATATAATTTTTGCTAAGTACCTATGTATTTATCAATTGAAATAATAAAAACCATATGGTATACAATATTTTGGTTTAATACTATTATTTTGTACATATACTTACCTTTGCTATTAAGGTTTTTTTATTTTTTCCTTTACCATTTTTTTAAAAAAATATTTATCGTATTTGATAAGTGATGGGTAGATGTAAAGTGGGTATAGATTATTTTTTCTTATGAAGTTTTTTTTTCTTCGTTGTCGTTTTACTAATTTAATATACTACTAACTAATTTTGTCAAGATTTTTGTTTGAAATATTGGTAACAAAATTATTCCTGTCCTGTATACATTCATTTGCTTTTAATAAGAAATATGAAAAAGTAAATATCGCACGTCGGCAAGAAGATGGTTATAAGTCAAAATATGTTAATTTGGAGTTAGGCATACCGTTGGAATCAGAATGACAAAACCTGCAGAATAACTGCTCCGTCAACGTTAGGTGCAATTTACCAATTTACCATTTATGGAGGGGATGGTCATATTGAAACAGGTCGTTGGCTAATTTTTAATTACGGTTAGTACCAGTGGTACTAACTGCTCTTATGGTAGACTTATTGAGATTAATGACTAATTTACCTAGTCGCTGTTTGTAGGTACATGGTAAAATTGAGAATGCAATTGAAACTCCACATGTCATTATGCTTAGAAAAAGTTTTTTGAGTTGTATAACCATCTTCTTACCGACTTCCCATATGTACCGATAAAATAATTTAAAAATTATATGAGGCTATCTGTCTCATTTCCTGTAGGACAGATGATATTTTAAATAGAGCTATTAAAACCTTATAGTATATAACTATATAAAATATGAACTGTGACCAATCAGTCTTTGTTTTTCCCAGCTCTTTCCGTATGAAATGCTCTATTGTAGCATTTTTTATTACATTTTAATGTCTCATAAACTTCTTAATTGGAATATTTAATACTAAAAAACAATGGTAACAATTGAGGCGTGGAAATGTTAAAGGCTGTAATAGCCAAATTATTTATTTCGAGATGAATAAAATTAGGTAGTATCTTATAGCTCAAATTTGGTTCTAAAAATAATAAAAAATATTAGAGGCCTTCATTCTCATTTCATTTATCATTAATACGTTACTGATAAATAATTTGAATATTAGTTTGTACCATCTCCAACCAAACTCTGTTGGCGTATTATTTCAGTATTTCTTTAAGTATCGTATCGAAAGTTGTATAGGTACTTAAATAGACTGAGGCACTTGTAGCGTTTTCTATTATGTAACCGAGATACATTCAGCGTTTGTGATATATCTTTTAGCGTCTCTAGATACTAAAATCTTCAAGATAGTCACTTACTACCGATTCTATTACATCAGGGATGAAATTCACTTCATTTTCCAATTACTATTTCCATTTTTTTCTTTGATTTTTGCTCGTAGATCTATCGATCAGTTCTGAATAGTTATGCATCGTTATTAATGACGGTATGCATAGACTTTCTTTAAGGGAAGAAATGTTATTAAGAAAAGATTATTTGCTTCTTTGAATTTGGAAGAATTATTTTTATACATAAACATATATTCTATGCATATACATAATCATACAGAAGTACTTGATTATTATTATTGATGAATTATTAAATAGTTTTTTTTTTCGATTTCGAAAGTAATAAAAAAAGTTTAAATTCACAAAAATCGGGAATTAATTGCAGGACGTTTCCTTTAATATAAAAGGATTAATCGGATTTTTTATTTTGATAATTTAATTAAACATTATCAGGGAACGTTAAAAAAAAAAAATGAAAACAAATAAATGAAAAACTGTCTCTGTTTAGAAAACTGCATGTAGGTATATCAGTCTTCAACTTGGAAAGCTTGACAGGTTTTGAATTTTGAAATCATCGCCGCCAGCGAAATTTTACGATGTGTCGCAACGGCAGTCACTCTTAAGTCCCTTCCCAAAATAAATAAAGCAATAAATCAGAGGCCATAAAAATATCTCGGTCTCCCGCTAAGGACCGAAAAAAAATAAAAATAGTAATTTCCTCTCCGACGTTTCGAAACCCTTTTCATAGCTGTCCCCTTTTCAAAGTTGGCGACTCAATTACCTGTTAGTTATTTAACCATGACAGTGTTATAGGAAGCGTCAAATGATTCCGTTGTGTTGGGGTTACGTCGTTGCTTTCTTATAAATATTTAACGGGGCGTATTAACTAATTCATCATACTACGTGCTGTAATTAACTAATAAATTGTGTCTTGTGTCGGCCCAGGGATCAGAGGGATGTTTAATTTTCCTTTATCTCACGTTTCTTATTACCCATGCGAAAGAAGTGTTGGCTGAGATGTTACGTTAATGCTAATTGCGGAAGTCTGAAATCAGAGATCTGACTGCCACTGGGGATAACGGAGTATCGTATACAAAGCTATGCAAATTTAAATAAAGGATTGTAAAAGTAGTAGCTGCACTTACAGAGTTGAACCTCAAAAGTTATGTATTGCTTAAAAATAAATTAATATACGATACGTTGACAAACTATTGTTGCATTTTAGAATTTAAGATTTCTTTTATTAGCTTGTGACGTCATTTTTTTCTGTAAGAAATTAACGACATAAAACTAGCCACATTTCCTAGAAAAAAAGAAGAAGAATACGTGGATGTAGAAATAGTTGTAGTTATTCATTAGGGACAGTGTAAAAGGGAAATCTCTTAAAAACATTTAAAATTTGAAGAAAAAAATGATGTATTTTTTTCTAAACACATTTGTACATCGTTTTAATGATGGACTTGTGACGGATGGACTGTTAATTAATTTTCCATATTTACCTCTAAAATAAAGTAATAAGTACTTTCTTATTTATGTTTTCCCTTGGAATTCAGTATATGAATTATATTTTATAAAAAATACCACCTAGTTTAAATTTTGTAGTAATGTGACTGACTATATTGTTCATGACTTAGATAAATCGTTCTCAAATAATAAACGTCTCAATTACTTGAATAGTGAATAAAATAAATTTAAAAATTAAAGTACTCCTTACATATGTTTATGTTTTTATTTTGATAAATTTCTTGAATAAACAGCTATGATGCTATAAAACAAAATAGGTTTGTATACCAATGAATTTGACTGTATCGATCTTTTAGGGCAACTTGTGAGAATGAAATCCTTTAAGTTGGTTTTGATCTTAAAGGAAGTTGAGCTAAAATTAATAATAATAATAATAATAATAATGATAAAAAAGGGATAAATTGTTACTCACTGAGTAATAATTAAGGCTTGAAACTTATTTTCTGTTGTCACACATCCCTCAGTGATTCTAATTAGATGAAAGTCCATAAAGGACAGAAAAGTGTTAGTTGGACATGGCCTACGAATTCCTTCTAGATCTGATAGACTGCCAGGAATAGTCAGACAGTGGAAGAATGCTCCGGAGCTTGCTGACAGTTACACGGTTGTTCGGAAGCTATACGATCATCGGAGAACACTCGGAGGAGATTTACTAAGACCTGGGCAATAAAGAAGAAATTGCCCCTAACAAGAGGGCTAAAATAAGACCTTGCCAGATGGGACATACACAGTATACACATTCTGTCAGCCGGTGTAGACTCACGGACCTCTGTGTATAAATACACGAATAGATTTACTGACTCGCTCCCTGCCAAAGATTGTATTTTTAAGTGGGACAGGAGCTTTGTCGTCAGTCTCATCTTTATTTTCTTCTTAATTTCCTCGTACTCTCTTGATCGGCGTCCCTCTTTACGGCAGAGGATTCCTTTCTGCTGCTTGATGTCTTCCGACGTTGCTCAGCTTCTAACAGAAATATCTCTTCTAGCTGTTTGTAGGATTGTCTCAGATGGGCTATAAACTGGAGAGGACAGTATATCTTGGTTTCTTGTTGTTGTTTTTTTTCAGGAGTGCCTTTCATTCTTTCTCATAAAATTAACATTCCTCTTTAGGTATGTTGAACATCGGACTGACTTTTATTTAATGTTTAAGCTTTATTATATTTTTGGTTTTAAACTATTTGAAAATTAAAAATAACTAATGGGAAATTAATATAATTTGAGTATTTTTCGAATAAATGAAATTCCTTTAAGGTTTTAATTCTTTTTTTTGAATTGCGTTAATCAAAACAATTCACTGTACAACCAATAATAGCTGAAGAAAACAAATAGAAAATAGAAAGAAAAGGAAAGCTGATAAACACGCCAAAATATTGACAATGTTTAATAGGGCTGGGTTATGATAAAAAAAACAACGTACACTGTACATACATACGTATTAGATTGTTGGCGTCAACTGTAAACGCCATCAAAGCCTGACAGTGATAATTCATATGTAATTTTAATTTTTCACAAATAATGTTGTTTAATTATTCAAGACATAACTATTTAAAAAAAAAAAAAAGAAACTTCAAGAACCATAGTTATTACAAAGACAAAAGCAAAAACTGTGAGAAACCTTTTAAAAAAAAAAATCAACAATCAGCGTTATTGTAATTATGGACTGAACTCGACGCGCAACTTTGGCATCTGATTTGTATTCCGTTGAATAACTGCATTATCAGATTGCAAATTCAATCATCATTAAAACCTAATCACTATATATCTCTCTTCTTCAGTATATTTGTTCCTTGAGGTCGCAGATAAAAATAGATTGGCTGACCATTTTTTTTCTTTAGATAGTCATATCCGGCAAATTAATAATATAAAATAATTTTAGTGATTGGCGTGCGATAGTTATTTAAGGTAGGCACTGTCTTTATTTAAATATTTAATTATATTTTTAAAATGTAATTGTTTTTTTTTAATCACAAATACTG
This sequence comes from Aelia acuminata, assembly GCA_911387785.2. Lineage (NCBI taxonomy): Eukaryota > Metazoa > Arthropoda > Insecta > Hemiptera > Pentatomidae > Aelia > Aelia acuminata. The sequence goes on along the minus strand of OU426983.1, from coordinate 73,192,015 downwards.
ATATCGATTGGATCCTGATGGAAATATGATAATTGTATATTCATGGCATGTGAGTTCATTTTAAGATCAAGGTCAAAACGTTTCTGTTTCTCACCGCTATTTGTTGATTTAAATACATTTATACATATTTTTCACATTTTTTTTTTTTTTTTGTATTTACAAACCAAGAATAATGTTTATTTTTTATTTCAGTATTTAGCATTAGCTAATTCAGAAATTAGATTAGACTTAAGATTATTTATATCACCCAGGAGATATTTTCCTCAATGGCGCCAGATGCCCGATCATGAAAATTTCCTCCATTCATATTTGATCGTGGCTTAGAACTGCCGATGGATGAGTGAGTGGCTGCTAAGTCATGGACCAGCTGCCTCAGAAGTAGAGGTCTACTCCTGGGGTGTAATTTACAAGAGATTGATGGCGAGCAGATTCGTTGGGAAATTGAGCGTTGCCGAATGAGGTGATCCTGTTAATAAACGTGTCAATTAATTATTTATATTATTTGCGCTTAAATGTTCGACGATATAGGAAATGTTATCAATCTGAAGAAAACATAGTGACTTTAGGAGAAAATATAATAATTTACTGTTTCCAGCATTGGTATTTCAAAGCCTCAAAAGGCCAATTCACGTTTGGGCAATGAATACTTCGGGAGATCTTATAGTTATTAGGGAATATCTTAAGTGTTTACGATATGGCGATCACGATCTCAGCTTCATCGCTCTTCGATTAGGTGCTGTGAGTCAACCGGTATTTCCAGTATCGTTAATGGCCCGGGACCAATCTGTCCGACGCCGAATGTCCTCGATAATCATTTTTTGGACAATTCCCGATAATAGCCGTTGTAAAGTATCCTTATTTATCACCCTGCCTATTGACAGCTTGTACCCACTGGCTCGGAGTTATTAGATCCGGATTTGTTGACCGAGAGACGGGATCGTACGGAATTTCGGTGGAAATGGCCCGTTGGAAGATTGAGGCTGACAAAAAAAGGAAGAGATAGAAAGAGAAGAAAAAAGGAGAAAGGACACTGAAACATAGAGGATGGAGATAAAACAAAAAAAAAAAAAAGGATACAGGACACATTATCTAAGGATCCATCAGCATTTGTCAAATAGAAACCGGTCCACGAGAGCAGCTGCCTCTTCGTCCTCTGATGTCTGTCATTGGTATGTCTGTCTGTCTGTTCTGGGCTATCAGAGCGGAAAACACTTTCGAGTTCATAGTCAAGAGCTCCCTAGTCCTGTCAGTAGTTCATGTGGTTTCGTATCCATTTTCATTCATATGTACGTGAAAACCATTTCATCTAACGTAGCCCGAATCCTCTAAAAACCTAAAGACCCATAAGTAACTAAAAAACTATTTCATATTCCTATGTTTAACATTTTTCGGTTTAAACTGAGTACTCCCCTCTAAGTGCCCCTCAGATAGTACTGTTTTGCACTGTTGACGTGGTTCTGCCTTTTTGGCCCTGTTTTCAATGAGCATTATTTTTTAATTTATTTCTTTGATTGTTTTTTCGGGTCTAAAACTATGCCCACGTGGTCGTTATAAGAACGTATTTAGACACCCAGAGGCGATAAGTAGGACAATAAACAGAAGCATTAAATAATAAACTAGACGGGACATGTAAGACGGGGGCGCCATGACAGACAGCTACAAGACAAATGATAGCCGGCGCAGTGTCAGGTGTGGAAGATCAATCAATATAGCCTTATTTAATTACGGCTAACTGTTGACTGATGGCCGGTCCCTGCCTCTGTTATCCGCGGCATTAGTGACGTTTTAATCGTGATCGTGGGTGTCCGACATGTCGCGAGTAGGTACCTTGTCATCGATGGGTGCGTAGGATGGTAGGTACCGATACGGAGGGGTGGTTTAGTTGATAATAACTTTAAAATTTTAGAAATAAAAGTTCAGAGAAAAAGGATCGTACGAATAACCTTGCAACTGTGCCTAGTGTATACAGTTTGGATGAGATGTCCTCCTTGCAGGAGTACGGATTGGTTTTACCGTTAAAAGGATTCCGAAATGAATCTTTGAAATCTGAATGAAAAGACGATTACATCAGGATAAAAACGTGTCCCTCTAACATTATGGCATTTACATTATAATCACATTGAAGCTTAATTGCTAGTATCAATATACGGACTCTTTCCACTACATCTTGTTATCCTTAAATGTAAAAGATTGAAAAGAAAAAAAAAAAAAAAGCTTCTTTACCTATAAAAAATATCTGTTGATTCAGATAAACGTAAAATCTTTTCTATTTAAATAATCTCATTAAAAATTATTCTAATTATGGAGGAGTAAGCGTAGGGGGTAATAGTAAATAAAATAAAAAAATGAACTGGGTATGAAGGGAATATATTTAGGTTGGGGGTAGGGGTCTGATGATGATGTAGTTTAGAACAGATCCTAATGATGCCAATCATTGAGAGATTGATAGAAGATCGGGACAGTTATGAAAACCTCTCGGATCATAATCAATCACTCCAAATCTATCCATCTTCTTGTTGGGCGCCAATAACGGTCCAAATTAGAAATTATTTAAATTTCATTGACCAATTCAATAAATCTGTTTCAGCAAACATTCATAGTCATTATGTATTTATGTCAATATTTATATTTCAGAACAATGTTGTAATTATTTAAATAATGGAAAGTAAGAGGTATGGGATTTGATAGTTTTTCTTTATAATGGCAATAAACCACTTATCATCATTCATTTAAACTAAATATAAATATAAATCAAATTATTTAATAATATATATATATATATATATATATATATATATATATATATATATATTTTGATTGTACTAAAAAAGATATTTATCGTGTATATTGGATATATAGTTCTAATAATAATCCTAATTTTAGAAAAGAATTAAAACCGAAACAAGTAAAAGAGTGAATTCACTTCTTATTTTCATATTCTTTTAATTACAGAGAAAATTTCATCAATTGCCTACCACATTCTTGACTATTGCTTCGCCTCCAAATTCATTCTAGACCAAGTCGGCTCTAAGTATTTTCCTAGTTCATTTTTTAGTCTCAAGTTAGTTTTTGGCTGCCTTTTAGTCGCTTACATTGTTTTGTTTGTCGTTCCATTTTATCACTTGTCCAATAATCATATTTAGATCTTAGTTTTTGACCTTTCCTTTTCCTTTTTCATCATGGACAGACACAGTGGAAGCTCATGGAATACAACTAGTAGGTAATTTTGTCTGTTGATGATGTGAGGGCGCCTTATAGGCAATGGGTTTGAATTTTTTATCTGAAGTAAATATGCCATACGAATTTCACGATAAATTGAGTTTTACCATATTGTCTCAACCATAATATATGGATGGTTATATGTTATCGTTTCCCTTCCAACCGGTTCTAGAGATTCCTTTTCTTTGTCAGGATTCCACTCCTTGTATCCGGACTTTATATCCCTTTTCTCACCGAGGGAAATTGAGGATAATTCAGTTTCACAGGGTTTCTCTGCAAAACCACGATAGACTAAGATACTCTCCATGGAAGTTACGCCCGGAATGGCTTCATAATACCTTAAACTTATTGAACTATTAAAATCGCGAGTCGGAGCTGCTTAGGCGAGCCACTTCTGAATAAATTATCGATAAAATTCTCGATAGACACGGCAATCGATCTTAGACCCTATTTCACACATGTTACCACCGGCAAGACCAGTTCAGGTCTTCCAACTCTTCTTGCACAGAAGATTTTCATGTTTTACAATAGTTTATTGGTTGTCTACTTGCTTGTATTATCTCGCGTGTATTGAGGCTCTTTAGATCTTCCCACAATCTTGCTATGAATTGTTATTTATGAAAATGGACATTAATCATTAAATCTATATCTTTGATGAAACCTCATTACATACAATATTCTTCTATAGAATAGATTTTGCATTTATTTTTAAGACATGTCAATTTTAATACCATTGAAAGAATGATACAATACAGTTACAATAATGAAACTATCTTGTCTATTAAGGCTCTATTCTTCACTCATTGTAAACATACTTCAATAATTCAAAGTACTAGTAAAAAAAATTGTTTTTTTTTTTTTTTTTAGTAGGGCCCTAATTATTCAAGCTGTCTTCTTCTTATTTCTGATTCGGCTTTCGGGATATGTTTTCCTCATGGGACCATATCATTTCAATAATACACCCCTCAATACAATTTTCTGAGCGTGATCAAACTTGGCCTTTCCATAGTCCGGGAAATTTATACCTCTGGGCGACTTCAATTCACAACTGATGCTGGTAACCATATGCTGTAGAATATTTGAAAACCAAACGTAACAACGTTTGTCCCTGAAGATTCTCGTTAAATATTCCGATCCATCGAGGAGGATACGTCTCCTATTGTAGATAGAAATCTAGAACTAGACGTATTCATTACGCGTGGGCGTGGCTGTGGGCGGAGCCTGTTGTAACCATCAAAATCCTGATTGGCTCCAGTCGGCGAAATATATTTATATCTCACTCTTTGAGTCCTCAATATATAATGGTTCCATAAATTGGAACTCCAGCCGTTTTACTAGGGTTATTTATTCAGATCTAACGTTTCTCACTTAGAAAGTCGACTTCTACCTGTGTTCATCCTCTTTCATTCGGCCAACCTCCAGCATTTTACAGCAGTCTTTTGGGATATGGTATTGATGACAATTATTTGCATTTATTATATTTAAAAATTGTTTTTCTTCGACGTTTTGTGAATATTTTCACCAAGGTAGGGAAACATATCATTGAATGATATACATGAAGAACGACATCATTAAACTTTATTAAATTAATTTAATGTGCATATGATTATTTCTAAGAAAATCTGAGAATACTTAAAGTGTTATAAGGCTTAAAAGCATAGTCATCTTAACACAACCATACAATAAAAAATGAATATTGACCATAAATGATATGTATTTAAATAGTTTTAGATACATGAAATTGTTTAGTAAGTAAAACCTGCAAAATATTCAAGTCTGTGTGTGAACTTTTTGATTTTGATACTTCTCAGTCTCATGATTACATATTTAAAAAATTCAACATTCTGACGATTTCATTTGTCACATATCATTAACCCCAATATTACTATTTTATGTTTTTTAAATTAATGTAAACGCTTAAGATACTTGATTCTGTGGGTATTAAAATATTTTATTATTCGTTTCTAAATATCCATAGTTTTATAAATACGTTTAATAAATATTTAAATAAAGGTTTATCGCACAGTCCCTGACAGAAGGACACGGGGAGAAGAGATGTGACGAGCATTGGTGCAGTACGGGCTCCTTTGCCTGGCCGCTAATAGATAAAGCCTGCCCACATCCACCTCCGTGATAGCATTATGGACTATCTAGAGATAGCATCGAGGATAGATTTACGGGTTACACTTCCTTCGTGATCCTTCCTTCAATGCTCGTGTAGTTCCATGCGGGCTCCACATAAGGACACCTCCCCTCCGTGAGGTCCCTCTCTTCGCTATCACAATATCCCACGGCGTATCCGATATCCAGCGCCCTGTCCTAGATTAGAAAGTTGATTGAGACATTCCCGATCGGTGTTAAGTAATGCAATATTCCATTTGCTGAATATTTAGGTATTTATTGGTACCAATGCAGCACTCAAAATGAGTACTAATCTCTTTCTGAAATATAATGATATTTTATATCTTATATTTCTCATATTTATTTGAGGAGGTGAGGTGCAAAACTCGTTCGTTCCATATGAACACGTTTTTCAAGAAACTCAAAATACTTATCACGTCTTGTAGCGTGGCCAGATAAAAAAAAAAAAAATTGCCTTCGAAAGGTAACCTGTGGAAGTGAGCTTGGAATGAGAAAATTTCCTGATTTAAAGGTAACAAAAACCACTAACAAAGTTTGAAATGAGAAAGTTTTGCAACAAAATGTTTAAAAGAATTGACTATTGCTGCACACCACATTAGAACGAACGAGTTTTAATTGACAGCTTAAGTTGAACTTCTATAAAATGTGAAGAAAACAAAAGCGAAGTTTTTTTTTAATAAGTAATATTTATTATTTAACCATTTTATTAATAAATTCGGTATCATTTTACAAAATAATATAACCCACTGACTTAAAACATTTGACTAAACATTTCTTTTGTTGATGAATTTTTCAAAAATATCTGTTTACAAAAAGACTAGATCCTAAGGCCATCGTCTTCATCATCCTGTTGTTCGTTGTTTCCCTTGTCTGTGGCAGATATATTGAGAACTCGTGTGTAATACATCAATGATTCGTTGGTCCTCCACTCGTCACCAAAATGCTTTTTCAGCAGATTATCAATGTCTTTCAGCTTGTCGGAGCCATTTGAAAATCAATTACGAATATAGCTAGGTAAGAAGAATCGAGTATAAACTGAAATAAAACACTGGAGTTTAAGGAGCTTTCGATCTTTTGTTCAGAAAGAGTAACAGAATCTGCTGAAGTGAACGATTGGGATGGGTGCATAGTGAGGAAGTTATTATATTATGTTATCACGATATTATAGTAACCAAAGAGTTTTGTTTCACAACGAGTGACGAACCAGTTTTGAAACACAATGGGCTATGGAACGAATCAGTTCTGCAACAAACCGCTATTTTGTATAGCAAAAATCGCAAGTTTTGCTCCGATCTGATAAGATATGTTGAAAGAGCATTAAAATATCTTTCAGAATCCACTGCCACCTCAATTTCTCAAATAAATGGAACGAACGAGTTTTGCATTTGACCTCCTCATTTATTTGATGCAATGCTACAATGAGAGATCTAAATTCAGCCTATTCATGCATAATTAGAATAGGGATCTTTAACGAGTACCTGACAACGCACAGGCTAAGGACCGCCCTTTTTCGTTACCTAAGAAGACGGCATAACCAAGGATTTTTTACTTTCTTAAAAATAATCCTAGGGCCACCTGCCGGGCTCGGGAGCGGGGTAGCTCACTGGTAAGGCAGCGAATTGCTGTGCTCAAGGTCCCGAGTTCGATACTAGCTTGGCTCAGGATATCTTTATTATTCTACCACAGTTCGTTTCGTGGGCCGAGAGACCCTCCTGGGGCAAACCCAGCCTCTATAAAATGAATCGATCTAATTAAAAAATTAAGGGGGGGAAACCTGGCGGTTAAGCGTCATCATGGTCAAATCACCTCCTTGCATGACCGCTGACCAAGAAACAGTGCTCTTCCTTACATAGTACTGAACCCAAGACCCTTCATGGGTTGTAGTGGTAAAGGTTTTTTTTTTTTTTATCATATGCCCGGTTACTTACCCGCGAACTTGAGCGTAGAAACCGGCTATGCTAACCAATAGAACTCAGCCAATTAGGGTTTAAGTTATGTATGTGTATTTATTCGCTTATCAAACTGAAGTAAATCGTTTCCTTAAAAGTAAACGAAGTAATTCATATCCTTGTAAGGCATTGATCTATATTTAAGAAATGATAAATGTTAATTGATTAAAATTACAAATTTTGTGTTAACTAATCATATCCATAAAGCAGAGAAATGAATGGAATGAAATAAAGGGATTAAATGTAGGGATGCTTTGTTTCAACTATTTCGACTTATTATAATGAAATTAAATTAAGAAACGTGAACGTAAATAAAATGAAAAATAGGAAGGTTTCTAATTATGATTAGCAAGTCATTGAATAAAATAGTGTGTAAAATTATGTATTCGCATCCATTGAATAAAATAGTGAAGTAAAAACCATCAATAAAGACATTTTCCTTGATATAATCTAGGTATTTTTAGTCGTTATGGAAAACTGTAATTTAGCATTAAATATCTGTTGAAGGAGCAAAGAACTATTAGAGGTGAAAAAAGTAGCAAATAAACTAAGATAATATATATCTGTAGGCATAAAGTTTGAAGCGGCGGATTTTGAGTACACCAATTACAGCATTGCTGCCAACTGGTGCCATTAATTACCATTAATTAAAAATTATTACCCCATATGGTGGCTAACAGAATACCATAACTTAGCCAGAATGAGCCATAAACAAGATGGCGTTCTCTTTTTTTTGCCGGGCCCTTTTAACGTTAAATTTTATTTTTCAGAAATTCCTTCGAGATCGGTAATGATTAAACGCGGGGCCGGAGGGTTTTTATTGAATTTAAAAATGCTAATTAATGACCAAGTATTCGTAAGCTAATAGGGACCATTAAGACCCTTATGATGTTCTTTGCCTTTATATTATCCTCATTAATTTATTGCTGCATCGGTCATTAAGTGGATATAATCTCTGTCGGTGGCCGAAACCAATATGATAACGACAAACATAGTAAATATTAAATGAATGATTAGATATACAATAAGTTTTAACTAATGAATTGTTAACTATCGCAAAACCGTTAGTTTTTTATTCACATCTTTATTTATTTACGTACGGTCCTGCAAGAACACATACTTCTTCCACAGCAGCCCACCATTCTCCATGATCTTGAGCCTCCCATCTTTGAACGCCTAGCCGCCTCAGATCCTCTTCCACATCATCCAACCATGAGCCATCCGGTTTCTCATATTCTTTGCCATTCTCTTAGGTATTCTTTGTTCGCGAATTCTATTCCCATTTCCAATCCATATTTTTACCGACTTAACCATCCCCAAGTTCTATCATATAGTAATTAATACTTCTCCTACAAATATTTGGGGTAATTCCGCCTCATATTCTTCCGAGTAGCTTTTTCTGCAAAGAGTTTGGGCATGCGTTCTGCTCGTCTGCTTGAAGGGCCAATCGTATATTGCACATCAAATGGTTCCATACCTAGCCGCTATGATCAGCGAGGGATTTGAACATCGTCGACGATTCTTCGCCATTCATCACATGTCCAGTGCTGCAGCCCTCCACAGCCTGCCTCCAAACTATATCGATGTCCTCTAGCCCCGGAGTAGTAGCCTGCCTCTCCGTCTCGCGCGGATACCTGGCCTCCCTAGAGTACCATACAAAATTGACAATTATTGGATTGTATTCAATTCCGGCAGAAAGAGGGTAGAGTGCATTTTATGTATGCCTTTTAAACCATGTTAAAATTCAGCATGAATGATAGTTTCTGGTAATACCCAAACCTTTTTTGATATTTTGTAATTCGTTTTGTGGTAGATCTAAATTTGCTAAAAAACAACAACAGTAAAATAAAAAGTTTTGAATATTTAAAAATTTAATGAACAGACACCATTACAAAGCGTCATAAATGAGTTTTATTCGTATTCTTATAAGATGTTCAGATAAGGTAGATTAATAATAATCTATAACTAAAATGAATATGGAATGAAATGTACTATACATTCACATTCCAGAAAGTGAGCAGCATTCTAGACATTAATAATATTTAGACAAAACATAGAAGCAGGGTCATAATCATTTGTCATCTCGCGACCAAATCGCCCTCGTATTTAACCTAAAATTAACTCCGCGTAGCCAGATAACATCCATCACAAGAGTAATTGTGTCGGCAATTACACAATAATACAGGCGCAACCATTATCAGATGCGGCTAGAGAAAGTCCACAGTCCAGGATGTGAATGTGAGATATATGAGGGAAAGCGATGGGGGTATTAATATTGTCCCTATATCGGCCGATATGGACACCGGGCAGCTTGTTGAGGCTGTATGGAATGGTAACTCTTTGTGTTGTCTTTGCAGTAAAAGAAAACGTTTAGCGGTAGTAAACTATATGTACAGTATTCCCCAGAAGTAAGTGTTAATGTTGTCAACCAGCTTTATAGATAGATGTTACTACCCTATCCTAGGTCATGGCGTTCCTAGAATAACAATTTTAAGAAACAGCAGAGCCAAAAAGATATTTTAAAACACCTCATCGAAGCGGTGTAATTCTATGAGCCTTCGACAATGACTATCTGAGTAATCTAAGATTCCTGAGCGGAGTACTCGAGCAATCCTTCTCACATTACTTTCTCGGGCGAGCAGAGCAGATTCCTGTGCAGAGAACCTGCTCTCGTTACAGTGCCTTGGTTCATGATGGCTTCTTGTTCTTATCGAATTCTTTGGATACGATCTAGCAATGTTACACGGCGATTCTTAATCGATGCATTGCAATATTGTTGATTACGTGATTACTGATCAATTTCTGCCTTCTTAAGATGCATTCTCACTGAAGTCGAAAGGCGACTCAAACGCACAGTTACATCACACGATTTCGAATAAATGTTTTTCCTCATAAATCATTATATATCTACCATTTTCTTTCACTAATTGCATGCGGAGTTCATTTTTCTCTCAATCTTTTGTTACCGTTTAATTTATGATTAACCGTTATGATTAAAACAATGTAAAAGAATCGCGATCATAGTAAGTAAACTTCTCTTAGTAAATCATTTTCTTTTTTCGTAAGGGTTTAAGCCTTTGATTCTTTTTATTGGCCATGTCCTTTTTTGCTTCATCTTCATATTGTTTCACCTTTATTATCATGTTGGGATTGCATTGCCTATTTTAATTATCAATTTTATACCATATATATTTGAGAAACTAAATTCCTTATTTTTACTTTCACTTAACTATGTATGAATTATATAGTAAGGGAAAGAAACTGAAAATTAGCGAAGAATTTCAAGTTTTCCAATAATTACTTATAATACTTATAATATAAGTAAATGTAAAAAATGTATAATACTCTATACATTTGGGAGAATGACAAACAAAAATAAGTAACTAAATATGGATAAAGATATTTTCTGTGAAGTTTTTGAATTGCGTTTTTACAATTATCTAAATACGTTGATTACTACTCCAAGTAGATAAGTGAAAGTTGTGTGTTGCGCGCGTCGCGCCAGATTTTTTTTTTTAAATAGCTATCTTTATTAAATAAAGGTACTATAGGAAGCATCCTCTCAAATTAGGAAGTGGTGCCACATACTATTAATAATAAAAAATATTCACATTGATTATCTTAATTACAAATGAAAATATACTAAGCCCTTGACATTTTTAAGAAGTATTCAAATATTAAAAATTATTTTATTATTCAAAATAAAATCCTGGAGCTAATTAACAAGAATTGATGTGTAATATTATCCCGATTTTCTGAGTAAATTAAAAAAATTAAATTTTCTAATTTTTTTGAAAGAAATGAATGAATAAAATAATTGCCTATTAGTTTTAATATGATATTTTTTTCAACTGTTATATCATCTTCAACGATTTATAAGCTTTTTATGTAATAAAATAAATGTTTCTTTTCTCAGTTGAAGAGGGAAAATTCCAGATTTTCCGGGCTGTTGTCACTCGAATCAATGGCTACCAATTGATGTTTAATCTTTTTTTTATTTATTTCTTTATTGAGTTCAAAAGGTGAGCTGTATTAATAGGATTTTTGGTTCTAACTCAATGTTTTTTCCTTTAATATAGCACTAATTTCGACGAACAAAACTGTTTAGTGGCACAATGTTCTCATATAATAATAATTATTACCACTTATAATTATTTATAAATGTTTATAATCCATTTAAAACATTAGTGGTAGATGTGTTCTGAAGAAGCTTGTGTATCTATATATTGCCTGTTATTGAAGCGTAGGAATTCAAATGGTCTATAATATAGAGGTTTAACACCATACGGAGGTGTATATGAGCCTTTCAGTTGACAGAATGCCTAACTCCAATTTCATCATTTTTCAGAAAAACATGAACACACTTCAAATAATATTCTGGAAACTGTGATGTTTTAATATTTATCCCATACCTAATAAAAGAAGTGAACTAGTTAGTAAATATTGTCCTGAACACTACGCGCAAATAATGATACATGAAAAGAATTGTGGCTGTATAGAATAATTGATTTTCCTAAAATTTATTTTAATAGCAAAAAATCTTGGAGAAATTCTCAATAGGGCAGGATTGTCAAACAGTATTCGATTTAATAAGGTAGAAGGGGGACGAACGATCTGTTGGCTAAAGTTTGAATTAAAAAAAAAAAAAAAAGTAATAATCTTTTTGAGATATAGAAATATTCATGTATGAAGTATTATAAGCAGCTAAACTTAAGAGTATGTTATAATGTGTTTATGTTATATTTAGAAAAAAATAAATAAACTTGGATTTCTCATATTTTTGTTTTTAAAATCCTTATGAGTAGTAAAATAAAATAAAAATCAAAAGCGGTGTTTAGAAGGAATTAGGCTTTAAAAAATTAGTCCAAATAAATCATTCAATAGAGAGCAGTTTATAAAAGACAAAATGAGACTTCGTTTTTATCTTGTTCCTTCCTCATCGAAGATAGTTACAACTGACTGTTTATCAAACAAGCTATCCTAGCGGATTCGAACCCGCCAAAGAAGCATCAAACCGCCGTCAAACGATCCTCGATGGAAGGCAAATTAAACGGGATAATTTTCGAATCAGTTGCAGCGGACGAGATGGGAGTTGGGCGGACTGATCTGTCAATGTCTGCCATCGGCTGACGGCAACAACTTGGACGACCGTCCAAAAAACGGAAGCCGTTGTCGATAATGAGCAGCTCCCGCCCTGCCATGGCTCTGTTCCTGTCCTGTCACTCAGTCATTTATATCTCAATTATTTGGTCGAGTTTTCATTCGGTAATGGGTAGGTATGTATTACTCGAAGTAGTTGAAGAATAAATCATGTCGTATGAAGCCTAATACTGATTTGAATTATAAATATTGTTTACTGATATCTTAAAAAAAAAATATGCGTTGAGATAAATCCACATTTTAGATTATTATTATGGTTAATCCTCCTCCTCTCTCAAGACATATAAATAAAATAAAAAGAATTAAAACTGAGAAAGACTCTTTACGAACGTTTTCATACGAACTCACACGGAAATATAAACCTTTTTACACGAGATTTAGCTTGAGATGAAATGCCCATGAATATGAGGAAGAGATTAAAAAAGGCGTTGGATGAGTGATCTTTAAGAGAGATCGTTACCAAACCAGATTAACTAAAACAAGCAAGGGAAGAGGTACTGATGGGTTCCATCCTTCCCATGCCTGACATGTTACTATATGTACAGTAAAAAGAGTCATCAAATCTGCTGATTTCCAACATTTTAAAATGAATTAAAAAAAAATAAATAAATAAAAGATTAGTAGTAGATATTTACCTTTAAATAAAATATATTTTTCCTTACTTTACAAATATATTTTTTTTTACGTGATATTTATTCTTCTTGTAATAACAAAAAACGTACATTTCGAACATTTTCATTGTTTGTTTGTTTGTTTAACGTCACTTTATGCCACTGAGGCTAATCGGACGATGCTACAGTGGGAGTCCTGGATATACCTGGAGAGGCAAAATTAGGATAGGGATGTTTAACGAGTACCTGACATCGTACCGGACCATTTTACGTCCTATCGGAGGGACGGCATGGCTAAGGATTTTTTCCTCCCATTAAAAAATCCTAGGGCCACCGATGTGCGCGAACCTGCGACCTTTAGCATTATAGGATGCCATGCTAACCACTATACCACAGGTGACCCCGAACATTTTCTTTCTTTTATTTATTTTTTGTAAAAAACAATAAGTAACAAAATATGATGCATAAATTGTCCTCTTTATATTGACATAAGGGCTTAATATTAGAACTTGATAGAACCCTGAAATTAAAAAAAAAATTCCGAGAGTATTTAAAAAAAATTAATTTATTTTATTTAGTAATGAATGCGATAATAATAATAAAGAAAATGTTATGAATAAGCACGAAGTGAAACTACCCATTGGCACTCAACAAATACAACTAACATAGAAAGTCCCGAGACCATCTTCTTTTCTTTCTTTTCTTTTCTCCTTGAAAAAGTTAAATACCAATTTTGTATTGAAAGTCCAAATTTTATTAAATACGACATAACTGCACTACAGTTTTTTTAAAAAATATATAAAATGATTGTAAACAGAAAAATTACAGTATACTCCTTCTGCTAGGGTTAATAAATCAAATTAATGATTTCTGAAAACAAAACAGAATTAACTTTCTTTTTTTTAAATATCGAAATTATTATGTTGATCTCTCTAATGGAAATTTTATATTAGTCTCTAGAAATTTATCGAAATCGAACAAAATGTATAAGTATATCGAAGAATTTATTTTTCTATATTCAGCATTGTTAACCGTGAGTTTTCGTATATTTCGTAATATAGTCATATTAAAGAATTACATATTACCTCGACTAGAGGTTTTTCCGTCCGACAAATATCCCATCACTGGAGACCCCCGTAGAGATAGAAGTATAAGAAACTGACGGTACAAGAGAGGAGCGACACGGACGTGATGTTGACGAGATGGGGGGTGACGTTATGAGGAAGGACGTCACATTGAAGACTTGCCGTCACAGCTCCCAGTCATATCAAAGTTGTCCCCTTACCTGTCACCTCTTCCAACTTTACTATCTCAAGAGTCCCTTCCAGTTACATCCCCTCAGTCTTACACCTGTAAACTAATTACACCCCTTTTTATATCTTCTCTCTCATATGTGTTCATTCTAAACTTTCGAAAACTTAAAATTGTAGGGTAGAAAATTAATTTTTAAACATTATGTAAATGTTCCAGTATATATTCAAATTTTTATCTTCAAGCGCAAGGGAAACGTAAAAGGAAATACCAAAGTACCTTTTGCTGAACTTTTACAATATTTGAAAAATAAGTGATAAAGGGAAAACAAGATCATCTGTTTCAAGAGCAAATCACTGATGTAAACAAATATCCTTTTTCATGAAAATTGAGTACGGAAATTATAAAGGTCCTGGTATTTATTGAGAAGTGGAAAATATAGAAACCAAAGGAAGATAGATCATTACTAAAAGAGATCTTAATCCTTAAAAATTATATTAAAAAATATGAAAGATTTGTAAGGAATTTTTTCTAGCAGTCGATACAGAAATTAGGCGAAACGAATTTCCTAAGGATTTGTTTTATTTTATTGTGTAATCTGTCTCTTTCTCTGTACTGTATCTTTTTTATTGTATAACTCTAATATTTTATTGTATCTGATTGTTATATCAGCTTATATCAATTTAATTAAGTTTATTATCTCTTTTAGGAATGAATTTCAGCCAAATAGGATTTGTTGGCAAATTTTGGTAGTTTTTAGGATTTATCGAACAGAATTAGCAGAATAGGTGTCCCATTCCAAAAAATAGAGTAAAAAGAGTTAAAGGTTATGAATGGAAACGAAATTACTATGTTCAATAGAGAAAAATTACTCATATGACTTCAATACAAAAAATAAAATAATAACTTAATTGCTGACCATCTATTATCAGAATAATCTAGTTCGGATATATTGTAAAATGAAATTCCTTTCACAAGAAATTAAAGAAAATATTTGTTTAAAGGGTCCAGATATTCTAAACACGTTAGCTTTGTTTAGTTCGGGGTTTACCAAAACTCGTATTCAATATTAGACAAAGAAAGCTATTCAAAAAATAGAAAATTACTGGAGGCTATAAATATAACCAAAAAAAATATATTTACAGTTTTATAATCTTTATTTTATTTTATGCACTTTGTAACTTTTTATTAATTGATTGATATTATATATTTTTTGCATTCCTGCAAAGGACCGTATAAATACTAATATATATTTATAATCTGTATGTGTTTCGGTTTTATTATACATATAGGTACTTTGCTGTTCCATTTTGGCCGTATTTCTGAATTCTTTTCATTTGTAAAAATTATTAAAATTATTTTAAAAAAAAAATCTATTTACTTTAACCGATTTTCATTATTTAATAATATGATGTATTGTTTCAGGTGAGTATCATGATAGAAAAATATGAACTGAATGTAGAAAAATCAGTAACCATAAGCTGTAAGTATGCTTGGTATTTTAATGAAGGAAGAAAATATCGACGACAGAATAAAAAAATTCTTAGTTTCAATTAATTTTTTTTTTCCTTATATGTTTAAACAATTGTGTTACAAAAAGGTTTCTTAATTGTGCTGATTATGTGCTGACATTTTTTCGTAATATTTATAATTATTTGTTTAAACTATGTTAAGATAAATATTTTAACGATTGAAAAAAAAAAAAAAAACACAATCAGCCAACTAACCAAAAACTATTTATGAAGGGATGGAATAACACCTTTTTTAAATAAAAATTCTATCATTAAAAAATAATACTTGTTTCATTTATTCGCACTATAATATTAGGGATCCCATAAAATTGTGCTCCCTGCAAGACAAATTCCATCCACCTCCTAAAAAAAAAAAAAAAAAAGTATTTGTAGATATGCATCAATCAGCATATGAGTGCAGACACTACGGACGACACTATACGAGAATGGCCTGCCGTAAACTGCTGCCAAGGATGCCGAAGTATTTTGGTGGATCGGCCGGCCCCCGTTAAGTCACTAAATAATTACCTGTGATTGAGGGGGGGGGGCGGTCCCCCACGGGACTCTAACTCAGGCAGCTTAGTGTTGGGGGATCAAAGAGCTGGTCCCCCATCACTCAGTTCAAGTCGCACTTGGTTATGGCCTACTCAACTCTTCTACTTTATCTGGCCTTCGTCTTTTCTTTTTTTTTGACCTTTGAGGAATCTGTCTTATATATAGCACGGCTATGTGATACTCATCCCGAACTTTGAAAAAACAATATAATTGGGCCAATATTTTCCGTGATCCATATTTAATAAAAATAAAAATATCCCTCTATCTGAGACTTCAGAAGTTGTATTTTCTTCCTGGAATCCTATTTATACTTTTCAAGTAGAACATTAAGTTCTACTTGAATCATCAAATTGGTTGAGAGTTCAGGAAGCTGCTTTTATTAATTGATTGTATAAATATGTTGGCATATTAGAAGGTCTCTTTTACGTCATCTTGTCTAGTTTTAGATTGTCATCTGTATATTAATTAGAATGATAAAAAAACCAATCCAAGCCCACTAAATTGACATGGCAGTGAAACAGGGTTGTTACAAAATTAAATCTTACTTATAGTTTTAAATGTGTACGTACGTATTAAAATTTTAATAATTTCTTATAATAATAAGAAATCTTTTAGAACTGCTTCTGCCGAATAATAACTTTCGCATTATTTCTATAGGCATTGCCTGGTCACTTTATTTTTTCTGTATCGAACACTCTCACTTTAAATTCATTTTTAGTTTTTAATGGCGGAACGTAATGCTCAAATTAATAAACAAGTCTAAACGTTTGAAAAATAATGCAATCTGACATGTATATGAAGCAATATCTATAAATGTCTGCAAAACTTCCAGACACGACCCTATGAATTAATAATTATAATCTAATGGAGGCTGCTTGGCAAACTTGCTGCCTAAATTTTTTTTGTATGGGTAATACTTATTTTTTCTTTATAAAACTATATTTTAAAAGCATCTTAATGAATAATTAAACATTTAGATCTACCTTTTTAAAAGCTTCGCATTTTACAAATTTAAGATACTTACTGAGTCATTTTTGAATTTCTGTTTTATTCTCTGCTAGAATGTATTAGAGTATATATGAAAGTTCTTTGTTTTATTTTTATCAGACGCTATCCATTTAATTATAATTATCAATAAAAATGCTGGATTTTTTTTTTTTAATGTGCTTCTGTCCACCTGACGGTAGATCAACCCTCAGTTTACAAATTATGCAACTGAAAAATTCACAAATAAATTTCAATGCAAGAATGTACATTACATTATTACATGAACTTGTAAAAACTTTTATTATATATTAGAAAGAAAATAAAGCAATTCTTTTAATATAAATCTATAAATGCACTTATGAATTCCTGTATTTCGTATTCCCCCTCCTGTCTTCTTCTGCCTGCTTGGTCCAGTTACTATATTTGTGTTGAGCAATGTTTTTACTCAGGAGAAATAACATGGCCATTGTTTATATAGGCTGTGAAAACATACATCTTACAATAGATACCTCTAGTAAACTTTATAATTTATTGTCTATCAAGATAAGATTTATATAAATGGTTGTCTTGGCCTTATTTTTTAGAGGAAATGGAGGATTGGCAACTATAATCCTAATACCTTTTTGAATTCTAGAGATTTATCAGAATAATTAATATCAGAAGACTTATTATGTCATATTTATGAAATTTTCCTCCGTAATTTAAAACAGTAATTTGTATTTACGGAAGAAATTTTAAAATGTAACATAGATACATATGTACTTTGCGAGAAAAATTAAAATTAAATTTACAATTTAACCCTTGTTCATGTGTTTTCCCTAAATTAGGGAAGCTAAAGAGATTTCTCAACCCTTGTTCATGTATTTTTCGGCCCATTTATGATTATTCACTACTTTGAAATTTCAAAAATTGCTTGGCTTATTTAATCAAACTTATTTTTTTAAGACTAAACAAATTAAGCCTAGCTTCAATTAGTCCATTAACCTATTGATTAACCCAGATCAATCCATTGAATTATTCCCTAAATTGATTTAGTCTTCTTTAGTCTCTGAGGAGTTATTTATTGGAAAAAAAATAATAGTATATAAATATTGTAATAATGGATGTATTGTAATAGAATTTTTAAAGATGGATATTACTTATGAATATTTCAATTAAAAAATAATTAATATTTCAAACCTGATTTACACCAAAAAATGCACAGTTTATAGTTTACTTTTAAAAATTCGATATTTATTAATAATGAAGGCAATTTTCACTACAGTTTTTCTATTATAATATAATTTTGGATTATATTTCTTTCCATTCTTAAATATCTTTGAAATCATTCAAAATTATACGTATTAATCCTTTTTATTTTTTTCCCAAAAATGTATTCATTTATAAAAAAAAAACACCAAAAAACAGGGTTTTATTTAATATAAGTGCATTATTATTTCAGTCAGTTCATGAAAGTAAGAATAAAATAGATTTGTGGAGTTCGTAATTAAAATAAACAATTATTAAGTAATGTATTTTATTAATAGTGAAATCTTACCCACGACTATGTATTTATTTTAATTAATCAGAATATCGATAAGATTTATTAATATTTCTTCATCTGATTCCTGTTAAATAACCCACAGTTTACAAATTATTTTTAAAAAATTCATTAATTATATATATGGTGGTCAATTTCACAATAATTTTTCAATTATCATATAATGTTGTACAGTGAGTTCTCCATACCCCCTTTCATTTCTCGAATAAATTTATTTATAATCAAGGATTATACCAATAAATACTTTTATTTTATTTTTCCAAAATTTTTTATTTGATTTTTTTTTTAAATATTATTCATCGAGCTCACCATATAAGGTAGCCTTCTTGTTGACAGGCTACAGATAGGATTCACATCACATGTCTATAAAAACTACCAACTCCCCAAGTTCTTGGACCGAGACGGCTCCCGTATCAGTTACCACCGCGGAGGGAGAGAACTGTGACTTCCACTCACCATGAAGTCGACGGGAGAAGAGATAAGGCTACTCTTAAACTCTTACATGATGGATAGGCGTCGTAAAGCTGGGCTATCGGCAGCCTCGACTGATTTGTGGGCTCGGTCGCTTCTTGCGGCCTTGGGCTTTCGAAATACACAAAATAATCTACAAGTTTTATGGATAATTTATTGAAGCTGAAAGACAGCTCTGGGAGAGATAAAAACTTCCATTAACATAATTTTAATTCGGATAAATTATGATATCTGAGACAAAAAATAAACTAATATATAAAAAATAAAAAAATATCATTTGACAAATAAATGAATTCCATCATTGATTAATGTCTTTAGGAACATTGATACTGGTCTAAGTATTCATTATTCATGATCTATTAAAAAATAGTTAGATTGTTTTTAGAAAAAAATTGTGAACCGAAAATGTTACTACAGCGGAAGAAACCAAAACAGATGTATTTTTCATTTACTTTGTAAAAGAGGTCTAGAATCATCTGGACCGGTTATAATTATTATCAAGTGGTCATATGTAAAATGTCTTAAGCCAATGTTGTTCATACTTTTTGATAATTTTAAAATGTTGTTAATGAAAAGAGCCTGTAACTAGCCGCAAAAATTGTTAAAACCCGAATAACAAATAAATATATAAAATAAATAGAATTTTTAGAGTTAACGAGGAGTTTAAGAAAAAACTGTTATTTTACATACTTATATAAATTCGTTTGCAAAAATTGTATACAAACATTAAAAATAAATTTATCAAACTATATTAATATTAATTAGTATTTTATCAAACCGCCTTTGCCCTGATCACTGAGGAGATCCTTTTTGGCATTGAGTCGATCAATTTTTTTTTATAATTTCATCACCAATCTCCTCATTCCACTCCTTTTCGATTGCCTGATTTAGCTCATCTTTATTATTAGGCTTTGCAATATTATTTTTTTTTTCATGATCATCCAAAAGTTTTCTATAGGATTTAAATCAGGGCTATTGCCTGGTCATGTCAGCATGGAGATCCCGTTTTCTGTTAAAAACTGCTTTACCTATCCAAAAAAACAATGGTAAAGGTAATAAAAAAGTATGCATCTTTCAGCTAAGACATTTTTTTAAATAAATAAATAATTAACTTACCGATTTAACTCTATGGCACGGAGCATAACCATCTTGAAAAATGAAGTCTCCGCAATGTGTAAGGTGGAAATTCGGATCGCAAAATGCGATTCATCCACTATACATTTCTGCGCTTTTATTTAAACCCTACTTGAAATTTACGGACCGAAATTATGATCATTCACCTCTTCATAATATTCTCTTTCATTTGATATCTCATTCATCATAATCATGGGAGCCGGAACGGGGTCATTAGATTTTTAAATATTTTCAATTTTTGAGATTACTAAAATGAAATATAAATCTTAGAATCTAGAACTATAATAAATATCTTTTTTTTAAATATCTTGCGGTCTCGGATGCCTTTTAGCCAACCCATGATATATATTTATATATATATTTTATTTTAACAGCCCCTCCTTGTGACTAATGCCCCTTTTTCCCGATCCTCCCAACATGGCGTCACCCCGTCCCCTTTGGACGACTGACAAATAAACTTGAGGAGGACTGGGTCTGCTGAGATTTATAAAACATAATTCTCCGAGATGGAGGGCTATGTCTGGAATAAGTTCTGCATGAGACGAGATTTATACATACTGGTTTTATAGTGCGCGAATAATCTCCGGGACTCTTAAAACATAGAAATATTTCATACTGAGGCGTCTGGGAACTTTGGATACATCAGTTATCCATGATACACTGAGTACTTAGAAAAAAAAAATGATTGCGTAGAATCAAGTTTTTTTTTCTTGCAGAGTATAAAATTAAATAAAGTACCAAAAGAACGGAAGTATTTTTATTATGTGTTGGATGGGTCGGATACCATGTGTACAATTGTATTTATAAATATATCTATTTATATCTGAAGTAATTTAAGTATTTTCCCTGTATGTATTTGATAAAAGGCAAGAAGCTACATACATAAATAGTATAGGAATTAGAAAAACGTGGATTACGAAATGCGGATTTCGATATTTCTTATTAAATTATACCTAGCCGACGCTTCGTAGTCCTAGAAAATCAAGTGCTTTCAATTATACTATTAGTATCACTCCTGCAAGTAATAAACAATTTTCATATCGTCGGCTTACAAGTAAAACACAAAAATTTGACGTTGAGAGATATTCGAAGGTGAAAATAATCGTATCGAAATTTATTTTAGAAAACAAAGTTTTGAAACATCGTACCAAAGTGCCTTAAGTAATTATTGAAATGATTGTGTTTGTTTTTATAGCAATTTCAAAGGTTTAAGATTTTTTTTTTCCTCGCGAATTTACTATTTTAAGTTTGCTTCAAAATATTGGTGGTATGACACTGTACTGGTTTCAAACATTATCGGGGAAGGGAGCGCGCTTAGAACGGGTGATTAATACTTTTCACTTTTCAATGTTTGTAGTTAGTGTTATTTCCCAATTTCACAGGTTCTAATTGGACTTGGGGGTGTTCAAACTAAGCTTCGCAAACATGGTTAAAACATCGATCACCTGTGTTCCAGTTGTGGGGTACCATAAAACGCTGTGTTGCCTGCACCCCCATGAGACTCTAAAAGCCGAACAGCTGAGGGAGACTGGGATCTACGATATGTCAAAGACCGAGCTCCATCAACGTGTAACTTCCCGCACTTTTGTATAAGGGTGGAAGGAAGGAGAAGAGTTTCCAGAAGAGAAGCTGCTCCATGTAGATCTCCAGACGGTATAGGAGAAGGGAAGGATGGAAGGATAAAGGAGATCATAGCGATCAAAGTTCATTATGATTCGATATTCAACCAGCCTTAGTGCGTTTTGCAGGCACCAAAGTTGCAAATACCTTCATTCAGGAAGAACGGAAGATAAATATTAATTAAAGTGATATTCACAGTGTCAATTTTTTTCTTATATTTATTTTTAAATATGTGATCATATTAGTTTTTTATTACAAAAGGTATGATATGATGTAGGTATGATATGGATCGTTTTGTTTTCATTTGGTTTAAGCTATTCTTTTTTTTTTTTTTTTTTTTTTTTAATATACGACGGTATATATGCTTTCTGTGTCTATTGTCGATTACGATGTACATCGGCCAGAGCTCATCGAGGTAAGAGATAGAACGGCCATGATTAAAGATGTTGATAATATAATGAAGGGAAGTGGAGGTAGCCAATTAGCGGACAGATACTGAGTGGCCCATCCTCCGGTATCGCCCGCCTGGACAAGACCCCGGTGACTGATGGTCGATCTCCTGTTAGCGCTCTCATCGATATACGTCACCCTTAATGTCCTCATGTTCTACCTTGCATATCACCGTTACATCCTCGATGCATCAATGTCTTCGGCATCAGCTCCAGGTGTCGTCTGTAGCCTCCTCCGTCAGCTCGTTTCATCATGGTGGACTGTCGGGAGTGGGGGGGGGGCGTCGTAAAGAAGCATTCCGAGCGTTGTAGGAAGCGTCCAGTCCAAAAAAGATTATTATTCAGAAAAAGAACAACAACTCGATAGTTGAATACCTTGATAGATCGATCATATCTCACCCTCAATGGAAGGCTTCCATTAATCAAAATAATTTATTTTTCATTTTACTTCATATCTTGAAATCACTCCAACTGGTCTAAAAACTGTAAAGCAAACATTTTTTAAACTATAACCGAAACTTGATATATTTATTAAAATTTGTTTTAGTTGATTTGTAATTTTCATAAAATTTGAAATACTATTTGAAATGCGCATTTGGAAATACTTTGTTCGAAAATTGGTGCATTATTAACACATTTTGAGTTGTGTTGGTATTGCTTTAACAAAGGAGAGAGGTTGGGGGATTTTCAAGATTAAATGAAATACTATTTATTTAGTTATTTATTTTCATTTTAGGTGCCGTGTACAACAACAAGGGCTAGAGGCATCTAATTCTATTTTTTTTTTTTTTTTTTTCACTTCATTCATATATCCGCGCCTGTCAGCAATAGATGGACAATCAGCAGATTCGAAGGCCGTATACAATTGCAGATGATGACATGTCAGGAATGGGGAAGGATGGAACCCAAAAGTACCTCTTCCCTGGCTTGATTCAGTTATTCAGGTCGGTTAAAGAAGATCTCTCATCCAACGCCTTTTTAATCTCCTCCTCACATTCATGGGCATTTCATCTGTGGCCATATCTCTTATAAGTAGGTTTATATGTCCGTGTAGGTTAGTGTGGAAACGTTTGTTGAGACTCTTGATGTGCTGGTCGACTGTTGGCATGTGGAAGTCAGTATGTAAGGTTTGATTAGTCACGTACCAAGGTGCTTTTGAAATGAGTCGTAACAATTTTGACTGAAAGGTCTGATGTTTTTGTAAATGTATTTTTTTAGCAATGCCGTAAATCTGTGAACAGTATATCCATATAGGTTTAAGTAAGTATGTGTACGTATTTAGTTTTTGTCTGTATTTAGTTTAGTCTTAATTTTGAGGATTTAGAAAATCTAAATTCTATTTAGATTATAAAAACATAGAGACTATTAAATGGTCATAATAAATGAAATATTTGAAAAACCATTTTCTCTGATATAGGTTATTTGGAGCTAAGCTAGTCTTGCATTGAAGGTACCATATTAATACTAGAGTAGCCTAAAAAACTAAAACTCTGTCTGCGTTTATTTTCTATTTTCATCAGAGAATGAGTTAGTATTTTTTTTTAGTGTTTTAATTCTTATCAAGTAATTCCACCCTCAATGTTTAGCCTTTTAAAAAAAAACGAGAAACTTGCAGCGCATTTTCTTTCATTAATGGAATTTGAAGTTTCACGGGAAAAGGATTAATCATCTTAAATTGCAGACAAAAAAGTTTAAAAAAAAATTTAAATATAATCTTTAATCCAACAAAATGGAAGAATTTTGTGTGCATATGCAACAAACAATTGCATTCATAATAATTCTGTTAATCGGTACCTAACTTCAATACTCATTCTCATTTATAAAATACGCCAAGTTACTTGTTAATTGTATTCGTTAGTTAAGCTTGGCAAACGATATTAACATTCTACACGTATAGTAACATATGTATTTGCCCCCACAACTATTACATCAAAATTATTTGATTTCAATAAATGCCAACGTATGATTATAAATTACGTGATCTTCAATGAATGATTAAATAGAGTTCAATGATTAAAATTAAATATTCTTTATATATGGTTTGTTTGATCAATCTTTTAATAACATAGTAAGAAAAAATGATTGTCCGTATACTTTTTTTTCTCTCTGATAAAAAACTATTACAATGAATATTCTTCTTGAACGGGGATAGGCAAATTACTCTGTTTAGTTATTTTTGGTGATGCAAAAGGTGCATTTATCAGTCATCAAACCTGATAACTTGAGAATGTTATAAAAAACAATTTCTCCAAGTGTTGGATTACATCATGCAATAAGTACGGTGAGAATGCACTACTTCTTTCTTGTAGCGGTATGCTTTGGCTAGATTCCGAGACGATGATAAAAGAAACATCGTACCATTCGTAATATTATGAATATACCTTTCTCAACGAAAAGTAAGTAAACCATGCGGTATTACTAAGTAATGCATCTCATGAAAGCGCAGGTTACATAACAGTATTTACATAAGCTCGAAGAAAATAGCATAATTGCATGTTATGATTGATTCCTATGATTTATATGATTGTCAATAATGGTATCTTGAAAATTAGTAGTAAACAACCCATAAATTTTATTTAAAGGTCATGCATGATCCGTTGTAAATTGTACAAGTTTATATTTTCGAAATATAATCAATTCTTTGTTAATTATATTAAATCGATCCTTTATTTTTCTTTTTGTCTGCACAAATACGATTGCTTTGTTTAAAAAATAAATTAAAAAAAACGCTTATTCAAACGATGATTAAAGGTAAAAAGATTTAATTGAAGAATTCATAGACAAACAATTACCTTTCTGTATATTAGATTTCCTCTTTATGATTTCCTAACTTTTCCAAATTTATTTATTTGGTATACATATAAAGTGATATTATAGAAGTCATTCTTTTCTTTTAAATCAATGACAGTGTTTTTTATGATACAAAAAAAATGCAATAATTAAAAGATTAAACAGAAAAAACTTACTTGTTAGTAGATGTGCGGTCAAAGTGCGAGGCAGTGTTATTAGATCAGCTGTTAAAAATAGGATTAAGCATAATTGTTAATAGAATAAACTCTACGCTCCAGATGAGGATTAATTGAGCTTCGTGTTAAACGTATCGTGTGTAACAAAATTTATTGTAATAGATCAATTAATCATAGATGTTGACAATTTCCTTTTATTATTAATATGCAAGATCGGATTTTACGCCAAAGAATAATTTTTTAAAATTTAATATATTACTTAAAATATTGAGTATTGATTAATTACTTCTTAATATTACTTAAAATTAAGAAAATATCTTTAACTTAAAAATAATTCGACTTTTTAAAAAAGTCTTTATCTGTGGCTACTACTACTACTACTACTACTACTTTTAAATGAAAATATAACTACAATTTATCAAATTTCCGATTTTTACTAAATTGTAAAATAAGTTTTAAAAAGTATTTTCATTTGTAGCCACAGTTTCGACAGAAAAATAATTTTTGTATCTCTCCCCCACGACAGTGGGCTTTCTGTTAACTTAACCAGGAAGAAAGGTATTGTTTCTGCTACTATAACAAAAAATAGATGCAACCAACTTCTAAATTGCATATAATTCTTACAATTTTTTATTTATAAAAAAAGTCTTACAAAATCAGGAGAACTGAAGTAAAAAGAGCTCGAACGATGGCAGGCTACCAGAGGCAGCCGAAGGCATTATCGCAGTCAGAGGTATCAATCACTGAGATAGCGTCAGCTCAGCTCTCCACTCCACCGTATATATCTCTGTATGTCCGTGCAGGGGTTTTTACTGCTTCTGTTGTCCGGTTTGTGTATTTGTAAGTAGATAAACCTTCTCACTCATTCCTTCAATAACTAGCAAGTAGGTTGGCTGTACAAAATTTTCATAGATTATAATCAAGTAAATAATTATTTACTAGTGAAACGTATCTATAATCTATAATACATAAGGGTTCATCGATTCAGAATTACAGTTAACTCATCGTTAATGTTTTTTTTCATAGAACAGTAAAGTTAATAAAATTAAGCAAAAATGTATATTTTTTTTTAATAATTTGTTTTCCGCCTACATAAGGATGACTTTATTAATTACTAGCTGTATATCCCGGTTTCACCAGTGGAATTTCATTTTACGGTCGGTTTCGTAAAAAACCAATGTAAAGCGAGATCATAACGATTTTTATAACAATAAAGAATATACCCAGAGATCGGCTGAAGTTATATGTTTTAATAGAGGTATTCGCATCTTGTATGAAAGAACCACTGAGCGAAATTTGGAGAATTTAGGACAAACGGTATGGATTTCTATAAAGAACAAAGAAACAAACAGAATTTCATCTTTATTTATATAGATTCTCGTGTAACTAAAGATATGTTTCACAATTAATTATTTATTTATTGATTATTTCTGAATAAGAATTATTGTTTAGTTATGTTTTGTCATTTATACTTATATGATCACAATTTATACTACATGTATCTAAAAAATTTAAAGAAGTTGAATAGTTGGCCACTACAGTTTTAATCCTGAAGAAATGTTTAGAACACACACGCACATATAAATGATGACCAGGCCCTTTTTAAGTGAAAAATTTTTGAGAGTTTGATAACATCAGGGTAACCTCTCCAAATAGGCCTCGAACAGAAGCCGCTGGTCAGAAGTTGCACCGAGCTTTGTAGGTTACTAATAAAAGCTACTATCTACTTTTAGAAAAGAACATTGGACAGGAAGAATTGTATGCTTTTAACGTTAGAAAATTTTATTCTGGTTAAGATAGTATGAAGATGTGTTGCCGATTTATGTTATAGACAGACATCATTAGCTCTATAAATAAATAAAATAAGTAGTTGAATATCTGGACTTAATTTATAGAAATCCTGAATTTTCCATAGCCGGAGAACTCGTGTCGACTCTTTCACTCACTGCGATACGATTCCGATAGGAAGTGATGCGGGCGCAGTAGTCACAAACTAATCCCAGGTTATTGCAGCGTCTGCCCCCGTCAAAGCTCCGCAAACATTGTGGACAAACATCCCCGGTATTTGGGGTAAACACAGTTTTCGTTAATTATCGTTTGGTTAATATATGCAGCGAGCTCTGCTGGCAGATTAATAAGCTCTTATCCACATCTGTCCATCCAGCCCCCCCCCTTTCGTCAATGCATTCGCTTTGGACCTCTTTATGTATGTTCTAGGGGAATGAGGTTTCCCCAACTATTTTCATTTACCTATTCGGCGAATTTATGCTTTGCTTTTTAGAAGTATGGTATTTGCCATATTCTCACCAGACATGAAGCATGTAAGTAAAGTAAACAAATGGCTCTCACATAAAGTTGCTATGGGTGGGAAAGATAGAAACTGAGGGGAGATTGGCAAGGTTATATAAACTATCGTTAATGACAGAACCATTGATGGTACATCGATAAATATTCTTTAAATAATTATTTTCTTTGTTAGTAATATTCCCGATGCTATAAAAATATAGCTATTAATGTATATTTGAAAAAATATTAGAACTAAATTAGGTATATCATGTCTTGTAATGTTAAAAAATACGCATATGACCTATCATGAATACTGTTTGTTAACTTAAGGATAAAATGACCAATGAAGCGATTTCTATCTACTGATATAATTGTTAAATAATTATGAATTGCTACTTGTTTTTATATCAGAATATGGATCAATTTTATGATACAAAGCCTGATGCTTATAGACCGAATTAAAAATAAAATTCGAAAATCTAAAATACATATGATGCTTATGACCCTGCAGGATAGAGGCAAAATAAATAAATAAAATATAATTTATTTTGAAACATTTAAGTTATAAGGTTACCTTAAGGACGAATTAATTTTTTTCTGAATCTCTTAAATCAAAAACATGACGTTTCGATAAAGGCAAAACCAAGACCACATTTCTTTTGCTCCCTCCTATCCCACAGCTGAACCTTTATCTTATCAGTAAATTTTTTAGTGCGATACTATTTGCTTGGCTATAGATATGATATTGCCTATTTTGGAAATCAGGATAACATGACGAATTCGACATTACATTTAGGATCTGTGTGAAAATCAAAACAGAGAAATTATTTTGAGATTAGTTTTCATTTGTTTAATTTAATTAAGGCTGACGACGTATATGTACCTTTATATTTCAGTTGTTGATCATATATTTCTAATGTGACAAGGTCTTGTAGTTGTACTTGCAGCTGACATTGAGGAAAAAATAATATTTGTTCCTTTTTAAATTAATTAGTGGATATCTTTTAAATCATTATATCCCTAAATATATATTAAAAAAAAAATAATGTCTGGGAAATTCCGCAAAACTTAAACCATTAAACAATAAAGTTAAATATTTTAAGGCTTTATTTGATAACATATCAGGAAATTCTTCATATACTTAGAAGCCGGTTATTAGCACTTTCAGATGTCTGTATAAGGATGCATTGACTCAGTTAATTTCAAATCAATTATGTAAGTTGTTAAAATTGCTTTTTATTCCTCCAATTTTAAAATAATTTTAAAGTAAGATGTACATTATGTACTTTCATTCGACTACTTAACCGATTTTGAATTTGAAACAAAAGGACTGTAGATAGTTATTAATTATTTATGAAGTATTATTTGAATGAGAAGTACTTCATTCATGAACGTAAGCGCCTCTTCTAGTGAAGAGGGGACAAACGACGTACTGTTGTAAAAAAAAAAAAAATATTAAAAGAAAACAGAAACAAAAAATGGAGGCTAATTCTATCTGTTGCTTTCTCGGGGAAAAAATGAAATAAGATGATCCCCCCAAAAGCAAACAGAGGCGCTGTTGATAATGGTTGGAAGACTTTTCATGTTGGAATTAAAAATTCAAATCGGACCTAGTCCCGCCATAAAGACATGGACACCGTGAACAAACACAGGCTAAACAGATCGCTCTCTGGTGAAGACTTTTATAAATGAATTGGGGCTGAGGGGGGCATTCAACAGGCTGTTAGCTCTGCGCCCCCCTCTCACCCCCCTCGCTCCCTCCCTCTCGCGGGCTCACTCCCGTTCACACACTCCCTCACTCTCTCTCTCTCTCTCTCTCTCTCTCTCTCTCCCTAAGCCCTGTCGATTTTCGAGTGCCTCTCTTAGTACAAGGTAATCCCGTATTATCAAGGTAACCCTTTTAAAAATAATTATTAGTGTATGTATATCAATACTTTATTATAAGTTAATGGAATCATTATATTTGATGAAGAATGAAAATGGATCTGAAAACAATTTTATTTATTTAAAATAAAATGATCCATGATCTTATCCTAATTGTTTCAACATATAAATTATTTCAAAATATAAATTGGCAGTGATTTACAAAAAAATTAGAACTCGTTATTATCAAATTAGGTAGCATATTAAAACCAGTTATATATCCTGGAAGAGATGAATTTTCTGTGCCTCCTTAACTGTCTTGCCTCTAACGCCGTTGCACGGTTTAGTGCAATTGTGCAATATTAGAAAATTATTTACATATATACAACATAGGATAAGTTACAGTAATTTCAGATAAATCTCCTAAGTTCACATTTTGGAATAACGTAATGCACGTGACAAGAGGAACTGTGAGCTATTTCTTCTATTAATTTTTATTATTTTATGTTATATTATAATAATACTATCCTCTTTTGAGAAAATATAGGTTTCTACACTATTGATTATATTAATCGAATCACAATTTTTTTTTCTGAATATTTGCAAAAGATTGTTATTATGAATAATGTTATTCATTCGATCATTGTTATTAATATTAATTATAAGACATAAACATCATCTTATTCATTGAATTAATACAGATGGAGTTCAATTATTATGACATAATAAGTTTAAAGTTTATGACTGCACTCTGTAATATAATTGTTCTATTTCCATTCTTGTGACCTTATAAAAATGATATTTGGCAAATAATGTTTATTTTATTAAATATTTAATAATATATAATTTTTGTTTTGTAGAATAAATTTTACAAATTATTCAACTATAGATTCACACTTGAAAATGGACAGAAAAATCTAGTTTTGTGGACAATAACAGCACTGAAATTCGAATGGAGAATGATATGAGACATTATACTGAAATTGAAAACTCTTACTTTTAATTGCTATTTTTAGTTCTTTCATAGAATATATGCATATCATTAGAGGTGTTATTTTAAATTAAAATAATAATGGTACGTAAAATATTCCTTACAGTATATACAAAATTATTATTAATTGATGGAAATAGCATAGAAAATATTCCTTTTATTTAAAGAATTGAAAGAATATTTGGAATGAAAAGAAATTTTCTAGGTATTATTATTTTGAAAAACTCTCTTTTGTGTGCATTCAGCTTTATTTTTAGTATCAATGTTTTTTCTATTAGTTGTATTGAAGATGATTCGAGTCATGATAAATGGAATGATTCATGATAAGATGAATTTCCAAAATTTACGGGAAGTAGTAATTGTTAAGTTGCAATGTGCATGAAAATAGTAGTATAAATTAAAAGCTTAGAACATCGCTTGAGGCGATTAAGACAAAAGCTATGTCACAATGGAGTTCTGACATTACTATATAAAATGTTATTTTATTTCTTACGAACTAAGATTCTACATAGGTAAAAAAAAATAGAAAATGGTACAGGGTCCAAAGAAAAAAAAATTATGATAATACTTAATTTGTTTTTGTAATAATGACATGCAATGGTTTATTTAACTCTGTAATTTCTTTAAAATAAAGGATTTTTCTCTCAAGTAAGGTCGTAATAAAGAAGATATTAATTAATCAATCATCTCTTCAATGGTGGAAGTTCACGATATATAACAAACCAGATGATTATTCTCCTCTATCACGTGATGTTATTAGGGAAGTTGAGTTCATAGACAACAGTGGATGTTAAAGTTTTATCAAATTTGAAGAATATTTTTTAATAGATTAATTTTTCTGCGAAGTGTCATCCATTATTATTACTTGGATTTTTCTTCTTTGGTACCCATTCCTGATATACAGGGGTGCTATTCTGGAAGTATAACAAACCTATGGTTAACAGAGTGGGGAGGTCGAGATTCATTCCATGAGCACGTCATGAACTTAATTATAACTCTTTTTGGCCGGATTCGAACCCGCGCTATAGTAAAACCTAAGCAAACGATCTGTGGAACTAACGAAATGAGGACACTATTAACAGACTTAGACAGGGCCGAGGACGGTGTATGGCCGAAGAGGCGACACGGCCTAAGAGGAACTTTTACAAATGATGCCGGACCGAGGGGTCGTAGGAAGCACATTCAACAGGCGCCCGACCCTCCTCTTCTTTATTTTCTGTCCCTTCTGTCTATAGTGTTTATTCGATAGCCTTCATTCCGTTTGTATTTCAAACCCTAATATGTTTCCCTGCGGATGTTGCATTACGAACATGCATTGTAGTCCTAGCAGATTCCTTGATTCTTTTTAAAACGATCTTATTTCTACTTTTTTTGGAAGGGAGCATTAATGAAAATGTCAACTACCAGGGAAGAAGAAAGAGGGTTTCGCTAACATATTCAGCTTGCTTGTGAATAACTTAGAAACCAGAGTTAAGCTTGCTGAACAAGTAGTTCGCTTATGATTGGAAAAGTTCTGAATTTTTCCTTTTAATGTTTATCACTTTATTATTCTAATGGAGTGTTGTCTAAACATTCTATTGTTAGATATGTATCTATAAACGTTATGCTACGATTAAGACCCTGTACAAGAAACGTGTATGGAATTCGGATTATACGCTGTATCAGATACTAC
This sequence comes from Aelia acuminata, assembly GCA_911387785.2. NCBI lineage: Eukaryota > Metazoa > Arthropoda > Insecta > Hemiptera > Pentatomidae > Aelia > Aelia acuminata. The sequence goes on along the minus strand of OU426983.1, from coordinate 73,159,638 downwards.
TCTTTCCTCCTATTACTGACGCGTTGAAGCCCAACAAAGGAACGTTTCGGTTCCTTGGATCTGTTTAGCGATAATTGGACCAATACGAAATTCCATCCTATAAATATTCCATGCGCAAGAAGCTATATCTGAAATGAATTATCTAGACCTTGATGCTAATTAACAAATGGGTACGCAGTTTACCCGTTATGTTATTATTTTTTATCCCCACTCTACATGCTAGGATAACTAACCGGAAAAAGTTCCTCTTGTTTTAAGTTTATCCCACTAATATTTATTGGCATATATTTGCAAACAGATATTAATCCGATGTTAATTACTATTCTTAATCAATTCGCAATTACATATTATTCACAGGATGTTATCAGATCGGATGTTAGTCGAAATAATAACACGGTATTAATTCGGTTGAGGATTAGGAAAGCCTAGCTGGTGTGGGCTGAAAATTAAGCAACTTTAATCCACAACAAATGTATTAGGATGTTAAATGAATATGTAACGGTGTCTGAAATCACAACAAGCATATTTCCTTAGCAGAAATTAATCTGAATAAAAAAAAATTATAAACGAATTAGGCTGAGGGTGATTCAATGGGAATAGCTATCGCTTTAGCGCTTTAGTCGGATTGAGTGCTAATGTGGCGACAGTGACCGGGACTTAAACTCGTAATCTTCAGGACATTGCGGGTTGCCTGGCAACGTGGATTGCAAACGCGTTAGCCATCTTGACCATCCCGCACTAATAAGTTATCAATTGCGTTACGCAGGATTCGAGTCTGGAATGGGTCTGACCACTCTTTCTTCAAACTCTACCCTATGATTCGTTTCTTATGAAGGCTTTTTGGACCTTCTTAGGTCTTATATCTTTCTTCCTGTTGGTGTCCTTCATCGCGATATATCGTTGTTAACCATTCCTTTGGAGTGGTTATCCGGATCCTAAGTAAGTCGGTCTCTCTTCGTCCACTCCGATGTGAGAGGATAGTTCTTCAGTACCAAGTACCTATCTAATCTTCTATAAGCTCTAAGCTGTATATATATATATAGTCTTATTAATTCGATAATTCTCTGGAATAAAAACCATGTATATTTGTTTAATCAATCATATGTACTAAATATAAATATAATTTAAAGATTTGTATCTTATTTTGTTTGGCATTACTGTTTTAAATTAAAAATTATATATGTCATGTGTTTTCAATAGTTTTTTTTAATTGAATATTGTTTCATCGTTATTTTCTTCCTGAATGATTAAAAACTTTTTCCTGAAGACTTAATGACCGAGGGGCGGAATTAATTCAAGGTCCGAAAAGAAAACGGTCGATATGCAGGAAGCGATACTGGCGGGCGTATATAACGCCCGGACGTCACAAAATAACTTTTTGATTTAATGAGCTGAACGGAAATGTAACTGCCTTCTTTAAAGTGATTTACTCTTCGATTATAAAAAGGAAAAAGCCCCCCCCCCCCATCTTGAAGCGTATTCATGAAGCATTGTTTAATTAGAAAGATTAATGACCCTTTCAGGAATAATTTAGCTGCGATTTGTTCCCAGCCCCCTGTCTTATCATTTGATGTGGTCTCTTTTGGTTTATTATATTTTTGTAAAATTTTTATAGATATAAACCATCACCACACGAATGCAAAGTGATAGGAACTACTGAAATTATTTACATGTCGACCTCTTTTCAAAAGTAGGAACGGATATGTGCCTATTTGTGGTTTTCATAAATAATATGTGCCTGGTCAAGTCCATAGGCATCGAAGTTATAGAAGAATATATAATTTATAGAAAGTTGTAATTACCCCAAAAATTAACTTGAAAATTGTTTAATAATATATCTATATATAGGAGATAAATAAATACGGACAGTCTAGCTTAAATGAAACATGCCTAACTAAGAGACAATTTATGCGGAGGAAATTATATCAAAGAGGACTATCAATATTTGATGAAGCAGGAACCCAATATTATCCATCGGTTTCATCACCCGATCAATCGTCGAATAGTCATATATTTTGCATCGGATTTTACAATCAATAATTAATTCTATGTCGGCAAGGTATTGTGGCCCCTTGTAAGAATAATGTCTATCGATTCAATGGAAGTATTGTTCTGTACGGATCGGTTGCAAACTTGCTTAGCATTGGAAATTGGTAACGAGAAACGGAGAATGATAGGCTAATGATCAGAGTTCAGTTTCTTTTTCATGCTTCACTAACGTTATCATGTAGTGGTTCTGAAAAGAAATTTTAAATATATTTTTTCTGATTACCACAGTCATAAGATTTTTTTTTCGTCACGTCTGATCATAAATAATAATATTTGATTTTTACCAAAGCATTTCAAAGTTTATTTATTTATGATGTAGCTTATACTCAAGGATATATATACAATTTTTAAGAAAGTTTTTAATGATAAAATGTATTTTTAATATCGAGTACATTTTAGGAAAGGACTTTCAATGTTGGACTGCCCATTTAAGGTAATTGGAGAGGGAGACATCAAAGTAGGTACGAATTTTACCCGCCTTGACACGTTCCATTAGGCGACACCTCCAAAGACAGCCGTCACCAAATCACCCCTGTCACCCACCTCGTGGACTCCATCACATGATTGACCTTTCAATCACCCGATTATGAAGGACGGGCCGGGCTATACCTGCCTGTTTTAATTCATTTCCATTATTTCGACTCTTACGCTTCCCAATCGATTTTGTCAGAAAACATTAAAGGACATGTTCCAACTGACAACAAACTTGGGGTCGGTGTAATGCCCTCCAGCTTTTCGATTAACTAATTAACCATAAATTTCATTTGCATATCCTCCTTAATTAATGTGCTTCCCAACTGAAGCTGTCAGGTTTCCAATGCTCAATTTTATTGCCATCGTTAGCGTACTCATAAAACATATCTCGCCACTTAGCTTGTCATAATCTTGTTATAAATGGAACTTGCTATGTCCACGATGATTTAAAAATCTTTGATGAGATGTTCGACCGTGCTCCGAAATCCGAAAGGTTAATTTAGTAATTAGCGTTATAAAAATTCTACTTTGATGGTATTGATATGATTAATAGACACTAAACTAAAATGAGAAAATCAAAAAAATTTGTAAAAAAAATTAAAATAAAATTAAGATAAAATATTTCTAGATAAATTATATATTTTAAAAATCCATTATCCGGGTTGAAGACTTGCATGTTATAGTCTACAATATATTTGAGTATAATTATTGTCCTTTTTTAGTTATTAAAATTAAATAATGTAACTTCTTTTTTTGCAATATGATTTAATAATATGTATTACTTGCACTTGATGAAAAAATTCGCCACAAGGAACGCCACCTGTACGAACCTATTACATGGGATAGGTGACCTTCACTTCTTCGATATTTTCTAGACAAAAGCTCTAATCCTGCCATTAATTACAAAAGGCTAATTTACATGAGTATAATTTATTTATTTAATATGAGCATAATTTATTTATTTAATCTATATTTATATGGTCTTGCGGTGTCACGAAAAATCTAAAACCCGGTTGTATTATAAATAATATGATTCACAGTTACCTTAACTTTCAATAAGTTCCGATTCATCCTATGGTATTAATTCTGCTATTATATTAAACTCCAGTCTCATGCAAATCCATTAGTGTATAACTTTGATTCCTCCAAATTTTCAGTTAAACCTCCTAAATGCCAGAAAAGAAGATGGTCTCACAATCTTCTAATAGAAACATGTTACTATTATTCTGTCAATGATTAGTAGCTATTTATATGTTTATTTTATCATATCCATCATTTGCTTGATCCTATTTATTTATTTTATTAATACCGTTAAATTCATTTTTTTAATTAAAGAAAAAAAAAGAAGAAATGTCAAAGATTGTAAATTGGCCTGATTTTTAGTTTTAATTTTTCTTTCATTAGGTTTCGTTAGTAGGAAAATAGGCACAAAAATAAACCTAGTGTTATTTTGTTATAAATTTCATTGATTGTTATAATTAATGTGTTTTGATTTCTTTGTAAACTAAACGTTAAACATTTATCATTTAACGTTTTTCAATCAAACACATTTCTGCTCAAATTGGAAAAAAAACGTTTCACTATTAATTTACTTATTAATTTTTGGATGCTCAGATAAAATACGTTAAGTATTTTATAAATTATAGGAAAGTATGTGTATGATGTTAAAAAAAATTAACTTTAATATATATTATCATGACATAGAAGTATTGTAATAAACTTTTCAATTTTTGTATTTTCATATTTCCAGTTTTGTAATTTGTAATTTATAACTTCATTTTTTTTTTCGAAATATACACCTTATTAGAACTTATAATTAGAAAAATAATTCTATTGAACTATACATCTCGCATTCCAGGTGTTAATAATATATATTTAAAGGGAAAAAAAATATTTTTTTGGACTTCGTTTCTGATTCAATTGTAATCAGCGTTATATTAAAAAAAATAAGGAGAAGAATTTAAAGCATATCCTGATATTTAAAATAGTTTTAAAATTTTATGACTAATAAAACCAGTAATCATCGAACTAAACATTATCTATCCAACTATCTTTCCAGTAGACCATTCATTAGCAAGGAATTACAACTACCTGATTAACTTTATCCGATATCATACAGGTGTATTACAAGGAAAAATATTACGTCCTACTTTCTTCTTGTCAGATTCTTGTAAAAGCCTGTTCAGTGAGTTGTGTTCCATCTTGTAAGTGCAGACTGATCGGAATAGCGGCAACTGGTTCGATAAATATCACGTTTGCTTATGTTAATGCCTATTTAATTAGAATAATCAAGATCAGAGGTTGTCGAATGAGAATATTTTATAAAAATATTTGGCATTAATATGATTAATTGATTGATTATTAATGTTTTATTCAAGAGGAAAAATAAATTCAGCTATAATTGTATGTAACTAACTATCCTTAAAGTTCTGAGCTAGTTGTAATCATTAACCCATGTTTTCACAGAGTTACAATATTGGAACAGCTAATTTGTGGAAAATTTATTTCCATTCACCGATAATATTGAAATATATTTTTTAGCCGATTCTTTTCTGTTTGCATCGCTTTCACTATTAAAACTCAAAATAATTTTAAATTATCATTATATTTTATATAACTATAATAAACATAATTATAGTTCCTAACTTAATTGTTGGTAATTTAGGAATACTGGAAATGAAGGTTGGATAATTTTTTTTTTCAAAAAGAGTGGTATTTTCTCTCTTCTAGTAAAAATAAATGAATTAATGGCTTTACGTAACAATTCATGATTAAATCGAACACGAGAATCTATCACCCCACTCATTCATTCATGCCGGGTGTTCCCAAAATGGAACGTATGAAATATCTTAACTTATCTATTTTTTATTTTTAAAATCACTAACTTTAAAATTGTATACATTTTTCAAATAATAACGATAAATAAATGATTAAAAAACAGTTTCAAAAAAGGAACTTTGGCTCAATTTGTTTGTTTTAAAATATGGTTTGGTAACTATATTTTTTTCTTGATAATATAAAAAGAAGACTTTGTACAACTTCCATAGGTTTTTCGATTTTTTTTCTTTCATTTTTTTTTTTAAATTTCTATGATATTGTTTTGAATGCTTAGGATAAAAATGTATGAAAATGTTCATGGTTTTTTTTACCCGATAATTCCTAAACTTTTTTCTTCTCGTGTTTCTTTTAGGAGGTTTTATCAGGATTCCATTCTTGAATTTGGTAGATATTTTAACTGTTTAAGGAAAAATGGGTTGAACTATATTAATTTGTTTCTTTGTGTAAAAAGAGTAAAGTGTAAAGTGTAAAGAAGTCTCTTGACTTACTTGTTAATTTTACTTTCATATATGGTTAAAAATGTTCAATAAAAATTATTACAAACGTTTTGAAATTTTCAACGTTTTTTTTTTTACTTTATTTGAGATATCTCTGCAAGTAATTCCTGAAACTTTTTTCCTCATGTTCATTTTCGGTGGCGTTCTTTCCATTCTTAACCAGGACTCAATTTTTTAATATGGTACATAATTTAAAATTGATAGGGTGGCTGAATGTTGTAATGGTTAAAAAAAAAAAATAAATAAAATGTTATATTACTGCAGTTAAATCACATGTTTGAAAATATAATGCCTGTTGCAGGATGTTGGTTTTGAATCGACCAAAGATTTTCCCGTTTTTCTTTTTTTCATTTTTACTTTGATAAAGTGATTATATTTAGTGCTTGTGTAAATGTTTAGAAAAATGTATGTGTATATTTTATTATTTTTAGAAGACATAAGTAAATTAAAATTTTAAGACGCATAAATTAAAAATGATTCAAGCAAATGTTGTTACCTGTTGTGCAATAATATAATTTTATAGCGTTGCGAAATTCCTACTCCCGAACGAATTTTTACATCTGTGCACCGAACACCTTTGTCCATACACCTGTCGCGAGGCCTTCTTCGTCGCGTGCAGCTTCAAAGTCTAATTATCTCTAAACAATAACACAAATTATAGCTCCCCGTGCCGTGTCATTGCTGCCTTTCGAAGAATCCTTACTGTTGTTGCAGTGACCTCAAGAGACAGTCTGAGTCGCATTGTTACTGTACATTCTTGAACAGCTGTCGGAACGAAATGCTTTAAGAATTCTCTGATTCGTCGTAAGGTTGTATTGTTTGATGAATGTGTAACAAATTTAAGAGGAAAATGGAAATTTATTCAGAGGATTTTATTTTTCAAGAAAAATCCGTCCCCTCAATGTCTCCAGAAGACATACGTCAAAAGCTCAGTAGATTGGATAATGACATGACTTTAGTCCATTACGGCTTATTATTACAGTCCCAAACTAGAATTATCCATACCTCGACATATTTATGACCAGCTAGAATAAGTGACTTGTAAAATTTAAAGGACAAATATTATATTTAATATTGTTAAATATTATACTTAAATTTATCCTATTCGAATGAGAATAGATTCGAAACGAAAATTGAAAAAAAAAAAAAAACACGAAATTTGGATTGTTTTACTTGTGTAGATTCACATATTAATATTTAATACAATATTAATATTTAATATTATGTAGCTTATTAATATAATAATTAATCAATATAGCTTCTGCAAATGCCCTGCACCAATTGGTAAATATGGAATGGCTTAGGTAAATTTTAAATCACTTTTATATTTATTTTCTGGTTACAATATCGAAAAACAGATATCATTTGGACATTTTATCTTATTGATAAATGCTCTAATTCTTGTATATTCCGTTTTAACATTTTCCGCCTCCTCTCCTCTTTGAGATTTACGAATTGTAATTTATTTTCAGTTTTGACCCATAACAGTCCCAGATGTGCATGCAGGCATCATTCCGATACGGCATCACAATAGTGTTCCCGAAGAACAATAATTTCAAAATTTATCAATGATGCATTTGTGTTTCATATTAAGACAGAAATTGATAGAAACTCTGAAATCCAAAATGTTTCCATCCAACGAAATGAGTTAATATGTGCATCCAAAGCAGATAAACTTATATTTACTTAAGGATTAAAATGAATAAAAATAAAAAATGATAATAATATAATTAAATTATATTTTATTTAATTATGATTAATTTATCGCTTTATTTTAAAATGTAGATACGAATTAATATTAATATTAAATTGAAACCTCACCTTAGAACAAATTTTTTTTGAGAATATTGATCGACTTTGTTTAATTCGACGTTGTTTTAAATCCATTTTAAATTTTAAATATTAATAAATATAAAGTTTTAAATATTAAATATGTTTTTTATTAATATATTTAACCTTTACGAAACATAATATGAATTTTACGGGAAAAATTTGCTGATAGAGTTTGGTGATTACGTTTAATTAATGGGTAAAGAATGAAACGCCATAAATAATTATTTTGATGAATTTCGGTAATGTCTCGAGATATGTCAGAGGCGCACTCCGTCAAAACGTCCATTACAATAAATTGATTACAGTTTGGCGTGTGGCTTCAACCCGCTCAATACGCTAAACCTTAACGATTGATTCAGAATTATGAGGCAAACTATAGAAATGCCATAGGATAATAATAATAATTATATATATAATCATAATGCTAGGGGTTTTATTTATTAATATGGATACAAATTTTATGAAGTCGATAACCTACATAATAGTCGATAAATATTTTTCTGATCCCTCTAGAACAGAAAAACAGTATTAAAATGTGAAATTCGAACCATTATTGCTAATGGAACGATGCTGTTTTACCTCATTACTTTATACTACCTGTGGTATAACTATAATAGTCGATAAACTATTTAAATACTTTTTATATTGTACATTATCAGATTTAAAAATAAATCATTTGTGTGTTTATTTTTCTATAAATTATATTTTATATCCATCACTTCAGGACCTAATATTTTTGTTAACATTGTCTCATGATCGGTGTGATTAATACTAAAAATATTTTGATAAAAAATTTATATATTTTTCATATGAAATTTTATATCGGAATATGTATTACATATATTGCCACGGTTCGGGATTATTTCTTACATCGGCCACCAGATCGCACTGCTATCACCTGGACGCCTTCCAAGCTTCCGTGGAACAGTGCCACCTGGATCGGAATAATTGTCCCATTCTTATTCTCTCCCCCTCTTTTATATTTTATATAAAAGATTTTTTTTTTTTTTTTTATGGAATAATTTTAAATCAATAATCATTGCAAATCGTAATTATCCGTCAATCAAATTCGTTTTATACCTAATCTATACCTAGTGTACAGATATAATGAATGAGATTATGATAATATATTGGCTTTTTATATTCAATAAATTAATTTGTAAAATAGGATTTCGTCAGAAACTGTCAATAGACTACTATAGAATATTTAATACAATATACTAAAAAATATTGTCAACAATTAAAATAAAATTATTGCAACTTCTACGCTATGTTTTATATATTCACTAATATGTGTATGTTTTATATAATCACTAATATATGTTATGTATTCACTAAAGTTGTTAGTCATTTAAATCTTTTACTTAAGATACACCCTAATGCATTAAAATGAGCCCACACATTAATAAATAAAATAAAATAAATATAACTTTTAAAATAACAATGTGAGCACACTAATTTCAACACAATACATCAAGCTAGAAAATGTTGAAAGTTTATATAGATAAATACATATGTAAGTATGAATACATGTATATAATTTTCCCCTCTCTTAAACTTGGATATATAAACCATATTGGCCGTAAAATAATCTTAAAGGTGCATCAATGTCGTCTAATGTTTGTTCTTATTTAGCTTCCAGTTCAAGTTCATCAACATCTTATTCGTTTACAATATTGCTCGTTATTTTTGTTATTTCGTTGTTTGTTTTTTTTTGTGTTTAAACGAATGTTTAATTTATATATTTTTTTATTTTATAATAAAAATGACATTTGAATATTAAGTGATAGAAACGAAAAAAGTGTTGAGCAATAATAAAGGAAACCAGTCATGTTATCACTCCTTGATTGATCATGTGTCGTAGTGGTTCTGAACCGAAGAGGAATTGATGTAGTTTTCCTAAGCATGCAATAATTCTTTTAGACATGTTATTAATAGTTTTTAATAACTAATTGTTTTTTAAAAAAATATTTTTTCACCTCATAAAAACTGAATTTCCTTAGGATAATTTTTCATCGATTTTTTTTCCACGATAGCAGCATTTCCTTATTATTATTATTATCTATTTTTGTATTTATATACCTGTAAAATATACATCATAATGAAAGAATACGGATAAAAGTATAACAACCAACATTTTTTTAAATTGTCAGCTTGCAAGGCATTTAGCATTTTTTTAAAGATTTTCCATGTTTCAACGAAAGTCAAAAGAAAAATATTAATCTTCAAATGTATCCTCAAAATCATTAAGACAACATTTTTTTTATTTAGTTTCCTTATTTTTCTTGTGAGTCGAGGGTCTAATTTTTAATTGACCCATAACAATGATATTAGCATTAATATCAAAAGTTCAAGCAAGTACATTTTTTCACCTAAAGTTACTTTGATTTACTCCTGTTTTAACAAATGATATTAAATAATATTATGTGTAAAATGGTTTTTTAAAATTTTGTAAGACCTTTACATAATTCGTTATCCATGTATTATTTAATAATTAAAATACGTATCAATGTCAGACACATGACTTTAATTTACCATCGTTTAATTTTTGCTTAATGATTATAAAATAAAACACTGTACAATTGATGGTTTTTTAGATGATTAATGTTTAATTAATTACCCATATTAATGTTACAGGAAACACTTCACATATTGCAAATGGAGTATCTGCCCGATAATATTCTTGTTTCTAAAAACTATCTTATTCCGAAAATATATAACCTTTTAAACTGTCTCTTAAAATATCTACATAATTGTATTTCGTCTCACTTTTAAAAATTTACATAAACATAGCTACCGATTTTATCGTAAATAATAACTGCGATGTAACATCATTAGCTACTGCATATGACATTTATATAGCATAATAGAATGTTTAACACAAATGGTATGTAGATTGATGTGGCTGGATTAATCTTAGCCCATATGCTTCGTTATTGGTTCTTTATAAGGCATATCATACAATTAAGAATATAAATACGTATATAAAATATAAACAAATTATATTTTCAGGATATAAAGGCTCCAAAAGAGAGAGTATGATAAAAAAAAAAATAAATAAAAATATGTGTTAGTTTGATTTTTGAACTGGGATTATAAATATCGGGTGTTGGGTAATTCCCGATGTCCTTGCACCAATGATTGATGCCTTAATGCCAAACGTGACGCCTCACTGATCAAATAATATCAAACGATTGATTGCCAGCTGAAATGGATTAAATGATAATACCCTTTCCATCAATATTCTTTATGATATCTGTCCCTTGTATTCATCTACCTATACCCTTCCGTGACTACCAATAAATACAATTACATACCTATATAAAAATTTATTTATATGATCGCTGCATACGGTGCGCACATACAGAAAAATATGAACGATATTCCATGTTGAAGTACTTAACCGGTGTTTAGGGGGGGTCAATATTATCTTCATATAAAACGAATCTGTTGTTAACCCGGAATTGAACAGATTTTTCGATTAGCGGTTAATTGTCAGTATATCAAGTCTCTTTAGAGGTTGGTGTTCACCATTAATAAATATCTACTTACATTTCCTTATTAATAGAAAAATTATTTTAAATTTCTCTGGACTAAATTAAGATTGAAGTTACGTTTAAAAAAATAAAATAAAAAATAAGCATAATTTTAAAGAGTTTTCTACTACACTAGTTAAAAAAAAAAATACAAGCATTTAAAACTTTAGAAGAGTAGGGTCAGGTGGGGTAATTGGGAACGAAATTTGTTGGTTTCAAATTTTTGTATCTTCTTACTACCACTTTGACCTTGCAAAGCATTCAAACTCAAATGTTTATGCCTTAACATGTTTATAAATATGTTATTAAAGTTTCCTAAACGCCTAACATAAAAATCCGTTTTTCTAATGGCCTTATTTGACGCGTTCACAATTACTCCAAAAATTCCCAATAACCCCATAAGGTAGGGGGTAATTGGGAACGGCTACTTTTTAAACTGTGGCTATTAAATGAGTCCAAACCCTCATTTAGAATTATTTCCATAGCCTGTTGTGTATCTAACCTACATAGAACATTTGAGCTCTTTGTTCACAATTACCCCAAGTTATGTTCTCAATTACCCCAACTCACCTATTCATCAAGATGTTACCATATCAATTCGACTACTACGAAACCAGCAAATTGAAATATGAACCGGGAAAATTATGGGGAGCAAAAATTACAGCAATGTACATCTGAATATTAATTGGGTATAAAAAAAAGCATCATAAATGTAATTACAAAGAAAAAATCTTACAAAATCAAATTATCAAATTATATTAAATTAACATACATAGTTTTTAGAAATGAGAAAAAAGTTTAGTCATTCCCTAAATTGATGTATTATTATTTATTATTATTATCATTTATTATTATTATTATTAAAAATAATAATAATAATAATTGCCCAACAATTTGGTGCACAATGTGGTGACCACATCTTGCTCAACTCAACATTGTGATACCTAAATTTTATATTTCCATCACACCGACATGACCTTTGAAATTGTACAGTTCTTTTCTACCTACTTTGATGCATGATGGGGTCGGCAAAACAGCTTTTAATTGTTCCATGTTGACGGAAAAATTTTCCTCTTTGAGTCTTTTCACCACCTATTCAGAAGCCAAAACTTCCCCATGTTTGTGGTGTTTCATCTGTATCCCTGCTTTTTTTGTGAGGGGGGGGGCTTTCAGATGTGGTTGAGTCTGATGTGTTTTTGGTGATGCTTCTAGAAAAGATGGGTACTACTGGACAAGTTCTGTTTTGTAGCAAGGGTAACCCTTTTGTGCCCCTGCTATTAACCACTGGTTGAAGGGTTTCTTCCGCCTCCTGAAGCAAGTAAATAAGTCTCCCCGCTCCCAATCTACTAATATCAGTCTTCCTACCTTTGATAAGGTCGAAAAGATCCGTTTTCGAAACTCGGAACTTTTCAGCAGCTACAAGATACATCAAGTTGTCGTTGGGACTTTCTTTGAGAGCATGGGTCACATCTTGGATCGTGTAAGAGGGTGGAGACCTCTTCCAAATGTATGTCCTTGGCATCCTTTTGGTCAGTGGAACAGTCAATTTATCAGGACACTTCATTATTTTAGAAAAAACAATGTTCTTATTATTGTAGGGATGTGAAAAAAAAGTCTGAAATTTAGTTCCCAATTACCCCTGAAGTAAAAATCTCAGGGGTAATTGGGAACATCAATGTAGTGGGTAGTAAAAAAATAACTAAGACAAAAGCACCACAAATACTATTAATTGACATCTTAAGCTACAATTATTAACTTGAAGGACACTTTCCTTGTGAGATCTATAGTCAATATGAGCTCTTAACTGTAGGATGGAAATTCGGTTTTCCAAAAAAAAATTGATGCTTTTTATAAAGTCACCAATGAACAGGAAACTGATGACTAGGAAACGCGGGAACTAATTCTACCACTTCATAGAGATATGAACTTAATAGTTTGATAGCTGTTTGATTCTCCAGGCCCCCACCTCAGCGCTAGTGACCCTTGTTCCCATTTACCCCTGATTCCCAATTACCCCACCTGACCCTAAACAGATAAGTGATAATTTTATTCTTGTAAATGTATAGAATAACAATATAATCAGACATTGTACTGACAAAAACCAGTTCATGCCACACATCAGCTTTTAATGTACAGAAACGATTCGAGACAACAGAAGAATTACTAATTACTTTCATCACACTAATCCTAATCCTTCTGTCACTTTTCTGATTGATATCTAGTGATTGTGAATAAGACATTGTACATGTCTGATACTTACTCTGAAATTTCTATATGGAAAACTATATAAAATTTTCTGTCTACTCATTTTTTTTTTGTTTTGTTTTTTCATTCTATTGAAAGAAACTAAGCAACGTACTATGAAATAAATAAAAAAAAATAATGTTTTAAAGAAAGTTGGATGCTTATTTCCAGAATTAAAATTATTATGGAATATTGTGTATATGTTTTGAAAATATTTTTTGAAAAATTCGCTTGACACCTCTCTGAAATTCGTCTTTCTTCAAATCCTCCTCACTTTCGAATTCAAATTCTCAATTCCTAATCACGATGATTTATTACCTGACGTAACTCTTTATTTTAAGAAAGGAAAAAAAAATCACTATCGCTGAATGTAATTCATCTTAGTCAGAGGATAAGCCCGTACTAACACTCCAAGGAGATAAAGCCGTGAACCTTATTCGACGCATAATCCCTAAGAAAGCACTTCATCGGGATTAGTTTTTATTAAGAAATTAGTGAGCTCTGATTGACGGCCTATGTTTTCCCACTGTCAGCTCATGATGTATCAATTTTTTCTTCTTCAATGGCTATATTTGTATAGTTTTTTTTTTAATATTCTTTTTTTTTTCAGTAAGTGAAAAAATCAAAAGGGTTTTCAATAGATGTCTTTCATTTTCATTAATGCGAAAGTTACCTTTTTTTAGAAACAATGTTTACTCGGATGATACCGTCTATCATTTACTTATACCCTGTTGACTTATTAATTTTTCGGTGAATAATTGAAATACAAAATTATCATTCCAACATTGATAAAATAAAACGTGTAAAAAGACATTAATAAGAGATGAAAATTATTAATATTTAATGAATCTATAGATAAATACTTAAAGAGAACTGTAAGCCATATTTGAGGAAGTACACAAGTTAAGGCGTCTGCAGGATTTGTTTTAAGGGGGGGGGTTAGGCTTGTGAAATTCATATGATTGGGGGGTGGTCGAGTTATTCTAAATATGTAAGTTTATTCATAGATATATATAAAAAAAGCTTATTTATAAATAGATAAAAAATATAGAAATTAATTTATATTTTTTAAATATTTATAAATAAACTTTTTTTTTATACATTAATAAATAAACTTATATAGTTAGAATAATTCGACCCCCCCCCCCGATCATATGAATTTCACAAGCCTACTCCCTCCCCCCTATAAGTTTTTATGGCAAGAGTTTGGTTGAGGAAAACTTCATATTGAAGAAACTCCTAAATAAAAAAATTAATTAATTTTTCAAAACAAACTTAGGGATATTTGAAAACGAAAATATTTGTTTCCATAATACTTATTAAATGTAGTAAATGATAGGAATTTATTTGATTTGTTGTTTTTGTTTCTCATATTTTCTTGGAGAACCACTGCTGCCCACCCTGCGTAGGCCCATATACAAAAGTTTTAAAAGTACACCCTTCTTAAGTTATTTACAGTTATAAATTAAGCATAATCTTTAATATCTCCCCTTTGTTTTTATCACAGGATCAAATAAATCGTCCTTTTTTTCTTTTTTGTTCTTATTCCGGAGTTGAGAGACACGTCGGATGTTGGAATCTACCCGAAAAAAACGTGACCGTCGATGCTACTGACGTGGAGTTGAGGTGGTCAGAGACTGTTGCGTAACCCGAACCCACACCTAATTAGAATTAATCGGAGTGAGTCGATAATTTAACATCGATAGGAGACATAAGATAAAAAGAGGGGCTAGGAGGACGCCATCCATCAACCACAGGACACTGTAAATAAATCCAAGCGAGCCATCATTCAATCCGGATCGGAAACATTTCTGCCGGGCCGATTGCTCCACGCCAATTAGCTCGCCCACAGCCGACGGCTTTGTACCTTTTGTCACTCCTCGACTCGGGTCTGTTTTTTCGGCTCTATGTCACTGCGGTGTGTGCGATACCCAGTAAAACTCAGAAAAAAATGTTATCTTAAATAGCTTGCTTGTTTGATATTTTTAATGAAAAACAAAAGCCAGTCTGTGGATCTATGCTTATGATTGTGGAAATTCGGAAAGAAGGTCGTCAGATTGGACGTCAAATACAATAAAATAAAAGAAGAAAGAAAATATAAAGAAAGAAAAAGAAAAAAATGCAGTCGTTTTGAAACATATTATAGGATACAGGCCTATAAGATAGAGTAACCAAATGATTGATAATTGAATCGGTAGTTAAAGAAATTCAACTCATACACAAATTCAAATTTACGCAAAAACTAAACAAACAGTTTCTACTTTTTTACTTTTTCCATAATTGCATTTTCTCGTGCTACAGATCATATATATTATTTCTCGACGACTTTTTTTTGTCGGTACGCCATAAATTCCTTAATACTTCATCAAATTTCATGAATGAGCCATCATTTTAAAGTTTTCCTTAACTGCTACACTAGAAATATATATATATATCACTCATTTAGCCTCCGGTTGCGAGTTATAAGCGCAAAACCTCGATTTTTGCGAGAATATCAAAATGTAGAGGTTTCTATATGGTGTCAATCATTTCATGTTATCAAGGAAAACATTACCTTTTACTACCTTTCGATTAACCCCTTCGTTGGCGAGTTATAAGCGAAAAACTGCAATTTTAAGCGAAAATGGTCGCATAGCTTTTCCGAAGGTGTCATTTTTTTTTAGTTTGTCTAGACGAACATTATCGATATATACACTTTTCCGTTGTCGCCGTCGTTTGCAAGTTACAAGCAAAAACATGCGATTTCAGTCAATAGAATCAGAGGATTTGCTTTCCGCGAAACCGATATTTGTAGTAATGTGCTGTTTTCCAGTGTTCGCTCTTTCAGTGACATCTATCATTTTTTTTATTTTGTCAACTCTCTCTCTCTCTACTAGTGAATATTTCTCACCATTCATATATATACTTCTAAGGCTATAAAGATCTGTAAAGTTTTTTTTCCCTCATCTTTATAAATTTATTAAAATTTTAGAAATGATGAATTTTATACGCCATTAAAAAAAAATTATAAAAGAATCACCCATGTAATCCTAATAATTGAATTGATCAATACTAATAATTAGACCGAAATAGAAAATTATTGGAACGCCGAAAATCGCTGAGTTTTCATCAGTACCTAAAAAAAAAAAAAAAATACTCTAACGAGAAACGAGATACGTGTTAAACTTCTTATGGATAGGTAACGAGGAAGTAAAGTAACAAAAAAGAATAAGAACTAACCGTTTGAAGTTGGTCTTTAATCTTTCCTAAAAAGCACTCCTTTATGTTTCACGCCCACTAAGAGGAACTCCGCGTTCTCAAAGGTTTCAGGACTCAACATCGCTTGTGACTTAACCTTAATTTATTTTTCACAGTTTGGTTAATTGTCGAGACTTGAGAATCAAAAGCTGCTCCGAAATCGATCGTACTTTCCTACCTAATCTCTCCATTTATTGTATCCTTGTGCATTCCTTCAGTTATCTAGGTAAACTGTCCTTATGTAATCATATTAAACGTATAATCCAAATGCCGCATTAAATGAATAAATTGGTGGTTTAATGTATTGAGCGGAAATGAACTATTCCATTCCACGCCTTGTGTTTTTATTCACATTACAACTGCATAAAATTCATCTATTCTGAATTCATTAACGCTAAGTACTCAATTTAAAAAAAAAAAGGAAAAGAAAATAGAATTGAAGAAAATTGTGTATGGATACGTATAAGCTATATTGATCAACCAATCGATACCATTTCGTCCTGTGCATTCTTAACAAACGACTAAAAAATAATCAAAAATATATTGTTGGTAAAGGGTAAACGGACATAGGTGAGCGTACCGGACACTGCCTTCCCGATTAGCAATGCAAATGACCCTGGGGGGGGGGGGGGGGGGGGGGGGAGGAAGAAGAGCCGATACATCTGAATATAATTTGTAAGATGGCGACGCGACGTTAAAGAAGACGGATCCACAGAGCAGAGATAACCCGAGATGCCTAAGAAACTGAGAGCATTTCATTGTAGTCAAAAGCCTCCGGGTCGTCAGGTATTCAATCAAACCCCTTCCCAACTCCGTCCACTACCTCTCTCCCATATTAAACTATATTTACTAGGTAAATACTGTCCCGATGGAATGGACAACTATATTTACAAGTCCTAATTTGCAATTTATTTTATATAACGTTACTAATTTTGAGCATAAGTTCGGCCCTAGCCGTTGACTGAGTAACATCGTCTCCACGTTAGTCGATTCTAAGTTAAGAAATATATCGGTTATGATAAAGTTACTCTGTAAGGTGAAAGTTTAAGTGATAGTGCCTTGATTAGCAGAGTTTGGTGGAAATCGGACCATCGGTTGTCCCACAGTGATTGTGGAATTTTTAGTGAAACATCGGGACTTGCTCGGTTAATCAAGACTGCTGGCTTGATCAGGCAGCCCCCTACCACGTCCCCAAGCTCACGTCAGGTAACTTATCAATATAACAGCTGACCGCTAGTAAATAAACTCCTCTACACAGCTGTGTTCATTATCGAATTATTATTGAACCAACAATACATATTATTTTATTTTAACTATACGATATTTTCATATAGCTATTTTCATAGTTTCAATAGGCTATTATTCACATCACCTAGAGTCAACCATAAAATAACAAAGAGTTAGTGTCACTCCTATTACACATCTATTTAAATTTATTTATTTAAAGAAAATGGTTTGCACAAACGACGATATTATGAAAGCTATCAAAGAAATAAATTCCACATTAGAAAATAATAACGCACTTATGGCTGAACTCATTAAAGAGGTTGATACAATAAAACAAAAATGTGTTAACCTAGAAGATAAAAATAGACGTCTAGAAAACGAGTTATTATTTTTAAAACAACAAATGAGAAAAAATAATTTCCTAATACATAATATCCCTTTTACCGAAAACGAAAATGTTTTAGATAAAGTTAAAGATATTTTTCAAAATATTAATGTTTCACTCCCTGACCATACAGTAAACAATTGTTTTAGACTTGGAAAGGGACCGATCCTTGTCTGTTTGAATAATAACTTGATTAAAAGAGAAATCTTCAGAAATAGAGACACCTTAAAAACCAAAAATATTAACATTAGCCATGATAAAACCCCAGAAGAAAGAGAGGAAGGTAGAAAGATCCACTCATACCTCACTAAACTGAAAATACTTGATGAAAACACAACTTACAAAAAAAAGTTCTTTAAAGTGAGAGGCAATTTTTACCGGATTAATGAAATAGATTCATTAATAAAAGAATTTGTAGAGGATAGTAATTTACCTGAGGATTCAACTGATAGATCAACTAAAAAGCGAAAAATAGCCAGTACCTTGGAAAAATTTAAATTTCGACCTAGAAGTCTTTCATTTGATAATGCTTCCTGACAACTTTTTTCAAACACAATAGTCTCTCGGTCTCTAAAAGCGGAATCCACCAGGTGTCAAAATAAGGTTAAAAACAACTTCAACAAAAACAATCAAACAAACCAACATACTATTAAACTATTTTTCTGTAATATTAGTGGATTTAAAAATATATTTAATCTTAATGAGAAGGAATATGAGTTACTGAACCAGAATGATGTGATTTGTTTGGTTGAGACATGGCTCACATCTAACAATTATATCTTCCCAATAGGACTTCAGGACTATATCTCATATACAAGCAACGCGATCAAATGGAATATAACTGGAAGGGCTAGTGGAGGATTAATGACCCTCGTTCGAAAAGATTTTCCGGCTAAAATAAATGTAATAGAATCTGGCAGATATTGGATATTTCTCAACATCAGAATCAACACCATTACAATTATTTTAGGAAATGTCTACCTCCCGCCTAACTGTGACATTGAAGACAGCCTGGAAAAATTATGTGGCACAATTTCAAATGTAATGGAAAATCATCCTAACTGTTGTTTGGTTTTAAATGGTGATTTTAATGGCCACGTAGGGAACCTAAACAATTTAGAAGAAGAGCTCCTGATAAATACTAATCTCTATGAAACTAGGATAAGCAACCACACCAAGGTAAATAGACGAGGCAGACTTCTGGTTGAGATGATGGAATCACTAGGCTTAATTCTGTGCAATGGGCGTACTTTCTCTGACAGACCTGGAAGATACAGTTTTGTGTCAAGTATAGGGCAAAGCACTATTGATTTAACCTGGATAAACGAACACTGCTTCCCTATATTTGAGGATATGTCAGTAACGGTTCTCTCTGAGCTTCTCGATCACCTGGCATGTGTCACGACTCTCCGAATCCCAGTACCCAATCAGAAGAGAACAGCGAACGAAGAGGAGGACCAGTCTCCATCAAATCACGTCAAATGGGATGAAAACAAGGCTCAAGACTTTCGGGCTTATATGTCCTCATCAGAAAGAATTTATTTCAACAGTGAGAAAAACGAATGTCTTTACAACAATTTTCTGGAATGTGTTTATGAAAGTATGATTTACACAGGAATGATGAAAGAAAAGAATAATCAAAAACCACCATTCTTGTACAAACAACAATGGTACGATTTGGAATGCAGACTACTAAAAAGAACACTAAAAAAGAAATACCGAGGTTTAATTAAAAATAATTACAATTTCAATATGTTTAAAGAATATATTGAAGCGCGAAATATTTATAGAAAAACTTTGTCTGACAAGAAAAAAGAATATAGGCTAAGTATCATCAAAAATCTACAAAATACTAAAAATAATCGTCAATTCTGGAAAACAGTGAATATGTTAAAACCATCCGACCGAAAAAATAATGAAATAAAATTGGAAGAATGGGTCATGTTTTATAAAACACGCTATGAACCAAAAGATACACAAGAATTGCAATTTTTTTCGGTAAGCCATCCACTCCTAGATTCAGAAATAACACTCGCAGAGCTCCAAAAAAGTATAAAGAACATTAAAAACAATAAATCCCCGGGAGTAGACATGATTGTTAACGAAGTATTCAAAAACCTACCTCCACAATGGGAACACTATATTCTAAATATGTTTAATCAGATATTACATAAGGAACAGTTCCCAAAAACTTGGTCGAAATCGAAACTTCACCTCATATACAAGAAAGGAGACAGAATGGACACTGAGAATTACCGGGGTATATCACTGATCAACACTCTAACAAAGTTGTTTACTGGTATTTTGGCGGGAAGGCTGATGCTCTGGGCTGAATCGGAGAACCTCCTACCTGATGAGCAAGCCGGTTTTAGAGCAGGTAGAGGATGCCTAGATCATATTTTTACTCTAAGGGCACTTGTGAGTATCAATCTAAGGCACAAAGGGAGTTATGTGTTCGCAACCTTCATCGATCTAAAGAAAGCGTTCGATTCAGTGAATCATGAGCTCCTATGGGAAAAAATGCTTTCAATGGGAATTGGAGGGAAAATGATTAGACTGGTAAAATCGCTATATCAGGAAGCACGAATGCAAATTAATATAGGAAACAGATCATCTGAAGAAATTGAAATTACTTCTGGTCTGCTTCAAGGAGATAGTCTCAGCCCTGCACTCTTCATAATATTCATTGCCAATATAGTAAAATTCTTTGAAGACAACGGGGCGGTAGGGGTGAGTGCTGACCACAAATACGAAGTAAAGATGCTTCTCCTGGCAGACGATATTGTGCTCCTAAGCCACACTTGGAAAGAGGCGCAAATGAAGTTGAGACTACTAGAGAGGTACTGCGACAGCCATCTGCTAACTCTCAATATATCAAAATCAAAAGTTGTGGTATTCCATAAATCACCCAAAACAAAAAAACTGAAACCGTTATATTGGCATAATGAACCGCTGGAATATACAAGAAGTTACACGTACCTAGGTGTCCCATTCACAGCAAATGGGGAATTCCGCAAAGCAGCTGACCATTTCATTCAAAGATCAACCATCGCTTGCGCAAAAGTCAAGGAAATTCTCAGAAAAGGAAGGAGTGATTCCTGGAATACCAAAATAACATTGCTCGATGCTATGGTCTCCTCAACATTGTTATATGCTTCAGAAATATGGAGCTTAAGGTACATGGACGCATTAGAAGTGGTTCAATTAAGATTTTTTAAAACCTTGTACTTCTGGCCTAGATCAACACCTGGCTACATAATAAGGCTGGAAACAGGTACCCTAGCTATCCAAATGAAAATCTTTAAAAGTATAGTTAACTTATGGACCAAACTCTGCACGCTGACAGAAGATAGACTCCCACGACGTTGCTTCGATAGATTAAGAAACCTAGATATGGAACGGAGCAGTCACAACATGAGATATAACTGGGTCTCGCAAATCCGAACTATCGCTTCAGTCATAGGATGCCAAACAGAATTTTCCGACGGTTTTTTAAACTCTTTTAGTAAATTTAACGAGAGCTTATTAGAGAAAATGAAAAACCATCTCCTATCCACAGATATAGACAGAGTTTTAAATTCAAAAAGGCATAACAAATACCGAAACATCTGCAATTTTCAGTATAATAGCCCAGAACAGTATTTAAAAATTCAAGTTCACATTCAAAAAACCAGGTTGGTTAGCCAATTAAGAGTTGCAAATAGAGAAGAAATAAGGCTGTGTGCAATGAATAAAACATTTCGTCTGAAGGAAAATGAAATCTGCACCAACTGCAATCAGATAATCACAGACACCTTTTCCCACCTTCTTCTGCAGTGCCCATCCCTGGAGGATCATCGAAGAAAATACTTGCTAAGTTACTTATCAAGCAATTCCGAACAAGAAAAAATAGATGAAATATTGAAAATAGATTGTTTGAAAAAACTGAATAATGTTTATAATTTTCTACTATCAACACTATAGTTCTACTACTGGATATGCTTGCAAGCGGGCGTGTGTGTGTGCGTGTGTGTGTGTGTGCATGTATGTAGGTTTGTATGTGTGCGTGTTTATAAGTATGTGTATGCGTATGTATGTGTGAGTAAGTATATATACATCTTCGTTCGAGTTTGAATATGCGTTGGTGTTTATCTATCGTTATGAATGTGTATTTACATAATAAACTTATTCATTGTAGAAACATTTCGGATATTTCTCTATTATCATAGAATATCTGTACTTATTAAAAAAAAACATTTAACACTTGAATAGTATTGGCATATTAAATTATTATTGCTGTTGTGTGATATGTAAATTATTATTGAAAAGTATATATATTTATATATTTATTTTAGAGATATCTTAGCTTATAGTCTATTAACGATATTTATTGATATTATATCAAGTAGTTAAAGATGAAAAATGTAAATTAATTATTTGTAATGACGTTATCATCTATCATAAGTATTTGTGTGATTGTTTATAGTTACTTATATCAAATGTTTAGATGTACGATTTAATTGCCTTGCGGACTCAAGATGTCCTTTTGGTAACCCATAAAAGAATTTCAATTTGTACAAGAATTTGTATTCTTTAACAAATAAAATATATCTATCTATCTATCTATCTATCTAATTTTGAGCATAATTATCGATTGTTTGTTTGTTTTAACGTCACTTTATGCCACTAATATGCTAATCGGACAATGCTACAGTGGGAGTCCTAAATTTTGCTTATCCTGGTGTAATTAGTATAGGGATCTTCAACAAGTACCTTACATCGTACAGGCTCGGGACCTCCATTTTACGCTCTATCCGAGGGACGGCATAGACAAGGATTTTTTACTCCCATTAAAAAATCCTAGTGCCACCACGGGACGAGAACCCGTGACATTTAGTAGGGTAAGTTTCTATGCTAACTACTACACCACAGGTGACCGCATAATTATCGATCCGGTGATTATAATAATTAATAATTTGTTCCAGAACTAAGATGGTGCAAAGTAATTAATATATATCCGTACCGTTTCCGCAAAGATTAAAAAAATTAATATAATAAAAAGCGCCCTCACTGCAAGACAACCATATCTGGAAAAATTGATTTTTCATTTTATTTTTTATCTTAAAAAACAGCTGCAACTGATCTATAAAGTAGGAAGCAGACATATTTTAAAATATAACCTAAATGTAAAATATTAAGATTTGTCAGTTTTGAAAAATTTAGATGCTGAAGTAACACATTTCAAAATATGTTGTTCAAAAGCTAATACTAGTAAAAAATTTTGAGTACCTTGTATTTTTAATGTCTATTTCCTTTGCATTGAAGTTCCCTTAGCTATTCTTCTGATTATTCCATTCTTTAAATATTGTAATCTCCTCTGTTGTTTACTTGTGTCCAGAAAGAGTGATGCAATAGCGCTGCACAGTGGGACGAATCGCCAATCTAGGGGGAAATAATTCTGGAAGCGACTTATTTTATGTTAATGTTTGTCGAAAATTGCATTTAAGCATGAATTAATAAATAAAAGTCAAAATAGTGGTTTTTGGCAATGTTCACTAAAAAAAAAAAAAAAAAAAAAAAAAAAAAAAAAAAAAAAAAAAAAAAAAAAAAAAAAAAAAAAAAAAAAAAAATTGGAAACCAATATAAAATTATTTAGATAAATTGTAAATAATGGAGTAATTCTTTTTGTATTTTTTTATTCAATTTTAAATTATTAAAAAAGAAAAAAAAACATATTAACTGTAAAATAACGTCAAATACATTTTTTAAAAATTATTTATTAAATTCTAATATCGAAATGTAAAAAAAATTGTTTTTCATTCCGAATCATCTGAATCTGATGGATCTGAACCCATCCATCTGAATACATACATCAGGCGACTTCAATACAAATATTCTATCCAATTCTCCCAAAAAACAGTTCATTTTAGACCTGGTAGGTATGTTTCCTGAACCTATTTATTGTTCGTTTCGAGTCGAGTAATCATGCCCAATCTTTCCTTACTGATATCGATCATATTTTCGAGGACTTTTGTCAACAACTAGTATCATACTCATAAAATCTGTGAGCGACGACTTAGCCACGACTTAATACGTATTTCAAATGATCTTTCGAATCCTACTTTATTTCTAAAATATATATCTTGGAAAAACCTAGATTACCTGACAGCAGATGAAATAAATCTATCCATTGATCTACTATCCCGTTGTATAGGACCCATCTATTCCTATGAATCAATTGACGACATGGTAGAATGCCTTACATCCAATCTCGTTGCTATCCTAAAATAAATTGAACCCCTTAAAACTTGTACCTTCAGATGCACCATAGTCCTTGGAATTAACCCAGATATTCGGGAAATATTGAAGAAAAGGATGATTCCAGACGTACCGGAATAATCTTCCGGTATCTTACGGTATTCATTCTAGACCTGGTATGTTCCCTGAACCTATTTATTGTTCGTTTTGAGTCGAGTAATCATACCCAATCTTTCCTTACTGATGTCGATCCCCCACCACTACACCACAAAATAAAGACTTTTTTAATATTTACCTATGCGAAAGGTAATTAGATAGGAAAGAAAAAAAAAAACCTGAAATATACATTTCATCTATACGACCGTGCTGTTCCCACATATTAAAAATATCGGATCTTAATAATGACACGTTAACACCTGAAAAAAAAAACACCGAACCATACATTAGCAGGAATAAGAAATGCGTAATGAAAAATTTGTCATTATATAATGTTGATTGTATTCTGTGAAAATATCTATTTATTCTATTTATCTAAGTCGTTATAGATTTTTAGTTATCGCATTTTTACTAATAATAATTAAATAAGTATTAGTTTAAAGTAAGTAGCTTACTAAGTTGACTACTGGAAATAAAGAAGGGTACTATGTATCCTTAAGTGTATCACACTTAAAAAGCCAAATAAATATAAACTTACTTGCCGAATCGTCTTCCATACCGTGTTATAAATTTTTTTCCAAAACAATATGAAATTCGCTAATCTATGTTGCCGCTTCATCAATAAGATGTTCAAATTATCTGACTTATTGTGACGAGTGTGGCGTGTTTATTCTTTTGTTATTCCGTTGGTATTTGTTTTAAGGAATTAATGGTTTGTAGATACCTAAGGTAAACTGTTGTTTTCATGCTTTATTTCTTTCTTATTCCTAGAAAGGAAAAAATTTTGCTATTTGCTTTTAATTGTTGTACGTATGGTCATCGAATCTCGTTTTTTCATAGCTTCGGAGATTGCCGTAGTGTATTCCAATGAAACTGGTTTACTATATATCTATAAATTTCATTAGCACCTCCGTATTGCCTCAAAATATTAAAAATATAGGCTCTCAACAATGAGAGATTTATACTTAAAAAAAAAACGCACACCTTTATTAGCAGTTCATAATGAATACTTTATTTCTATATAGTGTGGACTATATTCTGTATAAATATCTCGGTGTAGATCGGTGTAGATTTTTAGTAACCCCTTTTTTTATAAGAAAAAAATATAGCTTATCGACTATTGAAAAGAAAGGAGGATACTCTGTATTATATCCACATTTAAAGAACCAAGAACTTATATAAACTTAATTTCTGAATCGTCTTCTATTGCCTAGCATAATTTTTTTTTCAAAAAAACACGATCCATTCTATGATTCTATTGATTTTACAATATAATTTGGAAATACGCTGACTAAGCATTATGAGGGAACTACCGTATTCAAACCCCCATTATTCTGTTAATACTTGCTTTAAGTGATTAATAATTTGTAAATGCCTTAGCTAGACTATTGTTTTCAAGAGACCGACAAGATTTTTTCATTTCGTTGATGTTAACTATTTCCGCCTAGATTGGCGATTCGTCCCACTGTGCGCTGGCCGGATTATCTTCTGTATAATAATAGAATGTGTTAAATTTCCTTTTAGATGATGCAGTCCTCAGAGTACAATAATTTGATGGTATCATTGAAAATTTTACAAATTTCAAATATGCAACCTTATTAGCCAACTCTTTAATGCATTCAAAATTTGAAAAGAACTAGTCTTAAATATTGCAAGCTCAGGTGTACAGTAAAATAATACTTATAAATAAAAACAATAAAAATTCATAGATTACTCTTTTCTTTTTTTTTTCGATTAAGTGTTTTGTGTGAAATTGAAGTAAAAAGTTGGAATTAAGACATCAATATTCAAGCCAAACACAACTTATTATCGTTATTATTCTTGATTTTTAATGTTTTTAATTTTAAGGTTGCTAAATTAAAAAAAAAAAAAATAGTATTTTATGTAGATAAGCAGGTTGATTTTTTTTTATATTTATTTAAAATGGGTATTTTTTACGGAAAAAAAATTACTGTAGATCGCTCCGGTTTATTTAAGTAATAGCACTGTATATTTGGGTTAAATCTAATTCACGTGATTTTGCCATTTGAGGGGTAGAGATATTAATGTCACTCAATTACCTGCATTATGGCTACTTGTATGATTGGCACTTTAATAGGCTGCCTCTTCATTTGAAACGTTTGATATGTCAGCAGCGTTTCTCTTTAAATATAAAATGTTCCCCATAACTGATTGGCAACCATTTTCTGTTCCCAAAATGTATCATAAATACCTACAATAATTATGAATGGCATTTAAATCATTAGATTTAAACCTTCTTTGAAGTCATCACATTCGCAGATTGCTGACAGGTGTGAATCTAAGTTTGAAGACTAAAAAAAAAAAAAAGTGAGTTAATGTTTTTTTATTTTTATATATTGCTAGTTCGTTAGACAGCATGTTTTGTTTTCTTATATACGTACGTGGCAATTTTTCTAAATTATTTATGAAGTAATTAATTCATTGTGGTTTTTTTTGATTATATAAAATTTTTAACTTTTAATTTCATTAAACATAACTCAGTATTCAGAACCATACTTAACTCATTTTTACTTATTGATATCCTTATCCTAAATGCAGTCTAATTAATGGTAATTTCTGGTTTAGTAGATTCAACATGGCGGCGAGACCCGCAACACAACAAACTTGGACGGGGCGTTTAAATACTTCCAATTATTTTATAAAGACTAAAGTTTTGTTAATTAATAGCTAATTAACTTGCGCTTTGCTGTGGCTTATTTTAATTTTAACTTTTAGGAAAGTATATAAATGTACTGTAGTGAAATTTACCCCAAAAAATCATTGCACATAGTAACTAGTCTATGTTAAATTACTGACAAATAAGAAAATATCATATATCGCTGATATTTTTAAAATTTTATATATGAAGATAATAATACTCCTCTACTGATCCGGGAGGAATATTGTGCATTCCATTGGGATTCATTTTTTCCATTGAAGATATGAACGGATATAATGGTAGTAAAACTATGAAAAATTCAGATTTATCCATTCGATACTTTTCGAGTATTGAGGTAACAAACATACGGTCCTTTCATTTTTAAATATAACATTACGAACATTGCTTAAGCAACTCATTACATTTTTTTTATTCTCTGAGACGGGTTAAACGGAAGGCCTAACGGATCCAATGTAGAGAATAGCAACAATATCCTCTGGGAAGAGGAGTTGAGCAATCGGAAATGTGACAGGGAGCAGTTGAATCAATTATGAAAAGAAGCCGGACGCGGGAGCGGTGAGCCGTGAGGAGGTATCGGGTGACCACTTGACAAAAACCTCACGAGATAATCCGGATGGGAGGAGGCAGGGTTCCTCAGGCTGAAACTGCGTCACTCCACATCAACCCCATGTAAAAAGATTTTTCGGGAGGGAGGAAAAAATGGTGAAGAACTAATCCAGATACTTTGGCGGGTCTTTGCCGTCCATCGAGGTTAGCGTCAACTGTCAGTCTCGGTGATGTCAACCGTTGGCCCTGGGGTCTAATCTACCAGCCACCAGGAGGCGATTAAGAAAAAAATTTAATAAAATATTTAAAATAAAACAGTTACTCTTATTCGTTCATTCAAAAATCATTCATTACATTATGGGAAAATTCAGCACAATAAAAAAACTGTGTAAACATTGACATATTTTAGTTTAATAGTTAAAGTTTGTTAGAGCATTGGCCAGTAATTGAAAAACCCTGGTAAGCTTAATAATAATTCGGAAATAAATAAAGAAGTTTGGTAATAAAAATATATGTATATATAAATACAAAATAGTTTCGAGGCAAAAATATGGAATCCTACAAATAACCCAATCCGATACCAATATTTTTTCTTCTGAATTTTATAATGCTAATCCATTTTAATGTTGTTTGGTTTTCGTGTCGTCTTTAAGTATTTTTGGCAAATGAATATTCACTTCTAATAACTATGTTCTTACAAAAAAAAAAATAATTTAAAATAAAAAAAAATACCATTTGCATCAATACAAGTTTTTTTTTTTTTACTTATTTAAATGTTAACTATAAGTTAGGTTCACAGTTATAAGCTCATTTATTTAAATGCCTAGCATTGTTTAAGATTGTATCGGAAAATGTTTAAAATATCGGATGGATGTTTAAAAATTGTATACATTTTCTTCAATTATTCGTTTACTTTGTTAAGGATGTCTTTGCGTTGGATGCTTCCTTCTACTAAATTCCTCTTCAAGCACCTTCCTTCACACTTTTCTGTTCTTCATCTCCTCTTTAGTCATTTAAATCAGTACATGCCCGACTATACTTTTTCTTCTATTTTATTTATACTCTGTTTTTATTGATATTCTGCATATAAAATACACATTTTACAACTATTATTGATTTTTTTAGCTTTCGGAATAAGAAAGATATTGACAGATTTGAATATCTATTAAAATAAACGAACTCATGAAAGTTCATTCAGTTAATAGTCTATATATAAATTATTCACTTTGGTTATTATTATAAATTTCATTCTCATACTTTACTACAAAATTTTCAAAAACTAAAACCAGTTCACTGAATTTTTAATGTAACAAGTAATTATTAATTTGCTTTAATAATAATGCTTTAATAATTTAAATGTGTCGATTTAATTTGTTTAAAATTATCAGTGAGTTTTTTCTTTATATATTTTTATACTAAAAAAGTAACCAATTTTTTCCATCTATAATTTTTTTCATTTATTTATTTTTTTTCATTTAATACAATGGCATTGAGTTATTTAAGATTGAATTAATCAATATTCGAAATGTTGTAGCCATTTAATTTTTAAAGAAATAGGTAGTTGGTAATTAATAGGCAATAATAATATATGTTATTGCATTTATAAATATTATCGATGAAAATGAGCATAATTTGTGCATAAAAATACGACTGAAGGTAGGAAGGCCTTCGGTTATTTATTTATGCTGGGACTATGGGATGAGCACTCGGTTAATAAGGGCGCTTCGTGAACTGTCACTGTGGATCAGCAATGACATATTCCATTAGATCATTGAATCATAAATAATACAGTCACATTGCACTTTAGTCCTATATTATATATCATTGATCAATTTGATGTAGTGTACACTCGCAGGGAAGCATTTCATCTCAGCAAATCGGTAATTAACTTTTTTTTTTTTATTTGTTTTAGGTAAGTGGAGTAATTTTTTTTTCTGCCTGTATTATCTTCATATGGGTAAGTACACATAGGTAGGTGTGTTTGTTAATCTGTCTTGCTTCTCTCAGTATTATTTTAAAAATATAAAGTATGACTAATTTAATATGTATTTAATGCACTTTTGAATACTTGGTACAAGTAGGTGTATTTCAGATGCAAATTTTATTATTTTTATTTATTTTTTTGTTAATGCTTATCTTAATGACAATAGTCCTGGAATAAAATGTATTCTATTCGTTTCTAAATTATATAATAGAAATTAATTTATAATTTAATTTTTGGTCTATCGTAGTATGTAATAATCATGATAAAAAATGTGTAGTATATATTTAATTAAAAATAAAAAATACATATATCTAATCAGTTAGGCGTGTTAATCTAAGGTTTACTCTGGAATGTCTAGTCACATTTTTTTTTTTTTTCAAATTCATTTTTTGAAAAAGAAATGGGTTTTAGGTATGTTCTACAATTAATTAATGTATGTATTTGTCCTTCCGAAACAGGGTATAATCCATAACCATACATTTAAAAAAGCTTTTCCCTTTAAAGAAATTTTTAAAAATCGTTTGTTAGAATATTTTCATATTTGTGCATCTGACGAACCAGTTTAAAATATAGTAATAATCGTTTATTGAAACCGCAAATTTCTTTTCGATTCCCTAAAATTGTAGATTTTAATGGGGAAACATTGATTATTTGTAAATGTAATAGATAATTTACTAAAACACACATATCTCATAAATTTTCTTTAAAAAAAATTAATAAAATTATAAATAAGCAATTACTAAAAACCTAAAAATTTTGTAATCCGAAATTCCGAAACTGATCTGCTGGGCACTTTTTCCCTCATGTCTAAAATGGATGTATCCTTGATTGGTTTATCGTACACATTTCCTGACTGTCACTAATAATGACAGTTGATATTGAAATTTTTAAGTGAAAAAAAATTGTTAAGCTAATTTCTACTAAGAAGCCTCTCATCCTTTCCAATTAACATGTTGCTTGGCTATCATATGATTATGAAGTAACCTGGCAGGTTAGCAATATCCAAGTTACAAAACGAATACAGTTCCCGTTGCTGAGATCCGCAGTACAACCCAGGGCAGACGCAGACCCAAGCAGAACGGGAAGGGTTCCTGTCACTGCTACCGCGGTTCTTGGAACAGGAGCGGTGAGTGACCGGTTATCGGCAGACTGCACGGCTCAGCGATAGTCATCTGTGAAAGGGCGCGGAGGAGGCAGGGGGCGGATTTCCACAGCGCGGTGGTGCAACCCCTCCAGATGAAAGACATGGAGGATTTATGTGGACCATGTCTCTGGGAGTCAGGAATATTGGAAGGGGGGGGGGGAGCGCTGGTAGTGCGAGGTTGACGTTCTATAAGGTAGTGGAGGAATGTGTCAGGGAAAGCACATCTAAGTTAATGTTTAACAATTCTTTAAAATAGCTATAATAACGAAATTATTTTAACTTACAAGTTGGTGAAACTGTTAAACCGCTAAGTTGTTTAAAAGTATATCCGACCAAACAATTTAAATATAATGGATAGATGATTCTTCTGTTGGGTAGAATAATCACCATTTCTTGAGGTATCACCACATAGACAGATTGGAGCAACATGACATTCAGCTCATTTATTTTTTAAATTGATAACTAGCTTAATCGATTTTTAAAAAGCCATCCAGATTAGATTGAGATTTTATTTGGACGGTCAACTACTCGGTTATTACGTCCTTTTGATTTTTAATTTTAAACTATTTTGATGTTTTAATGTTTTTATACTTGTCACTCTTTGGCTTCCTTTATTTTTATAATTTTTCATATTGCTAAACGTGTGAAATATATATAATTATTTTACAGGGTGTGTTAATTTAAACATAAAAAGTATGAAATTTTCTTGTTTTTTTTTTTAATTATTATTATTATTATTATTTTTCTTTCTTTTTGTTATTATTCTTTCTTCTCTGTTTTTTTAATAACTATTTTTGTATTTTATTTTATTTTTTTCACTCTGTTTTTCTTATTTTTTTATTTATTTTTTTTTTTATTTATTTATTTATTATTTTTTTTTTTATAGCTTATTATATACGCCTATACATTTCATCAGTTCTAACAAGGCATCTACTGCCTCCGATGAATCTCTTAACGCTCCGGCTACATTTCGAGGAATCCTAAGTGTATCTAATTGATGAGAGGTATAAATGCATTCTTCTATAATATGCCGCATAGTCAGAGGGATTTAACAGTGTTCACATTTAGGTTGCGATTCTTTTGTAATAAGGTGCGCATGAGTCATGTTTGTGTGACCGATTCTAATTCTTGTTAACACGACTTCTTCTCTTCGATTGCCCCTGAAAGCACTGCTCCAATTTTTTGTAGTAGGTTTGATAGATCTCAGTTTATTGGTAAGTGGTACTTCATTCCACACCATCCATTTTATTTTATTCTGGATAAAAAAATATTCTTTAGGGGAATAGACATTTTTTAACTGTTTTCACTAGCATATTTGTTGGCTTGCTAGAAAAAATGCTTAAAAGCAGACGTGTCTCAATTTCTGTTTAAAGCAATATCTTGGAACGCAAATATTTATTTATGTATATGTTAAATAAATTCTTTCCGGTGGCGAATAATTAATTGCTTTATCCATATAAAGAACTTTTTTAAAAATGTTTTCCGCGATCAATTATAGCCTTTGTTTGAACACAAGCATAGGATACCGCCAGCTATTACCTGCTGGGAAGGGAGCGTACAGTCGTGACCGGCTAACAAAGGACTCGGAAATGGGAACCAGTCCGGTACAGCCTCGATAACACTTTCCTTCACTGGTAATTATTGCACATTATTGGTTTTTGCAACGACTATACCGGTTTGCGACGCATGTACGTGTCAAAAGATCACCTTACGGGTTAGGATCCTGTTCAAGAAATATGGTCATTTTCTTTCTTGATCATGAAATATACGTATATATATCATTCTTTTTATTTCTTTTTTTTTAATAAAATATGCCGTCAACAAATCACTGGATAGCAAGAATATTAAAGAACATTAATATTTATATAAAAAGAAAATTACATGTTCATTGTTAAATATTTCTTCATTTACTGTAAACTGAAAACAAAGTAATGAAAAGAAAAGCTGAGTATGATGCTTTGCTTGTTTAAGTATATACTATATTCAATTTATACTGGCGCAATAATAAATGAAAAATTAATTTTTAAAATTTTGAATTGTGCCACAATTTTTGCCGGCAGGCTATATATTGATATGTTTTCATTATTTTAAACCCTTTTTTAAAAAGGTTTGAGCGAAGTCTTATTCTGTTTGCTATTGGTTTTCTTTCTGATGCATGTAAATATATACATATCTAAATGCTATTAATAGATTTTACTAGCCCAATAGTAATCGTTAAGTTAATGAAACCTGCTACTATGAGGATTTAATCCTGAAATTCATTACCTGCAAAATTAATAGATTAATTAAGAAAATATAATTTAAAACATAGACTGCTAGGTTCTTTTTCTTCACTTAGTGAGGAAGAGTGCTGTATTTTAAGGGTTTTTTAATGAAGGATCTCTTCCGTGTTTGTAGTTCTTCATTATTTTTTTCCCGACGTTTCGAGCTATTAGCTCATCCTCTTGGGTTATCTACACTACATACAATACATTAATCTTTTACACCTTATTATGATATCCATGTATGTTTTACATTTTTTTTATATTGGCATTACAATTACCTTATCTTTAGTTACTTCATTTTCACATTAGCCCTTAGTCAACTTTTTTATTTTTTAACAGTATATGAATACTTTTGTCTAATTACATTTTATGGCCTATTTCACTGTCTACTACGAAAACAAAGAAATAGATAAACCAAACCAAAAATTAATTACAGATTTCTACACAGATAAACAAGAAGAAAAAAATAAAAGGATAGATAATGATAATTATAATAAAACAAATAATAAATACTACAAAATTCAATACATACCACAATTAACAGATAAAATAAAAAAGGCATTCAGCACATACGATCACCATAACCTAAAACTAGGTATGTACAATAGAAACAAATTACAAAACCACATAAGCAATATGAAAGACAAAATAGAAAAACTGGAAAAACAAAACGTAATATATGAAATAGAATGTAAAAACTGCAATAAAAAATACATAGTAGAAACATCTAAAAAACTAAAAACAAGAATAACAAGCACAAAAATAATTGCAACAATATAAAAAACATAAAAGCAACAGCATTATCTGAACACACTATAAAAAACAACCATACCTTCGATTTCGATAACACTAAAATTCTAAGCGCAGTACAAAATAAAACAGATATAAATAGAAGAAGCAATCCATATAACAAAAAACATAGAAAACACAATAAACTACAAAACAGACACAAAACACCTTAACAACCACTACGCACATATAATAAAAAAATTGAAACACATATGAAAAATAATAGAAACAAAACCAAAACATTAACAAACATAGAGAACAGGATGAGAACAGACTAATCAATAATAAGCAAGTACCAAAGTCCACATATAAGCAATAGTTAAAATGTGACAATGAAATCAAAAGACAGTGAAATAGGCCATAAAATGTAATTAGACAAAAGTATTCATATACTGTTAAAATATAAAAAAGTTGACAAATGGCTAATGTGAAAATGAAGGAACTAAAGATAAGTTAATTTTAATGCCAATATAAAAAAAATTGTAAAACATACATGGATATCATAATAAGGTGTAAAAGATTAATGTATTGTATGTAGTGTAGATAACCCCAGAGGATGAGCCAATAGCTCGAAACGTCGGGAAAAAAATAATAAAGAACTATAAAAACAGAAGAGCTCCTTCATTAAAAAACCCTTAAAACATAGACATATTTTTTAAATATGTAAAATCAAATGGTATCAAACTCTTAAAATCAAATGAATCATTTTCATTCTATTAAGTATAAATATGATCATTTTTTCTGATATTACGATACTATACTTGCTTAAATATACTATTTTCTTTTTATACTGGCGCATAAATAAAAAAAATATTAAATTTCTAGCATATATGTTTATTTGATCCATGCTCCAATGTTTGTTTGATTTACGCTCAACCACCAGGTTTCTATTTATAAAGGCTGGATGTGTCCAAAGTAACCTAAAACCATATTAATTAGGTACATGTTAGAGCCGGACTCTAACCCGTAAAACAGTTTTTTATTTCCTGAACACCTCATTCCTAATTTAATTAAAAACTACTATTTAAAATAAATTATTGTTCGATTCTTTTATCTTTATACTTTTATTCATTAACTGTCTGCTGGAATTAAATTGGTCTGACCAATATACTAGCCTTTATAATCATATACTTGACTTTTATTGGAACTTTTTTCCTGTTATTGAAGTTTTTATAGTCTTGAAACGTGGAATCGGACACTCCCAGCATCTTAATAAATCTAATAGACCTAGTGTCAGGCCGTTACAATAACAGCAATAACCATTAGCAACAACAGACATTCCGGATAAATCTGAAAATTAGTTAACGTTGGCAATCGCACAAAGCTGCTTGGAGTTGTGGTAAATGTCAGGGCAGCTAATGCAATGCATATGAGATGTAACTAGCAGCATAATCAGCGAATAAATCTGTTATTGACGTTTGATATTGAGAGATTGATTTGTAGAAGAATTATAACCCAGCCCCGAGGCTACAATATACATATTGAACAATATCTTGCTGTATATTTAAATGTACAACCATGCCGATGTATTCGTGATTGGGATCGCTCTAAGATTTACGGGAGTCGTCGATTTTAAAATAACATTTTGAAGGAAGGGTCTAATAATTCCTAACCAGGAAAGAGCTACGTTGTATTTTTAAAAATATAAACAACAGCTATAAATTACTGTTATAACTAATGCCTAATAGGATTTACTTCTCAAGGACATCAAAGAGGCCATAACTCAAGAATCCCGTAGAGCTAATTGCTAAGATTTGACATCTGATCAATTATCATGTTAGGTCAGATGGTATTCAAATGATATTCACTCTTTAATTTAACTAACTCAGGAATTATTCCCACCTTTATCTTAAAATTCTATCGCTGTTGCTATTTAATTATTTTCAAATGTTAACCATTAGTCACCCTAATGAAATTTTGTAGTCAATCTAAAATACAGTTTCTGCAAGTATTCAAATCGCTGCTTAGCTTCGATTAGGCTACTATTTAAATATTTTCACAGACAAGGACACATACTCTTTTAATCTAGGCACTCACTGTAAAGCAGGGCTGAAATCAACCTGTAGCAAATATTTCATCAACAGTTGTAAGTATTATAATTTATTGTTTTGCCTTTAAAATTGATTTATATATTTTCTTGAACATCATCGATAATATTTAACTGTTCAACAAAGGTGGCATTAAGTTTATTTGTCTTTTAATTCGAAATGGATTGAACCCACATATTATCGCTGTTGAATGATGATGATAACTTATAAAACTTAATATTAATGAAGGATTGTTGATGATTGCGTGATTATGATAAATAAAGATCTAAAAACAAATGTTTTCTTTATTTATTTTATTATTATTATTATTATTTTTTTTTTTTTGTAACGATCAACAGACAATAGGCTTGTTAACTGCTCATATATTTCTCCTGAATTTCTTTTTTTATTTTTTGGATATTATTTTATCACTCTATTTGCCAACTTGCCACCATACTTAGGACCATCGTTTACTAACCCATTTTATCCTAAAGAATATATATATATATATATATATATATTTGTTATTATTTCTTGTTTTGTTAATTGATATTAACAATTAATTTAAAGTTCTATATTATTTTTAAAAATGTCAAATATAGTTTAATTATTTTCTTAAAATATGTTTTTTTTTTTGGAAAGATAAAACTTCAAATATGCACATTTCAGAATTATCGAAAATGCACTTTGCGAAAATCGAAAATGCACACTAAATTATCGATTTTTCAAGAATATGGTAGAAAATAAATTTTTCAAAAGTTTTATATTGTTTTGTATGTCTGATTTTGATTGAGCTAATTTACTAAGAATAAAATAAAATTGGGGTGATTTATTTTTCAACTTTTGACCTCTTGTAATTTTCCTGAGATGCGTTTCCGAAAAATAGGGAAGCTAATGGGCAATAATTTTTAAATTTACCAATCACAGAATTGACAGAATACATCAAAGGATAAAACGCATTATGCGTAGCATTAAATCTTGTTAATCTGAATTGATAATTCAAATATAAATAAATAAAGATGAAGCAGTGGCTCGAAAGATGAGATATCGAGAAGGCCTGATAGGCTGTCATTACCAAGAGCATGTAACCTGGATATGTTTCAGTCCTATAAAACACACGCTCAGTAGTTCTCAGTATGCAGAGGCTATTATACAGTAAATATACGGCTGTTGGAAGATAGGCTTTACCATTCGTTATCTACCACAGTTTTTTTTTTCCCTCACACCATCCTAAATATATCCCCTCTACCTTTCCCATCAGTCTCACCCTCTCTTTGTTCCTTTTTGTCTCCTTCGATTCCTTCTACATATTTATTTATCGCTTTTAATTTTTCCCCCCTACCAACCCACTTCTCCTCCCCCTCCTCCCTGTTCCTCCATCTTTTATAAATATTATAACGCCGGAGCCGGGAGCTCGTTTGGAAGCGCCGCCCTGAAGACTCGATAAATCCTAAACTCGCGTGACTCTAATTCACATAAATCCGACGATTTTATTCGATACCGGTTTTCTGATCCTTGTCTTGATGGCTGGGCCGCCCATAAATTCCCTTTATGACCTGTCATTTATTTATGGTGAGCCGATGCGAATTTCCTCGGACGGACTGACGTTCCGGGTGAGTAATTGTCTCTTCCAGGCTGGGGCACTGCGGACTTTTATGGCAGCCAGTGCTGTTTGTTCTGTGGTGTCACTTATGCCTCTCGGTGATCTGTGGTTGTCTTGTGGTCAAAATACGTTTCTCAGCTGGTTAAGACGCAAGTAATAAACTACTAACAATTACTAATAATGACAGTAAATAAATTTACCATTGGACGATTTCAGAATAATTTTATCTATAATAAAGAGCTTTCGGCGTCCAGCGCCATATTCGTCTAAGACAATGTATAGCAAAGAATATAAAAATAAAGACAAAACATGAGGATTAAAAAAAAAAAAATGCAAATTTTATCATTCATCAATTTTTGAAAACCTCTTGCCTACCTTTTCATTCTCGTTTAGTATGATCATCAAAACATCTAGCGTTGTTTGGCCCATCGTCCATGATGCGTTCTAATCTAAGGCCTACGGGTTGAAATATCGACTGCAAACACGATCGATTGTGAGAATGTCTACCTAATACTAAGAAATAATAATATCTTCAAATTTTGATGAAATTACTTTTCACATCTATATAAATAAAGTTGAAATTCTGTTTGTTTGTGCTTTATAGAAATCCATACCGTTTGTCCTAAATTCTCAAAATTTCGCTCAGTGGTTCATTGATACCAGGTGCGAACGAACACCTGTCCATATTAAAATTGCATAACTTCAGCCAATCTCATGGTATATTCTTTATTGTTAAAAAATTCGTCATGATCTCGCTTTACAATGGTTTTTTTACGAAATCGACCGTTTGAATCGAAAAAACGGCCTAAAATATCATTTTATAGATTTTGAAGAGGCCAACAAGGCCCGGTAAGACAGTCCCTTGGCAGGCGTCGAGTTCTGGGATTTTTAAACCATATGTTTTTTTTTTTTTTTAAATTAAAATACGTTTATTTACATGTATGGTGAATTTATTTTTTATAAATGCCTCCTAAGAAGCGAGCTTCAATAGGAGTAGTGAGCTCAAAAGCTAAAAAACAACGTCAAATACGAACAGCTGAAACTCTCGACGAACATCAAATTAGGATTGAACAACAGAGACTTAGACAGGCAGAATCGCGGGAAACTGAGTCTGCCCAGGAATACGAGGCCCTCTTTGCGCCATAGAGGCTTAGGCAAGCCGATTTGCGAGAAGTTGAAACTGCAGGCCAATATTTCTGTTTGTTTGTTTGTTTTTTATAGAAATCCATACCGTTTATCCTAAATTCTCCAAATTTCGCCAGTAGTTCTTTCATACCAGGTGCGAACACCTGTTCATATTAAAATTGCATAACTTCAGCCGATCTTCAGCTGGTAGTCTTTATTGTTATAGAAATCGTAATGAACTCACTTTACAATGTTTTTTTACGAAATCAACCATTTCATTAGAAAAATGAAATTCCCCGATCAAACCGGGTTACACAGCTTAAAGAAGAGTTTCTGTTAGTTTGTTTTTTCTTAATAAAACTCCATACCGTTTGTGCTAAATTCCCCAAATTTCGCTCAGTGGATCTTTCTTACTAGGTGCGAACACCTGTCCATATTAAAATTTCATAACTTCAGCCAGTCTCTGGATATATTCTTTATTTTTATAAAAATCGTTATGATCTCACTTTAAATTTGTTCACGTTTATTAGAAAAATGAAATTCCCCGGGTGAAACCGGGATATACAGCTAGTTTTTCAATAAAAACGCAATAACGCTAAAACGCTAAGTTTCTTTATTTTTAAAATTTTTTTTTTTCAGCTTAAAACCATTTTATTACACTTGTCTTTATTTAATAGTCGATGCTTCGGGCTTTACGTCCATCCTCATTTTTGAAGATTTTTACCATTATTGAAAAATGTATTTTTCACATTATTGAAATGATCTTCTGAATCCAAGCATTTTTTTTTTTTTTTTTTTTTTTTTTTTTAACCTTTCGTTTGGTACAAAGTTCTAAATAGGTTCTTTATTCTATCACTGTTTATTTTACTCTTGCAAAAGAACGTATATTGAACCAAACGAAAAAAAAAAAAAAAAACTCATGATTCAGAAGATCATTTGAATAATGTGAAAAATCTTATGGTTATACAAACTTGGTCACCAGGATGGGAGAAAAATCCGAAGAGTTAACCATTCAATAAAGACTTCTACCAAAAGGGTTTTAGACTAAAAATTTAAGAAATATTGTCATTAATTTTTTTATTTTTCTACACATAAATTGGGTTTGAGCCAATAAATTATAGTAAGAATATTTTCCAGAAATTTTTTTCTAAACAAAATTCTCAAAAAATTGTAATTACTGAAATTGCTTACTTTTTAAAGTTAACCTAGGCTTTAAAATGGCTAATCTCATAAATATAGTAAAGTATAGGACGTTTGTAAACCTTATTAGACCTTTCAATATTGACAAAATTCGGATATTAATAATAATTAGTAGTTTCTAATTCATTACGTCATAATTGGTATATTTTATATAACCTCATCTTCATTTAATCTATTTTCCCCCCCAACCCATTATTATATCTACTTTTTTCTTATCTTATATCTTCTTTTACCCACATTTAAAATTCAAGTTTGAATGAATAAGTTGAAGAATTTTGAATTAGAACTGTGTTGAAATAAAGTCACAGAATGGTAAAATATTATATAGTAACTCTCTCATTAACTGTGTTGGTCCGGACCGTCATAAATGTCTGTTCGTCCTGTCCTAGCTTGATTCAAGTCTTGTGCAATATCAGAAGGACTAGAGCTACCGGACAGAATATGTCAGAGCCCTTCAGATGGAGATTTAGATTGATCGAGTAACCTTCTGTAGAAGAAGTTGTGAAGATGTTAATGAAGAAAAGAATGATGAAATGACGTAGGAAAAAATAAATGATGGTATGTCGCAAATCGTTAAGGTGTTGTTTAACCAAATAATACTTTTTTTGAGAAAAATACGTTAAAAAAACGAATATTTTCATTAATGATAAATGTTTAGCTGTATAATGAATTATCTTTTTCTTATAGTTTTATTTTAATATGAGGCAATGATTTCCACAGTTAATTTTCCGTTTTTTCAGGATTGCTAACTATTTGAAAGTCTCAAAGAGAGTTTTAAATTTTTATAAGCTAGAGATATCATTGAGGTAGTTTTTAAAATTAATTACTTTTCGTTGTGAACAATATTATAAATTTCGTTCTGGTTATTTAATGCTATTAGTTTGATACTTAATAATCATATTTTTGGATTCACTTATAACGCCCAAATATTCACAAAATGCGAGGAAAGCTGGTTACTAATCAGGATTTTTTACAGAAATCTCTTCCAAATTTAGTTTTTAGTAGTTTACTGTTATCCGACGTTTCGGGGCTCTGACCGATTATATCGAGAGTTACATTTTTGAATTGTCTAAAACCATAAACTTTGCCAATCATTTTTTATTTTATAAATACAAGCCATGAATTAAAATTATAAGCATTTTGTGGTTGTATACTTATTTCATTGTCACATTGCTCTCGTGCGCCTCTACCTGAATTTTGAAAGGATTTACAAAATTGATGGTTGCAGACAATTAAAGAGGTAACCCAGGTAAAATCCTTGAAAATGGGTCAGAAGCCTGAAACTTCGGAGAAAACCCCTAATTAATAATGATAGTTATTAACCAAATTCTGATAGTTTAAATTATGCAATATTTTGGTTTTACATTACATGTGTCGAAGTAGAACTAAAATAT
This sequence comes from Aelia acuminata, assembly GCA_911387785.2. Taxonomy (NCBI): domain Eukaryota; kingdom Metazoa; phylum Arthropoda; class Insecta; order Hemiptera; family Pentatomidae; genus Aelia; species Aelia acuminata. Next base: position 73,118,169 of record OU426983.1, on the reverse strand, counting down.
TCTAATAGAGAAACAGACAATGATTTCATTTCATAATTTCACAATGAATTGAAAGTCTTATGATGATTAGTTGACAATAGTTGTCAGAATATTGAGAGCCAATGATTGATTTTTTTATTATAGTGTTCCGACAGACTTGACTACTAGGATGTTAATACCGACTAATGACACGCATTGTTATGGCATTTATAGCTGAGGGGAGGGAGGGGGTGAGTGGATGTCGTTAATTAAATTAACTAACTAATTGGGGGTGATAATTAATAAGGGCATTACGAGGAGGCTGCGGTAGTCAGGGGGTGTCAGTCGAACGGTGTCAGTCAAACGGCTCCCTGTCAATGTGTCGAACGTTTTACATTCACATTCAGCGCATCTCCATCCATCCCTGCTAAATAGATGAAGGATTAATGCCGCATGATACGGGACAATCAGTTGCTCTTATCCATTAACTGGCTATGGATTGGAAATGTGATTTGGTCAGCAAGTTTTTGAATCGCCTTCGTTATGCAAAAAGCTGAATAGATAAACCAAAGCGAGATGTCCATTAATGTAGAGATCAAAGATCCGATTGAAATTTGTTAGATAAAAAAAAAAAGAAAAAACAGATTGGGAAGAAAGTAACAAAATAAAAATAGTTATAATTTAAAGGTAAATGTATTTAAATATATTATATACGGAAAGCATAAGAACGGGGTTTTATTTACCAAATTTTTCATTTCTAAACAGTATACAAATGTAAAACCTACAATTTTGTAACGGTAATCTTTTTTCTGTGTATCGAATATGCTGATGTTTCTTTCGAGAACTGAGAAATGAACTAAAAACAGTTAAAAATTAAATGATGCTTTCCAATCCTAATAAAATGATGTAAGCTAAATAAAAAGTTATAATAACCCATAATATGCTTTAGAGCTCATAGTTTTTATTGTCTACTAGTACCATGTTAAACAAATTTACTTAACTATTAGTATGTTATCATAATCGTTGCCATAATATTCTGGTAACGATTCTTTTCTGTGTTTTTATTTTAATTTATTCGAAGTATTCTTAAAAAACAAAAGTAAAAAGTGATTAAGGTAAAAGCCCAAGAATATCCTCATGATGAATTTAAAATTAAAACCTTGAATTTTTAAATATTTTATTTTTAACCCTAACCCGAACCCGGGTCTCCCGCGTGACATGCGCGGTACGCTATCAACTGCACCACGGAGCTCGCTTCCAAGCGGAGCCAATCCTTTCTCTTCACTGATACCTCTTAATTAATTAAAATGCTATATCGGTTAAAACCTTGAATGTTTTAACCGATATAGCCTAATTAACAATTTGAATATGCTGCTGCTTCCCCTTCCTAAAATGCTCCTTATGACCTCAAAAACATGGAATAGCAACAAATATAAACGTTAATTTTTGGGAAATCGAATGGCTGCTACAGTTTGGTCGTTAGTTTTCAACTTTGTGTAATAACTAATTACAAAATATGGCACAATTTATTTTAAAATTTGTCGCTCCCTCGCGGCAAATTTGATCGTTTGATCTGTCTTCGCTGATGAAGATAATTTAACTTCAATGACTAAGAAGGATTATTACAAAAGGATATTCAGATTATTTTACCGTTTCTATAAATTATAGTTTGCAAACAATTTCAAGCTAGGTATTTATAAAAATGAATTTCATGACAAAAAAAAATACAATATCATTGGCAGTGAAGTTCTTCAGTATGAGTAAATTGGCTATAATATTTCAGCCAGTACATAAACACATGTTTAACGTCCGCAAAATAAATGTTAAAGTTAAAACATAAAATAACAGTGAAGGCTAATGGAATTTTAAATCCGAGTTTGGATTGCAGTTTTGAGTGGCCACATTTCTTCGTCTCCGAACGGTGTAATAAAATTAAATTGTCAACATAAACTCGGAGACGGTGCTGCTATCTTGTGATTTGTCTGAGACATAATTTTCCCTCATTCGAGCGATAAAGGTCCTTAAGAGGTCATGGTTTTTTCTCTTATCTGAAATCTCAAACTTATTACTTTGCTTTGAAGCACCGCTCGATTTTTAGAAGTATTGGTTGCGGTACGGTTTGGCCCCATAAGAACTTTGAAATAAGAAGATGAAAAAAAAAAAACTTTAGACAGTTCGATACTCTTCAAGGGTAACTTTTGGTAATACTGTAGTCTTAGAGATGTATTGATGTTCAGAAATATATAAATCAAAATTACTAATTGGTAGGAAAAGTGGGAATCTGTGTTCATAAGGGTGGGTCCTTGCGTGAAAGTCTGATTTGGTTTTTTAGTTTCTTTAAAAGTTTAATTAATACTTATTTTTAATATCATTAGCATTAAAAAAAATATGCAATAACCTACTACCAAATAAGATCTATGTGTTTTTTGTGTCTCTTTATTTTTATTCCGAGGACTCAAATATAAAACCGCACCCGGATTTTAATACATCTCAACTGAAGGCACCTGTGCCAAAATATAGCCAGTCTGTTTTTAAATTTTTTTATATACTCTTTTTAATTAAAAAAAAAAAAATTCCATGTTCTCTTTCTAATATGTAAACATATTGGGAATTCGAGGTAGGTTTTTAAATGAAAATTATACAAAATTTTAAATGAAGTAAAGGTTCAAGTAGGTTCTACAATGTTACTAAATACTCTTTTTTTAATTATTGTAATTAGCTTTTTCATTAATTATTTTAACGTACTTACTGTCCAAAATTACTATTTCTGCAATCGAATCAAATAATTAAACCTGTGATCTAATATATATATATATATATATATATATATATATATATATATATATATATATATATATATATATACATGAACTCCTGTTCATTATAGATTGGATAAAATGTATAACTTGGATGTCTTGGATTGAACAGGGGAGAGTTAGTGCTGAGAGAATCCGTTTAATTTTGTACCTACCAAAATCCGAAATTCTACTAAAGGTGCGTAATGTTAAAAAGTATTCCAGAAATGCAAACTAAAAGTCGTGGTTAAAACTCGTAACATGGGGTGCAACTTATACCTTCTTATTAAGTCATTACGAGTATAATCACACTACAAGTTATTATATATATATATATATATATATATATATATATATATAAATTTAAGTCAAATTATTTTTTTCCCAATATTGACTTTGAAATGTTTTCTTCTCGCTTGTTTATTCCATCCAGCCATAGGTAAATCATTTAGACACTCCCAACGGTTAGTATTGACTTGGAGTAATAACATGACGATTGATTCCTTATCGTTTCCCTCGACTAGGAATTATTGTTAATTAATTAGCTTCGTTTAGGAAGAGAGGATACTAGGTGAGTTATGACGCGATCAACCGAAGATGATATATTTTGATAGGCGGCTGATGTGACGTAATTGGTGTCACCTGGGAGACATATGACGTAGACAAATGACACGATATCCGCGAGCTATTGACGATCTAGTCAGTTATGTACGACGCACTGTGTCAGATATGAGTTAATATATCACTTATGGATCTCGCTTAATCGGCAATGTGTTCTATTTCATTGTCCGTTGTATTTTATTGTTGTATAAAGCCTTGTTACAATGAACGTTATTATAGAACAATTGGGCATTGTAGCAGTACTAACTCTTCCTAAATTTGCCTGAAAGTTTATCAAACTTAAAACGTTTCACTATCTTGGAATATCTTACTTCACGTGATTAATTTGAATTTTCTGAATTTGGAAAATAAAGCTGTATTGGAGGCAAATATCGAAGTATGGATAGTTGAAATCAATTTGAACTATGGATCAGTTCAAATATTCAGCAGTACCTCCATGTCCATGATTCAACTCTTGGCTAAATTAGATAATTGCGGTGAATGTATAACTTTTTACTTTCACTTACCTATATATGAAATATATAGTAAGTGGAAGTATTGCGATCGTGAAAAATTTCGACTTCCGGTTTTCAACGGAAATACACGTTTTGGGGTCCCCTGAGTCGAAATGACCAAGTCCCGCGAAATGGTCTGTGTGTGTGTGTGTGTGTGTATGTGAACAGACTAGCTCAAAAACTATAAACCATGGGAACCTGAAATTGGGTATTTAGAGTAGGTATATGCCCGCGATGTGACAGCAAAATTTTCATCAAAATTGCTCAAAGGGAGGGCGTACTTTATTTAATAACTTTTTACGTTTTTTTCGATTTTCTCAAAAACGGCTCTAACGATTTTGATCAAACTGAGTATTTGATCTATTTATATACCTGAAATATGACTGTAAAAATTTCATCAAAATTGATAAACCGGAGGGGGGACTTTACTTAATAAATTTTGTATCATTTTCACATGTTTTTTTTATTTACTCAAAAACGGTTTTAACGATTTTGATCAAACTTGGTATTTGATGTATTTATAAGCCAAAGATGTGATAACCAACATTTCATCACAATTTATCAACCGGAAGGGGGACTTTATTTAATAATTTTTTTATCATTTTCACGTGTTTTTTTTATTTACTCAAAAACGGTTTTAAGGATTTTGATCAAACTTGGTATTTGATGTATTTATATGCCCGAGATATGGCTGTAAAAATTTCATCAAAATTGATCTACGGGAGGGGGGACTTTACTTAATAAATTTTGTATAATTTTCACGGGTTTTTTTTATTTACTCAAAAACGGCTTTAACGATTAACAAAAATAAGATATGAATGTAGAAAAATGTGTGACTTTGGGAAATGATATTTAGCAAAACATGTCAATTTCTAATCTAAGTAAGTTGGTAAGCGAAAGTTGTGTGTTGCGCACACGCACCAGATTTTTTTTTTATTGTTACATTTTTACAGTATTAGTTTTTTCTTATCCAAGATCTTCAGTGAATTAAGTTCAGTCTTTTTCATAAAAGGCCCGTTCTGCTTAAAGATCGTATCCTATCAAATAATCCTCCACTTCATTTTCCTATCTTTTATTCTGGTGTTCGTCATCTTTTTGTTTGGCCTATTTTCTAAAAGTATACGGAACTTGTCAGTCTCCCTTCAGATATCCTTTTTAATTGTCCATACTGATAATTTGTTTTTAATCTCTTTCAGTATGATTCCTAGGGATCCCTGTGCCGGTAGTTCATTTCCGCAAAACTTTTCTTCCGAAGATTGCCCTTTTTATTTTACAAATTAATTTGTAATTGCAAGATATTTATTTAGCCGATTTCTTGTGACTTCGAATCCTCCGTGTTGCGGTAGTAACCTGATTCGCTGATAAAGATCATTTAGGACTACGATCCGTAATTCACTTTCAGGGTTATGAAATTGTAGCTAGCAAGTACGATGGAAGCATGCATTAAAAAACAACCGACTTGGAAATGTGAAATGGGGACGTGTCGGGGTTATTGCCCTATGGAGCACCCGCCATCGTAAGTAGGCTATCGACTTCTAAACGATTCCAGTAATTGATAAAATCGATTTAGCGGGCGACTCCTGTAATTTCCCACCCGGATTGGGCAAGGATGCAAATAAGAAAAGATCTATCTTGCAGCTGACAGATGCATTAAAAAGTCGCGATAGTAGCTCTATGATGGCCGTAGTGCTAGACAAACGGTGGATGGTGGATGAGAAATGGCCCGCTTGGAGCGACGGGTAGGCGACCATCGGCCAACGAAGAGGCGGAACCGCGCGAGGTAGGAGCGTACGATTTATCACAGCGGCTACTGGGCGGTCCTAGACCTGATGTCTTCTTGGCAGCTGACGGCATCGGCAAGATGGCAGCTCTAACGGATCTCGAACTTATCATCTCCATCTATCTTCGATTCATATTCATCGGTAGGGAATGGTTCGAGGGTGACACTTTTTCTTTAGAATGATTATATAACTGGACCGATAACAAGGTCTTTCAAAAACAAGAATGATGAAATGGAGACTGAAAATATATTGTGAGATACTTGCATTTCTGCTTTAGAGTTAGCTTTTCGACAGCTATTGTTAACAATATAATTTATTTTAGCTGTATTTATCGTTAGGGATTTACCACATTGTTATTTTTCCATAGTGTTAGAGAAAATAGAAGTTCCAGTTTCACTTTCAAAAAGAATAATGTGTATAACGAATAGCCACGAATAGCCATTCGTTGCAACCAAATGTTTGACCCACAATGCAGGGCTTCATTGGAGCTACAAGAACAAAAACCTTTTTAGAACTCTTATAAAATTGTATGAGAATAGATAATCTTAAAAACATCCATGCACTCATGTTGTTTATTTGTTTAACGTTCCTTTATGCTAGTAAGGCTAATTGGGCGATGCTACAGTGGGAGTCCTAAATTTTGCCTACCCAGGTCTAATTAGGATGAGGATCTTTAACGAGTACCTGACATCGTAAAGGCTCGGGACCTCCATTTTACGTCCTATCTGAGGGACGGCATAGCTAAGGATTTATTACTCCCTTTAAAAAATCCTAGGGCCACCATGGGATGCCAACCCGCGACCTTTGGTATTTTGGATTGCTAGGCCAACCACTACACTACACCCCTTGCACTCTTATATCAGGACTACAAAAAAATGTGTTGGATCTTGAATGAAACTGTTTGATCTTTACTGGTAGGTACTGATTGACTAATTTTCTTTACTTGTTCTACTGTTGCCCCTTGTCCTACTTAGATCGGCGTCCCACAACGTGCTTGTTCTTGGGTTGTGTACCAGCTGTTTAAAAGCACAAGCACAAGCCTATCAATCACAGCCTACCCCACATAACATATTATTTTAGAGCAGCGTCGGCTCCAATAAATCTTTGATTCCAACAATGTGGCGAACTACAATTTTTTTCTGAATTTATATTTAAAAGAGTAGATTTGGCAAAGATATAATTGAGTGAACGGGTGTTGCTTGAAAGATCCTCTATCTGATAAACATTGCTAATTAAGAACTACAGACTAATACAGAACATGACAGATAAAAAAAAAAGACATTTTTGTCATCAAAAGAGTTGTAAGAATGTAGGTATATTAGACATTTAATCTGCAATTTTGATAGAACGTAAATTATAAATCCATTAACAAAGTGTATTAAGTCAAGTTAGAATCTAAAAAATTATCTATAATCATTGAATACCAAGCATAAAAAGAGGCTATATTTCGAAAAAAATGGGCTAAACCATGGACTAACAAAACTCAACATACTGTCTTTCAACTTACTTGCGTTTCCATACTAACGACATGGTAATAGCTGATATGCCCGCCAATAGGAGATTAAGAAGGCGTTGGATTAAATATCTCCGTTGTTAATAAAACCGAGTAATTAACACAAGCCTGGAAGGATTTACTGTTGTACGTTTCCTCATTACATTGACATAAAACCCAAATCATTTGCTGATTGTCGAAGGTTCGTTAGAGTCGCAAATTAAAATATAAAGGCTTCTATTCTATTTTTCTCGACGCAGTGATATTACATATAATATGACTTATTGCTCAAAAGATATTATATACACAGATATTATAATAGATGTAGACCCATCTCGTTCAAAAAGAAGTCCCAAGAAGTGTCGGAAATATTTTATGGTATTATTCAGTTGGCTGAGTCTATGGAAGTTCAGCCGAAAAAAAAAATCCATGAGCCATATAACCAGTTCTAAATAACCGGAACGACCCCTCTGAGATGATAACATTACAAGAAGATAAAAGACCGTAAGCTTAATAAGATTTCCTTGATAAAAACACTCAGGAAGCCGTAAAACCTCCCAAATCATCCCACTCCTAACGTACGGATATAAAAACATAAGTAGCATATAAAGAGCCAATAACGCTCATCCTGGGCCTAGATAATGCTAGAGGACCCAGGGAGGAGAAAGACATTGGTCCAAGCTGAGTGTAGGAAGGTAGCCGGGTTAGGTTGAGTTTAGAGCTCTCATCAAGAACTGGTTTTCGGCTTTTAGAGTGTCCTTCCCAAGGAACAAATTCCCTATTAGTAAGGCCCCAAAACGATTTTGATTGTGATTTATTTCCGTTTTACACGCACATCTAGCTCCACTCCTCGCTGGAAATAACTTATCCGAATTTATCGCTCTTGTTTGATTAACACTTCTTAACTCACGGCCTGGGAATAGTGTGGCTTTTTTCTTTTTTTTTAATTAATTTTTTTTTGGAGATAGATCCTTTGTAGTATATCCCTATATACTATACAGTACTGAACTTTCAGTGTAACGGTGTCGAGATAACTATACAGTTATAAGTGTATTAGGTATTACCTAGTATGTACTAGGATTTAGAGGAACACTATTTCATTTGATGCAGTAACAAATAAAAGGAAAGAAAAATTTTAATATTTCTTACTAACAAAATTTCTTCTAACTCTACCTACGAAAACAGTATTATATCATAAAAAATACCTATATAACAGACTGTAAAAACCTTCTTTTTTTTTTTTGGTTCGATTTTAATTTTAGTTAAAAAGTTATTCGTCACTGGTAAAAAACATGGTTGAAGAAGAGACATCCATGTTCCAAAAATTAGTTATAAAGGAATCTAACATTGACTTTCACTTATTTTCAGCACTAATGAAAAGTATTCCTAATCCTTGGAAATGAATTACGTGGCGATTGGATAAAAATCCAAAAAATATAACAATATTTATTACACCTATACTACCTGTCTGTACTCCAAGATTTCTCACGCTTGAAATTTTTAATATAAATGGATGGATATATTATTGCGTATCTCCCTTTCAAAAATAGAAAAAATAAGTTTAGCATTACGGTAATTATACAAGTAACGTTTGTGTCACATTTTTATTGTAATATAAAATGTGCCAAATTATTATATTTACTCTGATAAATTATTTTGCTTTTCATAATTAAAAAAAAATCTATGCAATAAACACCCAAAATGATTTACTTAAATTGGATATATATATCTCACATAAGGTATTTGTTATTAATCATATTATTTTTGGAAGATAGCAGATGTAATTAAAAGGAAATTAATAAAGTTGACCAAATAAAAAAACCTTTTTTTTTGTTCATTAATAACGTTTCAATTTTGATTTTAGTTATTCATCAGTGGGAAAAAACATGGTTGAAGAAGAGACACCCAAGTTCCAAAAATTAGTTATAATGGATTCTATCATTAACTTTCACTTATTTTCAGCACTAATGAAAAAAATAATAATTATTTCTATGTAATTAACACCCAAAATTTTAAATTGGATATATATATATCACATAGCATATCTGTTATCATTAATCATATTATTTTTGGAAGATAGCAAATCATACGTCATGAAAGCCTATAAAATTTAAAGCGTGACTAGATAGAATTTTTAATTATTCCTACAAACACAATCAAAGTTTTCTTCATCTTCCTGTTTAATAGGAATTTATATGATTAATGAAATGTTAGCAACGTATCTTCCTTTTTATTATCCTTTATTTTCTTAAAATATTATTTTGTTGGCGTTTCGGGGTTGTGTTCCCATTCTCAAAACACTTATTTCTTAATCATAAGACTGAATGTCTTCTTACTAATATAGTTGTATTAAATAATACAATAAATATAAAATAAAATCATCAATAACGTCAACAAACTAATATTTTAAGAAAATAAAGGAGTAAAAAAAAAGGAAGATACTTTGCTAACATTCCATTAACAATTACGGTATTGAAACAGTTTTTCACTGGTCTAAACAGTTTGAAACTTTAGTCATAGATTTTATGAATAGACATCGCGATAGAGAAATATTATGGGACTTAAACGCAGGCCAATTGATTGGGGCTAAATTGAACTTTCGGATATAGGCCAATAATTCCAACCATGTTTAAATCAAGTGTTAAATAATTATTGATCTGTTTTATTCTGTTTAATTTTTCGACGCCTCCTTCTTCTCATTTCATGGTCCAATAATAAAATTATAAAAAAAGATTCTACAAAAATGGATGAAATGCAACCGAAAATTAACTACAAATATGGTAATAATTATTTCAGTAAAAATGAAAAACTGCATTATATATACATATAATTTCTGGGTATTTTTTATTAAACAACAGTTAATAAATGTTTCAGTCCTGTATGAGAACACGAGTTTTACCTATTCCTAAAACCATTTCCTTCTAAAGCTACGAATTCATGTTCATTTAGAAATAATATGAATTTTTATAAATCTTTTTATTTCTATTTTTGAAAAGAAATTGTGAACCTAATAAATTAAATTAAAAACAGAAATATCAGAATAATGTACTGAGAAAAATATTAATTAAGCGTGTAAACATCTTTGGGACAAAGTGGGTTAATGAAATTCAATTTTTCATGTTTTTTTTCTGTTCTTTCACAAATAATCAGAAACAACATTACCAATATATGCTCACCACCTCGAACCTTATGAACTTTCGATTTTTCAAAAAATCAATACACGGATATCCCCCTCTCCTGTATTTAGGAATTAATTCTCCGAGCGGCAATTCATATCGAGCACGTCCTGTTAGTGGGACATATGTCATTAGCTACTGCTACTAACAACTGCGGCTTGCATGAGCTAATGAAATTTTCAAATATTTGTCAGAGCGTTGATCCCCGCAACATATATTTATTAGAGCGACTTTTGGTGGTGGAGGGAGATGGTGAAGGGGGAAGGGAAAAGTGCAACAACTGCGATCCCAGTGACACCCTTCGATAGATAACCGTGTAATCAGCTAATTTATCCCGACAACAAACTCTGCGTTGTGTCCTAATGAATGCAACAACAAAATGGCACCATCCATTTGTTTGACGCTTCGTTACTCTACGGTAAATATATATGTGCATGTGACTGACTCGTTCCGAATATCTGACGGCTAAAAAGTGTCCTTTCTCTGTAAATGATAGTAGGCCAAATTAGCTGGAATTATTTGTCCTGTTACATATTTCGCGTTGTGATCAGTCAATTAAGTTCATGATTCGTCATTACGGAAAATGTTTTTGAGTCCTTTTTTATTTTTTTTATTTTTCGAAATTAGTCTGTATTTTTATGGTATTGTGACGCTTGTGTGGGTCAACAAATATTTATTTAACGAAAATATAACAATATCAATGCCAAACGAATTTTCACAACATAAATATTCGAGCAGGTTACAAATATGATAACTTTATAACACACAAATTATATGACTTGAGCTTCACAGTCAAGACACAAACTAAGACTCATTGGCCCAGTCACTCGCTCCTTATATATAGTCGTAAAACGAACCTTCTGGAAGGTTCGAGGTCTTCGTGGAAGATGGTGGAAAGACGTAGATGGAGTTCCGAACAATCTAGACCCAAACAGTTCGCTCCAACCACTTAGTTTGTTCCAACAAACTGTTGTTTTTTTATTTAACGATTTAACGTTACAGTATGTTTCCGCAATCATAGCAAGTTATTTTATTTTATAGTTTCAATGATATTTAAAGCATCGGGATGGACATTACGCAACAGTACCTCTTCTCTCTGGCCTTATTGCATATCTCTACCGTGGTTGTTAATTGTTAAAAAAAGTAAGGAAATCTCTCATCCACCAACTTTTGAATTTCTTTTTAGTATTCTAGAGTATGCCAAACATGAAAAGTAGTGGTGATGATTTTTATTATACTATTATTCGACTGTTTTAAAACTGTTATAAGAAACCATTTTTTGTGTCAGTACCGTTTGTTTGTCACAGGTAATAACTGCTCTAAACTTAATTTTAAGAAAAACGAGTTTCATAATTATGGGTTTTAATACTCCCATATGATTCTCCCCCCATTAACTGAATCTATGAATTCAACTCATTTCCTTAATTCTATACAATTTAAACATCGGTTCAATTTATGAAAATCATTCAAGAAATATATTTATCTTTGATTTAATATAAAAAAAATTTGAAAAAATTGTCATATGTATAATCAGTAAAACTGAAATTGACTTTATTTTTTTGTATGTAATATTAAAATATAATTAAATTAATCTCATCATAAAGGAGATCTGAAGCACCAAATATCTCAGTTCAAACTTTGTCAAACTAAGATAGCAAAGTGTCCATTATAAGTTGATCAACTGTTGTTTTGTTAGTGAATTTAAATGGAACGCCTAAATATAACATTAAATTTTAAATTAAAAATCATTACATGATTGTTGAAAGAATAGGTAGATAATTATCGATTTCAAACCCTGATAAAAAGAAAAATGTGAAACTTTTCACATGAAAGATGTGAGGTGGAAAGCTCCCCGTGTTAATTTAAATAATAGCAGTTTCCAACCACATCGTTAATGCCAGCATTCCCCTGACATTAGGTGTAACATAAAAATCGACTGTCCATGATGGTTGACATTTTGTTGTGACATTTAATAAATCGATAATCTAGAGTTGGGTCCGGCGGTAATACTCAATTGCGTATCTGCGCTCTCTTATTGTGATATACTGGCTTAAAATATCAGGTTATCTGCTAATAGGTAAGCAAAGGTTGCCATCAGTGTGCTTTTATTGTAATGCAGTGGTATTGCAATAGTTCCTGGAGTGGGAGGTCTATCCATAGGAGAGGTCTAGGTTTATTTTGTATGGTTCTCTTTTAGTTTAATGATGATGATTGGTTTAATGATCATTCTATTGGGTTGTTTCTCTTAACCTTGTTGTATTCTTTACATCGGGTTTTTTAATTTTTTTTTTTTTTTTTTTTTTTTTTTTGAAAGGATAGGTCACAAATTAATACAAAATGGTATAGAAAAACAACCATGATTCGTTCTGTAAACAAAAACTAATTTTTAGCGTCTATTTATTATTCTAAAAATTATCGTACATCAATGGCTTAATTTACTTTAACAATCATAGTTCCTGGTTGAGATCATCAATTCAATAATTTTAATATGAGATAACTTACGAAAATAAGATTTAATAATTAGCATAGTTTTGTAGAAAATGTTTTAGATACATTTTAATTAATTTACGTCAGTTATACTTATATTTTTGCAAAAATACTTGGAAAATAACGATAAATAAATATAATAAATCCATCGTATAAAATTTTTATTATTATTTTTTTTTTTTTGCAAAGGGATATAACAGGAAATGATCTTTTAATTTTGATTAGATAACTTTTTTGAAAATGCGACGTTTCAGGATTATTACCTAGTCAAGATTAGTCTCTTGGTATAATATATACTTATCAAGTTTAAATATAATGCTAATAAATAATTATAAATTGTAATAATATCTTCTTCTACTGTCAAATATTCAAACATCTAACTATTCAGTCATAATTTTTAAATTTGTTATATTCCCCTAATTGCAACAGAAAATATATTTTTCTACATTTTTTTTTACGAAATGATTGTAGTAATAAATAATTCAGATCGAAATTAATTTCACAATATTTTTCTTAACGTATAAAAAAAAAAAATATATCTATAAGCCGTCTTAAGGTGAACATGGTAATTGTTTATTTTATATTTGTACTTAAAAAAAAAAAAAATGATGGAATGAGTATTCATATTCTGTTTTATTCCATAAATTGACCTGCTGATGAAAAAAAGAAAGAAAGAAAAAAACGAGCTATATTTATAAGGATTAAGTTACACCTTTCAGAAACGCTGCAAGCACCTGATTTTACATCCTCCAGACACAATATAATGTGTGATATCCAGTAATTATTCCCCCTGTGGAAATACGTGTTGTCCGGAATATTATCTTTTGATATACGAAGCGGTCTTAAGCTAGGGGCGTTGGACTGACGTGTTGGAATTTTATTGACATCCTCGCTGGAGGAAAATGCAGTCGCACGGACCCCTCGCAATCTCACCTGGATCTGATAGCAGGAGGCTATAAACATCCTGATTTAGTTATTTCATCCCGGATAGCCGCTTATGATTCCGTCATATTTCTGATCATTGTGTTGTTACGTTCAACCCATGATATAACGTGGGCAATTGAGGGCTCGGTGAAAGTGGTAACGTGTTCGTTATGGTATACGGACTTGTTCTTCTATCTGCTATGCGAAGGCGATATCTCCCGTTTCGGATTCAATGCTCGTGACGACTTACGTTATAGCGATTCCTGATAAAGTCTTAGTAATCTGGAGGAAGAAAAAAGGAAAAAGATTCTTACGGAAGTTCTTGTTTTATCATTTTTTTTATTTTTTATTACGAATCAACAGGAAAGTGCAAAAACTTCTCGGTGTTATGATCTAATTTGCTCTTCTTATGTGGAAATGAGTAATGTAATTATATAACCTCAACATATATTCGAAAACAACGGATTAAGGAAAAATATATTATTTTCATATGCCTGTCAACTGTTACAACCCGACAATTAGCGAATATGATAAAATTAAACATATTTAAATTATATTTTCTGGTTATATAATATCTGCAGTACAAACATATTATTGCCGGACTATCTAGGCCGAAACCGTCAATATGAATAATTTGAATTTCTTCAATCAAAGTCTTCTCTTTGATATTTATGTATAAATTACTGTCAATTCTATATGACACTTGTACTAGCAATTCCTACTAAAGTCACATGTTCTAAGCTTATTTATATTTTAACAATGAGTACATTCACTACATTTATTTTTCTTAACATTGAAAATATATTTTTTTTTTTTTTTTTTGCTCCAATTGAAATCAATTGGCTTTTGATATTTTATTCCGAAATTACCTATCATAATATAAATCCATAGCGTAAAATTAATTTAATGCGTATAACGCATAAACACATGTATTTATAAAGTAATATAACAATGTTTATTAGAAGGCAACAGAAAACTAAAAAAAGGTAACTCGATTGATGGTGATCTAATAAATAATACTCAGGGCGGGAATGCCGTTGCCCCCACTCCTCACCGGTATCATTGCAGATAATAATTTTTTTTTTCTATTCAAATAAAAATAAATCTGATTTATTAACTATTAGCTGTATATACCAGTTTCACCAGGGGAATTTGATTTTTTAAATCTATAAAATGAGACTTTTTTCGACTCCAACGGTCGATTTCGTAAAAAAAAACAATGTAAAGAGAGATCAGTTCTCCTTACGAAATAATGATTTATCAAAGTACTATCATTACACAGAAGCATTTTTTTCATCTTTTAGCTTCTTTTAAGAGTTTAGAATCATTGTTAAGATTGGTTTTTATGCTTGATTACTGTTTGAAATATACTGTCCAATCTGTAGCTGCTCTAAGTTGTCGGCCATATTGATGGTATTTAGTTAGTACATATTATTAATTTAAAAACTGTTATATTTAAGTCTTGGACAAAAGACTCACTTGGAACATACATACAAAACTAAAAAGACAAGAACTGACCAGACGATATAAACAACTGTCACACCTCCTGGACTACAGGTCAACACTTAACTTACGAAACAAAAGACTAATATACAACACGATATTAAAACCTATTTGGACCTACGGAGTAGAACTTTGGGGTTCCGCAAAAAATGTACACATAAACAAAATTCAAACCGCACAATCAAAAATTCTTCGAAAAATTGTAAACGCTCCATGTTACATTTCTAACAACACAATACACACAGACATGGACATTCCAACAGTAAAATCATACACTCACGACAAATACTCTACCTTTCACAGTTCAACTCACAACCATCCAAACCCACTTGTTTCTTCTCTTTCTTCCCAGTTACCAGTCCAACGAAGATTAAAAAGACATTGGCCGAGAGATATGCTCGAGCAAGTAATTTAAATCAAGCAAAACGAAGATAAATTTCACACTATCCACAAATTTGCTAGGTGCGCTACAGCGCAGGCGCAAATGACTAAAAAGAAAAAAAAAAAAAAAAAAAAAAAATTTTGATTTATGTAATTATGAAATTTTGTTTCTTTGGTGGTAATAGACCAGCTGTTAAAACGATATGAATTAAATTTCCCTGACAATTTTAGGACCACATTCCTCGTAATCTGACCATGGGCGTCCGCACGGGGGGGGGGGGGGTTATAAGGGGCGGTAGCCCCTTCTAGAAAACATGAGAAATAAGAGCTTAAAATTGAATAAATTAAAACAAATATTTAATTTACAAACATCAAGACGTTTTATTTAAAAATTAATTGAGCTCTTCATAGTCAGAGTACCGCACCCCCCCCCCCCCCGGTCATCAGTAATCAATCAGCCTGCCCCTGCTCCTACAGGTAATTTCTGACTTAAATTACTGCATTAACCTATTAAATTATGATTATATACATGAAATGCTATTCAGTATTTTCAACTGTTATTTCCTTCTTTTTTATAGCATATTTTTAATAAAGAAAAACTGTTTCAAATCTTATTGGTTATATTTTAAGCTAAAATCAATTGTTTAGGGCATCTAATCAAATGTTAATTTGTGATTTTGCAACGCATAAAGTGTTTTAATATAATTAGTTAGACTTGGTTTTATTTGGGATAAAAGAAAAACAACTAACTACTTATAAAATTTTGTGTGTATTTTAGTTTCACTGTAAGCTGTTATTTTTTCAATCACCCTTTTTGCAAGTTTATAGTTTTCAAAGATTATTAAATTGCCGAATTTGCTATTTAGCCTACTTCCTCACACCGGGTACTCCCCCACCTGATATTTCAGATTCTGATAGGAGGACCCCGTGCCGTTGGAGGACGATGTGAAAAAGCGCCGCCACATGTTCTGCGAAACATAAAAGGTGGTGGACAGTTAGTGGGGACGTGAGCGCACTGCTGAAGGCCTCGGGGAATGTCCGATCCAAGAAGTCCCAGGCCATCGAGGAGCTCTTGTTCCTTGGAACTTCAAGGCTTCTTGGGACGTCGGAGGTGCAAAACAGTTATTTGGGTTGTTTACATTTTTAATTTTTTTTTTTTTATATAATAGTTCATGCTGATATCATTCGTAAATAGAAATTTACTCTGACCTGAAACTTACTTATCAACAAAGTTTTCTTACTCCATGAAGTTTCCTACCACAATGTTGGCATTTTAAGAGCTAAATTATTCTTTAAAAAACATACTCTAATGAATTAGGGAAGCAGCATTTAACTTTTTAGACAGTCTCTTAAATTCTTTATTTATTTTACAAATCGAAACTTTCTGTCCTATCATCTAAAAAAATTGGGTTATGCAAGAAATAGGAAATGATGAAGTTAAAATTGAAGAAAAGAGATGTTTTTAGTTTTTAGAACGCTGTAATTCACAAAGATATTTTTTAATATGATCTATTTCCCATTCTGGACATATTACTTTATATAAAACACTTTTTATATAGGCATAATTTTAGTTTCTTTGTATCATCAAGTAACCGGGGGGGGGGGGGGGGGATGGGGGCGCTCCTTCTCTAGTTCTGCCACTGTCGCAGTCCAAACATAGCTTGCAATGTTTTGAATAATACTGACTGAAGTACGCTAGGTTTCTGCTGTTTATGTTGATTTGAAAAATCTCAAGAGGAATTTTTATGGTGCAGTAATATATACTCCTGCAGTAATATACTACTCTATATGCAGTAATATATAGAGCAGTTATTATCAAGATAGGCCCGTTTTAAGAAGGGCAAAGTACACTAAAATCGGACAGTATCTTCAACTAAAACGCTAACCATTAGAAATATCGATCAACTATCCGAGCAGAACAATCAACATCCTCAATCCATGTTTGACAGCCGCAGGAGAACTATCGATACATTAACTGTTATTAGTAGAGTATAACCGTGATTGGATTGGTAACGGTTATTACCAGACTGAAGGCTGCAATAATGAAAGGTTCCGAGCGGCTTTCTAGCTCTACGTGGTGGCATGTGGCTGCCTCCTCTCCTCCGCGCCCGTCCTCCCAAAGAGCTCTCTGTGGTTGAGGAATTCTCCAGCCGCTGTCCGGCAACTGATTCGTTATCGGATGGAAATCGGTTTAAAGCGGTTAAGATATTTCAATAACTCTATATATTTATGTGTATACTATTAAATTTTGTTCCTTTTTTAGTCTTTTTTTTTTTAATCCTTACAATATTGAACTAAATAGAAGTAAAATATAGAAAAATATATCTATACTAACTAAGGTTACAATATGAATGACTAGAAAATAAAAAAATAAATATTGAACTTATTTCATTAGTTTCGTTTAAATGTATAAGATGAATTAACTTCCAATACCTAAGGCGTCTAACTTTTTTTCGGAATTTTTTCCAACTTCCGCATTTTTTCGTTGATCGACACCATAATTTTTATTTATTTAATTTCACCCTACCACCCTGACTGTTGAGGCAATACAGGTTTTTGCAGCAGTTGGATGTTAGGCATGACTGCATAGCATTCCAATTGTGTTCTTCAGGCTTCATTTCCTCCTCCTTCCGGTTTGCTTCTAAAATTACATCATACTGCCAAAAAGTAAGTATAAGGTGATGCTATTTTCTCCTTTACTGCAAAAATTGCGTTCTACTTGATGGGTTCAATGCAAAACCAGCTCCATCCAAGCTTCCTTCCTTGGGCGCAAGGTTTCTTAGTGGGGATGTAGGTTTTTAAAAATAAACGGTTAGTGCTTTTACCTGTCCTTATCTTCTTCAATATTAATCGCCGAATCTTTCAAATTTTCCTGTGACAGTTAAAATTTTCTTAGAGTGAGTGCATTTTTTTTCCGATTTTTATCGTATGTTCATGTTTTATCTTTGAATGAAAAAAATTGATTTTTCCTTTTTACTGATCAGAAAATATATAGCTTACTCTTTTTTACAAAGTCATTTCTCGAAAATCGACCATTTTTAGTTATGACTATAGTTGAACGAGTTTGAATCTTGAATCCTTAAAAGGTCAACCAATTTTTGACTGAACCTAAGCAACATACAGGATTTTCTAGCCTGAACTTCATAAATCGAAAGAGACTGCTTAAAATTAAAATACAAAACAATTTATATTGCGCTCCAATATACTTCCAACATGTACAAAATCAGTTATTATATAAAACTATCTGCTGCTCAGTGAATGTTCAATTGGAGGCTTAATTTGTATTCTGAACAAATTTTATTGTACTTTTAAAATTTTTGGTCACTCTCCTTAAAAGTTATATCTTTTCAGATATGACGTTGTTGAAAGTAGTGAGCGAATTGCCACTAATGTTGGTTATTTTTTTTTTTTTCTTCAAAGAACGGGCCATGCTTTCTCGATATTTGTTGTAGCTATATCGGCAACATCACGTTTCGGTCTCGGCTGTTTTCTAGATCCTTGCTAAAGCGGGAACTAACACGGCCATTTTCTACAACAATGTTCCGGATAGGGCATTCCCGTCCAATTAGTTGCCGAAACGCTGGCACTCCATCCAGCCACTAACTCCCCAGCGATGAAGACAGCTATATAAGACATTGGCTACTGACTGACAGTCGGACGTGACCACCAGAACGGTATCACCTGAATCTAAACGAGAGCTCTCCGTTCCGTTCATGTAATGGTGATAGATCGACCGTCAATATCGAACAATACCTAGCTCAGCTACAATGGGGAGTGTAACAAAATAAATTCAGAAGATATGACGGTATTGCGTAAAAAATAAATATATTGATAAAGAAACTGGAAAGAGTTATTTTGTTTGGGAGCTTAATTGTTTCCAGTCATTATGGCAGAGTGATGAGACCTTTGAGATGCTGGCTGGTAGTAGCAGTCGTGACCAACTATCTGAGGCACGACACAACGAACACTTTCAAAAAAAAAAAAAAAAACTCTTCTGAACTCCAGGAAAGCAACTTATAGTGAGAGGCCAGAAAATAGATTCATGTATACGTTACGGCCTGCCCAATATTTCCGAGAGTGTCGTAGGCGTCCGTTTGATAGTACTCAGCTTCTTGTCGGCCATTACTCAGCCCTAATGTAAACAGTGCGACTAGTACACAGTCCAGCGATAATGGTTCCTATGATTTATCAGTTGTATTATCATATACATAACTATTTACAGCCGTATGTGGGTTTCGTACGATTGGATCAAATTTATACTATTGGGAGGTCTGGGCTTAGTTTACGGTTTAATAAGGTAATGTCACCCGTTTGAACCATCGTTCGGTACAGCGTGGGAGAAAATATCATAAGAATTAAGAAATTGTTATGAAGCGTTCAATATGACTTTAAAAATCCAATCCTGTTTTGCAAGCACATTATTATTTACACGGTTCGGTAAAGGTTTACAATATGTACGAACGGTTTCCAGCTGTGAACTTGATTACATCATTATGTGAAATCTGAAGACAATTCATATTATAGATTATACATAAAAGCATGGCTCCATTGATCTCAAAGCAACAAAGTGAAAAAAAAAATTAACAGTTTTGGATACCTTACATATTAAATATTTTAGCTAAAAATGTTTCGTCTTATATTAAATTTTATTTCTTGACTTAATTGTAGTTGGTGGAAAATAGGATCTTTTGCATAATTTTCGACGGAAAACTTGAACAACGTCAGCTTAAACGTGATACCTCGTAAGAGAATTTTTGTTCTAATTCATTACAGGCGCGGTTCCAGAAAAAAATTTCGGGGGGGGGATTGGTCGGAATGAAAAAAAAAATAGCACACTTTATTTGCTTATGCTTGTACATTAAGTTCATATACAAAATTCTGTATAAAAAATTCTAGTCAAAATTAAACTAAACATCCCTAGAAAACTCGTAAAAGTTAGATGCGTAATTAATTTTTTTAATTCTTCCCACTAATTTTTTTTCATTGAAATTTCGGGGGGGGGGATTGATCCCCAATATCCCCCCCTGGGACCGCCACTGATTCATTATTTTATTATATGAAATTAAAAAGAAAATTTTTATAATCATCTAATGGAGGACAGCATATGCCACTTCGTAGAGTATTTTTATGCTGTACTATTTTTGTCATTCAAATGGCCTTACTAATAGATCGATTCACTTAAAAAAAAACCGCTTTCGAGATATCATGTTTAAGTTGGCGGCATCTATTTTTGTTTTCTATATGATTTACCGTCATTATAATGGCAGCCCAACATATAATAAAACTGTATCTTTTTTCGTATTTGGAACATTAATGTTTCAATTAAACCTACATAAATTGAATTCCCTGTAATTAATCTCTCTGACCACTTATATAATTTGCTGAAATTTCTTTACAATCTTAAAGTTGTCTTTTTCTTTCTGGTTTAGGATTTCTAGAGGGCTATTTTGTCATCGTTGGCTTGGAAGTGTATAAATTTTCTAATTACAAATAGGCAGATGGGGAAAAACTTTTTTTGTAAAGTTTATTATTAGGTTTTGTATTAGGTCTTATAGATTAAAAGTAATCGCAGAAGGTAATTTTTCAATGTTTATAAACTTTAAATCTTTGTTTAATCCTTTTAAGTCGACTGAATTTTTAAATTCTGTGTTAAAAAAAGAAATCTATTGTAATAATATATTATCATATACGTATTTCATTTTATTTATGCCGTTATTTTCCTGGCCTGCAATTCGTTTCTTAGTTGATTATACGTCATTTTATGCAACTATAGCAAATAGGATGATGCGAAAGGGAGTACTCTAAATTTTTCCGATTCAGGTATAATTCAGGTAGGGATCTTTAACGAATACCTAACATTGCACCGGCTTGTGACCTCCAGTTTAAGTCCTCTTCAAAGGAAGGAAACCAAAAATTTAAAAATTCCCAGGGCCGCCTTCCGGGCCACTAAGAAGTTTTTCCATCTCTGTAGGTTAAAAGTGACTGAGTAAGGTTTTTTTTCACTAGTTTATGAAGTTTGTTATTCCTCTTCGTTGTGGATTTTTTTTTTTACTGTAGATAGAATTTAAAGAAAGAAGATGGAAGTTAAAGACTAAAAGAATTCTGCTGTTATTATATTAATTTCATTTCATTTATGTCATTACTTTCCTATACAGCATTAACGCATTTAACAACTAATGAAAAACATTTAATTAGCGAAAAGTTATTTTTATAAAAATAAACGAAACAGTTTTAAACAGGGTATTTTGGAAACATAAAACAATTTCTCCATAATTAAAGGAGTTGTCGTTACCACAAAGAGACCTAACAGATTACAATGCCTTTATGCAAATTTACACGTTAATAATTCCACCTGAGGCCTCCAGGTCCCTCTTATACACAGATATGTAAATCCTCAATTCTTTACTCTTTAATGCTCTATGGTCCTTTAAAATACATATTTACATAAGGGGGCAAGGCATGTAGAGAGGGACAGTGTTGTTTTTGGAAATGTTGTTCTGTTGTTCTGCTACGGGCAGTTTATTATCTCACTTTTATCTCATACAATATTCGTTTATTTAATTAGTGATAATACTTCCTTCTCAGTATTTCGCTGACAGTGTTGGTGAAAGTCCTCTGCATTAATTAATTTACAATCATAAATATTACGTTTTGAGAATTTATTTGTACGAATTTTAAGGGAAATTCCAAAGAGAGAGAGAGGCAAATAATTCGGATATTTAGGGTAGATCCGCTTGTGAAAGAATTTTTACCGAATTTGTTTTAAAATATTTAACATATGGTTAAACAAAAGTTTTACCAAAAACAATCAGTAAATAACAAGAGTGAAAATAATTAAGTTAGAAACAGGAAGGAATATACTTGGCTGCGCATTTTTCTAGTTTTATTAAGTTAAATTACTTTTTAAGTTAGTAGGTCTCTCATTCTGCGTGTCTGCGCAGGATAAATTACCAATTTTTTTTTTTATTGTTGATTGATTGAATACTTTAAATTGAGTAAATTCGCACTGAAAATTTGTTGGTCCAATCGTAAACGGACCTGACCATGCTTTGCACGACTGATGCACTCTCCTGTAAATTAACCTAAGGCCACTTCGTGAACTAACGAAGCGGTGAAATCAATTTTTCTCTTTCATGAATTTTCATAGTTCCTAGTTTTGATATAGTGAGAAAGCGTGTTTCGTCACGGATGGTAGATTCTTTCCATCTTCCGCGCGACTTGATCACGGTTATTGAATCTAGGAGTGTTTTCGCTATTTTTCATAGCTTCGAATGCGAAACTAATTATTATTAATAAGTAGATATATTGTGTTACAGCGATTTTATTTAAATTAGCAATGAGTCTTTGATAGTCCGTTATTTCATTGCCCGAATGCCCAAAATCAATTTAAAAAATATCATTGAGCATAACCTTAAATTTTAAAATAATTACAAAGATGATTGGTTTTTTTGGGGACTTCTTAGTTATTTTGGTTGAATGGTGATCATTAAGTCCCACCAGGTTTCTCTGAAATGCATGTAGTTCGGCGAACCACCATCAGTGCGGTAATAATGTGTCACATTTAATTTGTCCGTCAAAAGTTATATAGTTAGGATAAATATCGCCATATTATATGTGGATTCCAGGAGAGAACAAAAGGAAGGTGGCAGGCCTGGATTCCTTATATAATATGGCACTGATGATGGTTCGCCGAAATATGAAAGAACCAAAATTTAAAATAATTTTTAAACAGAATACATATACACAGAAAATATATGACATTAAAGTTAAGAAATAAACTAAATCCTTTCACCCAGCACATTGAATATAATTAAATTTATTTCTCTTATGTGTCTAGTAATTTATGACTAACTTGTATTTTCATTGTTTCAGGTAAGTTACAGCACTGACTTTAGCAAAGATGAGAGTTGTTTGGTAAAGTATTTAGATTTATATCAATCAATGATCAGAAATAGGCTTTAGTAGTTAATTAAATCAATAATTTTTTAACGTTTCTTTTTAGCTGATAACCATTTAATAGGAGGTGATATGAAAGATATTTATAATTGTTCATGGTTGTAAATGGTATTGTTATAACAGACCGCATAATGATGTGTTAGCACGCTCAAATGTATCATTCTAACGACTTGTTACAGAAATCTTAACAATCAATTAACAGTAATTAATTAAATTAAAAAAAGAAAAAAATATTAATTTTAAATACCTAGAGGAAATTAAAAAGGTGAAAAATATTTGTTTCTATATCGAAAAACGAATTTTTATTTATTGGTAATTTCCCTTAAGTTGAGGTTTCCACCAAACAAATATCATCTAAAGATTAATGAATGTATATAATATTTGTAGCGATTCTATTGATACCACTATTGGTCGGAAATTATTTTTATTTTTTTGCTGTTTCGGAAAACATAAAGATATTTTTATTAAGACCAACAATGAAATATAAAATCAATAACTACTTCTGAGAACTTCAAGCATAAACCGTTAGGACATCAATGCTCGTGTTTATCTTTTTGTCTTTGATTATTGAGACCATCATCTTATTCAGTTTTCTTTTAATATTCATTTCCTCACCACTCGTCCCTTTTCTCGTAATACTTTAATAATTTAAACTAGAGTTATTTATCTATATAAATATTTATTTTATATAAATATAAATTAAATATTTAATTTAGACTAACAGTACGTATCTGTAAAATATTAATTAGGTATTTATAATCTTAAGGCAAGAGAAAACAAAAATAAAAACAGAAAATAAACAAATAAAAAATAATAATAGAAGTAAATAAATTGTTAATTTTTTCGTAATATTTCTGTTTCCTTCACGAATTTTAGAACTGATGCAATTTTGTCTCCATTGGCACCATGTATATCCGCTAAATTGTTTCTTAGACCTAATTTAGCTAGATGCGTAGAAATAATTTGAAAAATATGGTTGACTCTCAGAATACCATCGCAATGCTCAGGCACTTATATTGAACAAGTTTTAATGCTCTTAATGCAATAATTTGTGGAGTAGCGTTTACCTTAATTCTATTTAAAAAAAATTAAAGACAAGAATACCAGATGCCTTTAAATTGGTTTAAAAAAAAAAAATCGTCTTGTAATGAAGATGGAAGAATATATCAAAGTTTAAGGAATATCAAAAATTTATTGCTGCGTGAATAATTTAGGTGTTTTGTTTGATATTTACACTCCTTAAAAGTATTTCCAATATGTAAAAAAATCCTTTATATTAGAAGGGGCCCATTAACTTTTTTTTTAGAGCTAGGTCGTCGAGATTTCCTTAAGGCAGGTCAATCGAGTTCATCCAACGACGTCTCCTCTCAAGAGTGAATTAAAGATCCCGGTGACGCTCGACAAAGGACTCAAACAAAAGTAAACGCCACGGGGGGGGGGGGGGGGTTAAGGGGAGATGAAAAAAGAAGGAAAACCAACAAAAAAAAAAATTATAAATAAAGCGACATAAGAGGCAGAAAAAAAAAAGAACAAAAATTCCTGTAAGTGATATAATGTCGTTTTAAAGAGAGCGGCAACAGTAGCCCTTTGTGTTTGGTTCTTTGAGAGCACCTGGCCTGACACGGGACAAAAAAATCTCTTCACCGGAGACAAGCTTTGTGTCAGTCAAGATCTTGCTAATACAAGACGCTGCATCTGTCTAAGATGTCGGGCTTTAGAGCTGGTCTCTTAGCTTCTCGAGAAGGGGAACATGAGAAGCTGGCTGAGGTTAAACTTGTCTCATGGAGTATCCGTTGACAAGTGTGATATCCGCTAAGTAAAGAGGAAAGATAAAGAATGCTTGAGGTTAAGGTGCTTTGAATACTATATAATATATAGTATATTATATGATATTTTTTAAGGTTTACATGAAGTTTTTGTTACTACATATTACTTCTTCTAGACCCATATACTTTGTTTCGATGATATTAAGGTAATTGTCGTTTTTAAGGTTTTCATATCTATACACCGGAGGTGTCACTTGTGGTTTAGCGGTTATCATAGAAAACTACAAAACACAAGGTCATTCGTTCTTATCCCGACAGATGTCCTTCGGATGGGACTTAAAACGGAGTTCCCTAGCATGTACGATGTCAAGTATCTTAGTACTCCTAAAATATCCCTATTCTAATAATATCTAGATAACTTTTGCCTAAAATTTAGGACTCCGACTGCAGCATCGTCAGATTAGCCTTCGAAGCATAAAGTTACGTTGAATAAACAATATGTACCCCTGAGATAAACTGCACCATATCCATTTTTAATGAATTAAAATACCATGACAAATACTTCCAATAACTTATCGACGCCAATAAAAATGATAATTACCTTCATTACACTGTCTCTTAACTTGCGAAAAAACAAATGTTAATTGCTCAAAGTTCTGGAAAATTGATTCTTATGTTTTTATTGATTTAAATTTAATTCTATAAAATTAAATACTACTAATATCTTATCAACGCCAATAAAAATGTTAAATACCTCCATGAAGCTTTATCATAACTAGATGGTTTTAAGTTTTGAAAAATTGGCTCTTCCGAACAAGTAAAATAATGTAGCCTGATGTTGTTTACTTCCAGGGTACATATATGATTAAATAAATTTCCTAAATTAAATATAAAGTATGAGCTTAAAAATCCCCCTTCTACCATCTCAGGTTTCTGATTGGTTTAAGATATTGAACTATGATTGAGCTTTTACAATATCAGAAAGTAATTTCAAGCTTTCAAAAATAAGAGTTTATGCATTATTTAACAATAGCAGTTAGGAGGCTTATCAATTATACTATTGATTTGTATAGACATTTAAAAAAATAATAATACCTAATGTTTAATAGCCGGGCTTACTGATGAGTGACTGTACACAAAGAGCCTATTTTCAGGAAATCAGACACTTCATCAAATAACCTATACTTGTGTCAACTGTGACGACCGTTCTTTTTTTATCATTTGGTACCCGAACATATCCTTGAATCTCGAGGGAAAGATTACTTTGTGGTAATCTAGTTTCTATATCAGGTACATTTACCAAAATACCACTACGCCACAAAAACAAGATATAGCATCTAGGTTTCCATTCTTTTTAAGGAGTGTAATAGATTTCGAAAACGTTGCCATAATTTATATTTATGTATATATATTTTAATATAATTTTAGAAGGCATTAAGTTTATCTTATTACCAACCTGTGTAAAAAATCCCCCCTTGGCTAAAATTAAATCGGTTCACCTATAATAAAATATAGCTACATTTACTATGTTTGTATAATGATAAAAGCTGTCAAAATGTGTTTGCCGGGAGCAGTGAAGGCCGGGCTATGCAAAAAGGCGGATTTATGAGTGACAGTCCGGATAAATCATCCTAAATTCGAATTTATATTCTTCAGGCCGCCACTTCCGCTCATAATACATCAATAAATATTCTTGGAGACTTTTCGAAATCCTTATTTTAGCCTCCTTGGATTTTTCAGTTTTTGGAGGTCAGCAGATACTGTGCAGGTGTATTTTTGCATTGCATAAAACGGTTTGTTAATTTGTTTTTATCGTTAAAAAAAAAAAAAAAAAAAAAAAAAAAAAAAAAAAAAAAAAAAAAAAAATACTAACTGCCTAAATCAGGTTAACTCGAAGCAACTGTTGAATAATTGCTAGTCTGGCTTACATGGAGATATATTAAACCTAAGTTCTTTTGTAATTATTTGTATTTAAACTACTCATTTATTTTTTATGTTATAATTAACAACCACTACATGACGAAGAGTATATAAATCACATACGTGATATGTTTAAAGACATGACAAGAAGCCGTTGCAGACACCTGCACAAGAAGCGCTCGCTATCTTACCTACGCTGATTTACAAACGATACATATTTCACTGCTAGAAAGTGTGGTACCATTGTCCGTTGGGTTCAGTTTCTCTTGGCGATGAGTTAGTGCTTTGGAACTATTGATAAAGTGCCTGTACACTGTGTTCTGCACTTAAGCCAGCTCCTAGCGACTATTGCCTTGTGGCCCAGAAGTGCCTTCTGTATCGCGGGCTACTGCACTGCCAATGTTTTTCCGCGCACGGCTTATCTATCCAATGATTTATCGTCTAGAGGATATTAATATAATCGGTAAGCTAATCGATATGACCTTAACATATCGATTTCGCGGATTGAATACTGATTTAACTTATATTATTTCCGCATGCTTGATAATCGCTATCCATTATTTATGAACATTTATATATCAATAAAATTTTATAATTTTAGTTCTATATTTTTATTTTTTTCTTGGGGGAGGCAAATAAGCTACAAATGGATGTATAGCGGATTACAAAACGAAGAGGAATGGTTGGGAATGCGGTCAAAATAAACAACAGTAATATTTAAGAATCCCATATTAAATTGTGCCGCATATAATAAAATTTAACCACCGCACATATTTAAATAAAATATGTGATACTTGCAATTCAGTGTTATTTATTTTGACCGCATCCCAAACCACCTCCTCTTCCTTATATATACCACCATTAAAAATGAGAATGAAAAAGGTGTCTTGTAGTCACCTGTCGTCCAATGAATAGCATAGCAGCTTACCCGCGGGTTAGCATCCCGCCAGGTGACCATAGAATTTTTCAAAGGGAGAAAAAATCAAATACGATTTCAGGTACTTGTTAAAGATCCCTAACCTAATTATACCTGTACAGACAAAATTTAGGACTCCTACTGTAGCATCGTCCAATTATCCTTAGTGGTATAAAGGGACGTTTATAAAAAAAAAATCTGGTGTGATGCGCACAACACACGACTTTCACTTACCAACCCAAACGCCATTCAGCTACTTTAAAAATTTGTAGACATTCATTTACTTAGTTTTGTTTGTTGTAAATATATCTTAAAGGTGGATCGATAGAATTTGTATTTTCAGCTCATTGCCAATTAAAGTTAATTTTAAAAGGTCTATCTCTTATGTCTTTTCAGAAACCTAAAACAATTACTGTTCTAATTTCTTATTCTCAGAATTATTTAAGGTAGTAATTTGGGCATCTCTGTATTTACTCTCTGAAATACACTAAATATTTGTGATAATTTATTCTTAGTATTATTTATTTATATAAAACTTAATGAAGTGTACGCATCTTTATCTAACATATTAAGTAATAGTAAATTATATTTTGTCCACCATGGCATCAATACAATTAAGTTAAACTTATGTATGACACAGCACATCAATTGAATACAATTAATTGGAGTATAAAATATTTAGCTTTCCTACAATGATGTACTATTCACCTATTCTGTTTTTTTTTTATTATATTTTATGAAAGTAATAATTAATACTACTTGAAATCCCTAATATAATTAATAAAGTTATGAGTTATTAGCTCTAAAACTACTGCATAATTCGATGTTGTCATACATAATGCCATATAAAGTAGATACTGTCTATATATCGACTAGTGGACTTAAATGATAATTTACCCGCAAAACTGAGCACATAGATATATTTATGCTATAAATATCATAACCGCATAGCATAAACTTAACATTTATTATGATTACTTTTAGGTAATCGCCGCCATTCTTAATCGTTGTTTAAAATATAACTTTTTCATTCTTATACTTTTTACTAAAAAAAATTCTTTTATAGATTTTCTTACTTCTTGTCATGGACACTACCTGGTCTTACTATAAAGAAAATAATTATTGATTAATGAACGGGAAAAAAAAATCGATTTAACCTTCACATACCTATTGATTTCTCGGAACGAATAAGAATTATCTTTAACTATTTCAAGAAGATGATATAAATTTAATATATATATATATATATATATATATATATATATATATATATATAGAGAGAGAGAGAGAGAGAGAGAGAGAGAGAGATTTTTTTTTTTACATACATCTATCTTGTAAATATAATTACCTTTTTAGTGAAGTGACATCATATTTTATATTTTTTCGTTTATTTTACTTATTATATACTTATGTTTGACCAATTTTAAGATTATTATGATCATTGATCTACAAAAACACTTTACTGTAAATATAATGAAGTAAAAAATTATTAAAAAATATTTCTGCGTGATGCTCTGAGCGGAAATATATATTAAGAATGATTTAATTTGACTTTAATTAAATCTAAGAATAAAAACCAGCAACGTTACATGCTCCTATAACTAGTTCGGAATTCTTTCTGCGTTCTTTCTGTGTTTATTTTAGATTCTTTAAGTGTATTATATACATATATATATGTATGTATTATATATTATCTGGACCTGATCCTTAAAAATCATTACCTTTTTGAAACGTAGGGTATTTTTTTTCTGTAGATATTCCACTTTCGTCATAACTTAATACTGAAATAGTTACTTCATCACTAGTACGAAAAGTGGTTGTTTTCGGTGCGCGGTCGAGTTTAACGCGCGAGGTGTACTCGAACGCTGAAATTAGACCAAGCACCGAAAACACACTTTTGGTACGTGTTATGAACAATACTTTTCATCATACTGCTCATTAAAACACTTTTATATATCATTAATAACTTACAGATACAATATAAGAAATCAAATTGACACATTTTCTTAAAAAAAAAAAAAAAAAATCTGTTTATTAACCTATAATAGAAGAAGGATATTATTTATAATACAATTCTGATTATTCATTATATTAATACTTAAAAATTAAGGTTTCTTGGGCTTCTTCTAAAACTTCTGGTATATCCATGTTATTTTGCACTTCAAACATTCTACTCATATTAGAATGATGCACAATTTACGAGAAGTAACCTCCTTTAAACAAATGATTAAGTAAGGAGTAAAAGTACCACTTTACGGACTGAAACCGAGTATTGAAAACACGTGTTTTTGATGCAGTATGATAAAAACTTGATTTCGTTGATTTCGTAATAACGCATCTCTCCTGCTTCACGTCAATTAGGAATGCATGAATCACCAAGTTCTTGGCCAATAAAGAACGGAGCCCTCCAGCGAAGCAATGGATTTCTGTTATACCACTCCCTTCGCAGGCGATTTGTCTTTCGCTTTTTGTCATCGTTTTGTCCGATGGCGCCCCCCACAAATAAAGGAATGCAACATTTTCGCACGTAGGCCCACAAAGAGGCGGGCTACTTTACGACTGCCGATCGCCAATAAAACCCTCCGCGTAGAATTATAAAATAAACTAAATGAAAAAGAATTTATCAAGCCTAATTAGGAGTACAATTCAGTTTTACTGCGCAGTCGCACTAATGGGTCCGGACTGTGGGAACGGACTGACACATAAAGTTGCTACAAGGACACCACATTAGCCCCACACTATTTCAGATGGTGGCCACAGATTACTGGTGGACAATGCTCCTCCTAAGCACACCTTATGGTAATCCTTCCATCGGCGCCTCCCAAGTACTATTCATCCAGGATATGTGTCTTCGCTGGGGGCATTCCTTTCTCTCGTGGGAGGGACATAACTTCAAACTTGGAAGCATTCGGCTTCTTCCATTTCTACTCTAGTTCTCCTTGCTTCTCTTGATTTCAGCATTAAATGTTATTACTCAGTAGAATATAACGATAGAATATAATTTAACAAAAATCGTTTTTTTATGGGGGAAAAAGCTATAGTAGAAAATTACGTTAGTAATATTAATGTATTAATGTCATTACTAATAACTTTATCCAGGCACATAAATTTCAACAACTGGGGTCATTTTGCATCTAGTTTCAAGAATAATAAAAAGTTTAATAATGAAATAAACAAATTAAGGGTTAAATGTATATTTCTCCCTAACTATATAGTAGTGTTCACGTAGTGTTACATAAAATTCACGAGACATATTACTTTAAGCAAGTTCATTTCAATTCTGAGCATAAGTCAATAATATTTACAATTATAAAAAAACAGATGAGCAGCAGGCCTTTACTAGTATAAGTTCGATGAGGTACATATTTTAATAATAGTATTATATTTTTAATTATTTGCAAAAAATAAATTATTATATTATTGATTGAAAGATCCGAATATTCCAATCACTGGATGTAGCTATATTAGCGCGTGGCCGAACATCCGCCCGGCTAGCTCAGTCGGTAGAGCATGAGACTCTTAATCTCAGGGTCGTGGGTTCGAGCCCCACGTTGGGCGTAAACTTTTTTTTTTTCTTTTCCGTTAAATATTTATTTCCAGAAATTATTTTTAATTATATTGTAATTGTAATCTTAAATATATTCTTTTTATCATTGAAATTTTTTTATTAATTAAAATGATTTAAAAATAATAAAAACTATAATAAAATCTGTTTGAAGTAAAAATAATAATTACTTGCAAGATAATAGCAAAAAAATATGAGCCTACCTAATTATATAATTATAAATTAATGGTAATTTTTAAATGAAATAATTAATTATAAAATTAAATATATATTGCTAAAATTTCTTATGATTTATCAATGATTTATTCGGAATGGAATAGTTCATCTGTTTTTTATTTCCACAAGATGGTCTCAGTAGTTCATAACAATGTATTGCAATGATAGCAATCGTCTATACATATTCAAGTGGTAGGAAATGACTATTTTAATATACGCAATTTTTATTAGCCTATAACCTGAAAGTCTGGTCTATTCTGAATCGGATTTGAGCAGACCTGCTGAATGGTAATCTTTAACTCAAAAATCGCTTATTATTACTCCATTTTGATTTGTTTTCAATGTTTGTTACTGCTCTCTTAGGGATTCTAACTTCTTTTCTTTCAGAATAGAAAAACTAACTTTTTGTATGTTCTTTCTCTCAGATAGAAGTTTGCACAGATGGTTATCTAATTGCAATCACATAAAGCCTTCACAGCCAGTTTCCTTCCTTTCCACAATGGACGCTATAGATCCCTATCGATATCCTTATTCCTATCTGAACTAGGATTGTCACCGCCTTCCTACCTGGAGTAGACAGGTGCGTCAGTCTTAGACGAAAGGTAATTGGTGCGAGCGATGTCCTAAGATAAAAGAATTATTTATGTGTCGCTTTTGGGATTCCACGGAGCCCTAGCCATTAATATTTCCTTTAATTAACACTATCTTAGCAGTAAATTGGTGGAAGCTTTTAGTCTATCTGTGTAGACTACTCGCCTGTCAAATAAACTAAGAGTGAAGGCGATGTGGGGTTTCGTCCATCAGCTCTCGACACCTGAGGATTTCAAAGGAAGGGGGGAATCTTCTTTACTAAGTGATCTGTAGTTTGTAATAGTTGATATAATAAAATATAAAGTTTATACTGTAGTTTGTAAGATTTTACATTAAGTATGTCTCCATTCTTAGAAAAAATAAAATATTCACTCGGAAAATAAATAAAAAATCATTGTCTCATATTATTATATATTATTTGCTTAAATTTAATAAATAATACGGTAGTGTGCATCTATTTTTTCCGGCTCACAGGAGCAATGGATTTTGATGAATGTGGATGAAAAAAAAAAAAAAAAAAAAAAATAGGAAAGTTCTGGGAGAATCGGCAAATCGTAATCGTAGTTCCATGGGAATCATTTTCAATATTTTTTCAGTTCCAAAAGTCAACCCTTTCATTGGAAAGATGTGGTAAAAGAGCACACAATCTTTTACATACGTTTTCTATAAGTGCTAAGATAAAGAAGTTGAACGTTATTTTCAATTCAGTAAAGGATAATTTAAGTAAGATAAAAGTAGCTTGAAGTTATTAAAGTAAAATTCAAAAAGAATAGTATACACTATTTTGTGTTCATATCACCAAGATATCCTGTTTATTAGTTCGACCATTAATTTTTCGTACATTATATTTGTGAAGATTTAAATGTATTAAGCTATAATATGTAGAAAGACTAATTGTTTAAGATTTTGCTGCTTTCTTAATGTGTCATTATTCACTACTAGCAGTTTAACAAAAAATATTTACTTTTGTTCATTGCTTAATTTACCAAGTGTGTGAGATAAAAATACTTTATGTTACATCGATATGGTTTGTAAAAATAGCAATCTTTCCATAGTGTGTGTTTTTTTTTTTAATCCCTTCTCTTTCCGGCTAATTTACTGACTGTTATACTAATTATTATTTCGTGCGATGATTTTATTTCTGTCACGATTTGCTGACAGAAATGTAACGTATGCTAAGATGCGTGGGTTGCTTGGGTGTAAAAGCCACTATTTCAGCTTCCTGGTGAGCCATCGACATCTGAAGACACGGCGATTAACATAAACTTCTTGTCCATAAAGGGGAGTATCGGGGCCTCGGACAAATGCAAATTCGGCCGAGGCACTTGATGGCAAAACCTTGTCACAGCGAGTGGACGAATAAATATCCTGGTGAAGGACATTTACACAAAAATAAATAAAAGATAAAAAAAAGGGAAAAAAAGAAAAAAAAAAAAGATGTGTGAGAGAGGATGAATTAATAAAGACCCCCTTATGGTAATTAAAAGGGTATTTTTACAATTTAAAACAGAGCTCACCTGTGGATGATGACGTGACACCAGGTTCCAGCCAATCGCAGAGCTCCTCTTAATTCGTTACTCACAGCTGTCCTTAAATAATTATCGATCTCTGCTATAGATTACCTAGTGGCTCGGATAGTGGTCACCTGGTCCGTGGGGCAACTGTTCAAGTGGATATCTGTGTCACCTTATAAATTATATATAATGTTAACTTGTCTAACTATATTAAAGAAATACATAACTCGTATTTTGAATGAACTTTATAGTTTAAATTAACGTTTTTTTACCTTCTTTTTTTATTGTAAGGAGAAACAGGTATTAATATCTAAAGAAAAAAACATAATAAAACATTTATTTAAAAAAAAAAAAAATGTGTAATATTTTGTTGGTGTCCCATGGAAGGTTTGCTGTTTCCTAAACTAATATGTAATGTATAATTACTTTTTTACATACTTGTTTCAAATATATATTGGTTTTGGAATTAAAAAAATTACAAAACGAGTAGAAGAAAATTGAAGCGAAAATTTAGGTAATATTATAGGATATCGATAACTTTTTACTACTAAAATTCATTGTAAGGTATCTTGAAATTCTAAAAACTTGTTGAGAATCTAATTTGTTGATTTTTTTAGTACCTATAGTATTTTATTCTGAGCTCTTTATTCATTCTTTTCATAAGTTAATATTTAACGATTTCTGTGAAATTGTTCTTTTATTTACTGGAGAATAGGTACCTACTATAGGTGCAAAACTTCAGGACAGACGTCTTGAAAATTTCGACTAAATACTTGGTTCGAACCGTTAGATCATTCAATAAAAAATTTACTAAATATCTTGACAATCCATGAACCCATTATGATTAATTACGTTTTATAATTAATAAATATACAAAATATTAACATTTATCGATATTTAATATATTTGTAATAATTTCCATTTCGATGTGTTATTATTTCACTATCCTCAGCTGGATCGGATTCCATGCTCCTCTTTATTTGATTATGTGTGATATTAAAGTTTTTAATATTAATGTTTAGTCTACTTTTTATCAATTTTTTAGTTATACGTCTATATTTTTGTAATATTAATGACTTACATTGAAATTGATGAGGTGTTTCTATTAATACTAGTATTTGAATGTTAGAATGCAACTAACAATTCATAATTCCTTAAATATAAAAAATAATATAAATAATTTTAATAATAATAATAAAAATAAAAAATAAATTAAATATTAGTACTTATAGATAACCTAACGCTACGGTACTTTGGTTTGACAAGGTTTCTACTGATTTAACCCGATTGAAATATAAATTAAGGGTCAAGACTTTCTTTTTATTATTGGAATTCATTAGTGGGAATAATATTAAAAAATCTTTGTAGGAATGCAAATATTTTTATTTGATTTCTTATGAGATATAGTTGAAATTCTGATATAGACAAAATAAGTATAAAAAAAAATCAATGTCGTCTTAAAGGTAAGTCAGAATCACAAAAACCTCATTTTGGCTAAAAATTTCAAATCAAGTTATCGACATTCAAAATATTTATTATCATGATTACTTCAAATTCATATTAATGAACTTCCATAGCGTAATTCAATTTCAACAACATTTCATGTTGAAAATCACTGTTTCAGAATAATTAAATGATTTTTAATTATTGTATTCTTGGTTAATTATTATTCATAATTATAACCAGTAGTTTTGAGTGTTATATTGATCGTAAATAACTATAAAAACTATTTTTTTCGAAGATAATATGAAAATTATTGGAAGTTTTCTATTTCGAATTTTATTATTATAGTCCTTTTCCCTTCACAAAATGTCTCTAATCTTTATTGGACCTCGGTAATGTCTTTTTTTCTTTTCTTCATTTTTTATGAAGAATTATGCAAAGTAGATGGAGGCAATTTGAATTTGTGTCAGTTGTAACTAATTAGATATTTTACACAATCTAAGTGTAATATATTCGAGCTACCATTCCCTCCCTGGACTGGTCGTATAAAGTGGCAATAAAGTGACCAACAAATTCTTCTATATATTTGACGGTCGTAGGATATCTCATGTTTATTTGCATAATTATTGGTCGTAGGTTCAGCAATTTATGTGATTCAGGGCCCCTCTACGGTGTCTCGTCTGCTGTCTCGTAAACTTAACAAATCCCTTCCTTTCTTTTTAACTTTTTTTACCTGGGGTTTGAGAGCTTTTCCGAGTCCACCTTCCATAAAATCACCCAAGGTGGAATCCATGGTGTGATATCAATGGTGATTCAGCTTTGTCGGGCCATCTTTCTGGAGTGGTCCTAAAATTTATCTCATCGCTAAACATCGCCAGAATAAAGCGATTATGGTTTTTTCAAAAATATTGCTCCAGGAGTCCTTTTTTATAAATCAATTTATAAATATTTGTTTTCTTAACTCTGATGATATAGCATAAGAAACGGTAGAATACTGCCATAATTTTTAACTTAAATATTTAAACAATTGAATTGATACTTGGACAGTTATTTAAAGTTTCTAGTTGAAAACTTACGAGATCATCATTTATGTATTATTATGCGTTATGTTATATCTAAATCTCTACAGCAGACGTGCAGAACGAATTAATATGGCAGAAATTTTGGGTTAGAGGAAAGGAAAGTACCCAGCAGCACCTTTTTCCGGGCATTGGTGGGTGGCATTGGTTTTACCTATACAGCCAGGTCTCTGGCTGCCGTATGTGCAATTTAACATGAAATCATGAATAAACAGATCGTACGTGTTGGTCGATAGTTTAATGTTCTGAGTCTGTATGTAGTGTTTTGTTACCTAAGTTCCAGAATGCCGTTTGTTTGTTAAGAGACTGTCTTTTCATTTTGACAAGTGGGTCCCAAGTCATCCTTCAGTCGAATATATGCTCCAGATAGCGTACTGAGTCTATGTGTAATTTAAGTGTAATTTAAATTTAAAAAAAATAATTTTGTCTTTCCTGAATGTTCATATTTAGATACTCGTAAAATATTTATAAAACATAAATATTGACATGACCTTCTTTCTTTTCTAATTCAAACTTAAGTAAATGTACTAATATTGTAACCCCAATGTGGGTTCACATAACTTTTATTTACGAAAAAATTATAATTCAAACTATATAGGCAAACGATAAAAGCTCAATTTTATTAACTACGTTAAAAAAAGTAACTGCGACTCATTCTACAGTGACACAAAAGCTTCGAGGTTCAGAGCAACACTAAGGCCCAAGTCCATCGCTTCTTGTATTCAGTCCGAAAACGCACATTCCAGAATGGCCTAGTACTCTCCCGCCTCAACGAGAACAGATGATTACGTTATAATTCATTTATATAACTGTTCCAACGAATTCTACAACTCTTTTAATGTAACAGATAATACCATATGATTTTTTGTCCGAAATATTATTTAAAGTGCTTTCCTGCAAAATGTTGAAATTGGAGTTAGTCATTCATTCAACTGATAGGCTTATACTTATTAAATAAGGGTCAGTTACTTGATCCGAGATTAGCTTATAGTAAGTATGTACAAGGAATAGTTCTTTATAACTTGCAGTTTTATCGACCCCCTGTAACCGATCCCCTCCTCTGGAAGATGTCCTTCCTCCAGCGAGGACTATATAGGGCGAACCGGCCACCGGGGCTGAGAGATGCTGATATATGGGCAGCCGGTGTAAGGACACACGATCGCCGGACAAGAGATAAGGACCGAAATTTGATGGCGGGGGGAGGGGGGCTGAGATATGAAGTCAGTCCCTGAGGCACCCCAAATTAACCCCCCGCCATTTTTTCATATGATATACTGTGAATGACGCAATAAATCTGTCCAGCGGCGGGGGTAGGAAACCTCTCAGCTGTAAATTATCCTCCGGTCGATATCTTTCGCTCGATGTGCCTCCTTCTCTTAGAGCAAAAACCTTAACTCAACTCACTTCCCTCTCGCTTATATTTATACATATTATTGACTCCCCCGAGGTTGTGGATCCCTGAGATAGAAGTATCCGAAAGTTATATTTGTTTTTTACATATCTGTTACCACCCGCCGGTTAACATAAATACTTCATACAACAAAGTAGAAATGGTTTGGGGTGTGTGGTCAATAAATAGCACACATATGGAGGTTTGAAATATTTAATGATGCCGACGTTTCGATCCAAATTGTAGGTCCTCAAGAGAGCTAAATTAAAAAAAAATCCTGACACCAACCAACAACCAATAGGAGAAAATTTATAAAGAAATATCAAATATATATGTGTAACATCATATCAAAATTAAATTCTGCCTAAGATCAACCAACTATTTAGATTACCTTTATATCATTTATATGGTACCGTTTCTCTATTTACTAATTTACAAAACAATGGTATTTTGTTTGTTTTAACGTCACTTTATGCCACTATGGCTAATCGGACGATGCTACACTGGGAGTCCTAAATGTTGCCTATCCAGGTATAATTAGGAATGGGATCTTTAACGATTACCTGACATCGTACAGGCTCGGGACCTCTATTTTAAGTCCTTTCCGAGGGACGGCATAGACAAGGATTTTTTACTCCCATTAAAAAATCCTAGGGCCACCTTGGGACGCGAACTCGCGACCTTTAGTATTGTAGGTTTATATGCTAACCACAACACCACATGTGACCCCTATCATCATATTTTAAACTTCAAACTTAAAAAAGTACTATTATTTTACTTAGGTAAAATTCATACAAATATCAAATCTTGAATGGCAAGAACCAACTACAGCCGTCACACTTGTTTAATTTTTAGGAGCTTAAAAATTATAATATTGGAAGGCAGCCGAAACGAGCAAACCAATTCAGATTATTAAAGTCCATTAAAAAATAAATAAAAATAGGTATTTATAAATAATGATATTTGTTTTATGCTATTTTTTCAACCCATATAAATTGAGTTTTTCCCCTTTATCTATGTAAGTTTAGTGACTTACTGAGTAATGAATATTTTTTGTAATGTCTCTAGTTAAATATACTCATATAATATATTCACAATATTTATTACCCAGACGATGGTAATAAATATGGTAAAGTAATTGTCGTATGTGATCGTTTTTTACTGTTTTATTATTTATTGTACTCTCCTGAACTGCATAGTCGAATAACTGTTGTGTAATGAAACTCTACTTATTTGTGCAGAAAAAATATGTTAAGACTTTATCGATAATTAAGTTGAAGAAGGGGCATATTTAAGGAGGACTGCTTCTTCTTCCTTTTTTTTCAATTTTTTTTTTTTTACTAGTTTTCAATCAGTCATTTTCTTTTTGTTTTTTTGTCCATTGTTTGTCCTTCTACGCCTGCGATTGGCTAGCAAGTTCAAAAAGATCCTTATACGATAAATGCGATATCTCGTGCTTCTTCGCAATTCGTCCTCCTCTCATACTTACTGCCTACCTCTTCCGCTAGGTGGGTCCACCCTGGGCCTCCAGATAATAGCCAGAGAACGTCTTACACTCCAGCATGAGGCCCGTTAATGAGGAATCGATAGATGATATCGTCCTGTTATTTAGCCCTGACGAGGGGGGCCCGTTTTAAAAAGATTACTGCCCCCCCCCTTGAGCCCCCTTGATTTGCATGAAAGCCTCGAGGACGATTTACGGCCGCATACAGACAATAGTCCATTGATTAGGAGCGGAGACTTACTGGAAATACAAGACTATCTTGGGAGCAGCCATCTTAACTAACATCTGAATAAATTAACTTCCATCTAGACTTTTAGTTTTGTTTTTCTTTTTATTTATTTTCTGCGTTTCGGGCCCAGCTTGACTGGTGAGGGTGTTTTTGTTAAACTTTAATGCAACTCGTATAAGATACCTTTTGCTTAATACAACACTCTGGACTTGGAATGGAGTGATATACCTAAATTTTTTTAGTTATTCTATTTTGTTATTTTAATGAACATGTTGACATTAAAATAAGCTTGAACAGAAGCGGACAAAATATATCTAGATAATTTAAAAAATGGATTATATAAATATATTGTATATATATATATATATATATATATATACAATTTATTTTAATCAAAGATATAACAATTCCATATAACATGTCTCATTTTTTGTAGGACTCATTTAACTGTGAAATGCGCTATTAATTTCAGTAAATTATTGTGCTTACTATCGATGTTTTTCTCCTTAACATCTTAATAGGATGCTAAGTTTTACTTAATTCGCATAATAATATTAATAATACATCTAATAAAAAACAAATAATACACTGCATCATATATATCATGGATTTAATAAATAAATAAAAATAAAAAACTCATATTGGTAACATATCTTGGTTTTGCTAAAAATCGTTCTAAGAATTTATTTATTTTTCATAAAAACAGGCATTTCAAAAATTATCAATCTTTTCAAAAGCGATGGATTAGCTATTCTTAATGGAAGTAAAACTATAAAAGTATCGGAGACGAGGAAGGAGAATTCAGTTTTGTTGGAACTCAGGATTGTTCTGTCATCAATCTCTGCTCTGTTTCTTGTGGTCTTTTAGAATTTTTTAAGAATTTCTCAGTTATTAAAATAAAAAATAAATTAATAAAAGATTCCCTTCCGGCAACTATCCCAAAACTTAAATGGACAAAGAATGACCAAAAGTATTTTAAATTTAAATTAGTGTATAATATTAATTATACTACAATCTACGATAGGTTAAATGCTAGTCAGGATTTTCAGTTTACAATGATTTTATTGTGGTAAGCCAACGTTTCGATCCAACTTGTGGATCTTCATCAGGGCTAAAAGAAAACTAATATATGATTATCTATGCTAGAGGGTGACAATAAATGGATACATTACAGAACTGATAATATAAAAGATGGTGTATTGTACATATTATACATATTATAATATACATGAATATTATAATAAGTGGCTGGTTAACAAGATAAAATAGAATCTGATATTTACCTACTGAGTCCAGGTGGATACTAAGACTAAAGGTAAAAATAAGGTGAGAGGTAGTGGTAGGGGATTAGTTACTAATACTTATAGGGTTAGTTAATAATACTAATTAACTAACCCCCTACCACTACCTCTCACCTTACTTTTACCTTTAGTCTTAGTATCCACCTGGACTCAGTAGGTAAATATCAGATTCTATTTTACTTAATAATACTAATAGTTACTAATTAACTAACCCCCTACCACTACCTCTCACCTTACTTTTACCTTTAGTCTTAGTATCCACCTGGACTCAGTAGGTAAATATAAGATTCTATTTTATCTTGTTAACCAGCCACTTATTTTAATATTCATGTATATTATAATATGTATATTATGTACAATATATTAATACTAGTACTATGTACTATTATGTATAATAATGTAATATGTATATATTCATGTATATTATTACACTATCTTTTATATTATCAGTTCTGAAATGTATCCATTTATGGTCACCCTCTAGCATAGATACTCATACATTGGTTTTCTTTAGCCCTGATGAAGATCCACAAGTTGGATCGAAACGTTGGCTTACCACAATAAAATCATTGTAAACTAAAAATCCTGACTATCATTTAACCTATCGTAAAGAAGAACAGTTGACTATCTCTCACTTCTATACTCCATTTTAAGAACACAATAAGGGAGTCATAGGAAGCTTTAAATCATTTAATGAGACTTATATTCCAATCTTCTGAAAATGGTGAAATTCCAATTGGGAATCCTAGATAGACCCTTACCTTTTCCCTAGGCTTGGTATGATGACTGTCCTGCAGCTCTTAAAAAATCATTTACTTGCCTGAAATTATTTAGAAAATTAAAATAATAAAACATTTACTTACCACATAATAAGTTTTATAAAGCTTTGTGTAGGAAAAAAAGTCCGATTTTCATAACATTATTAATTACAAATTTATTGGGTTTGAAGATTGCTAAAAATTCTGGGAACAAGTAAGTTACTTTTTACTTTCACTTACCTATATATGAAATATATAGTAAGGGGAAGTATTGCGATCGTGAAAAATTTCGACTTCCGGTTTTCAACGGAAATACACGTTTTGGGGTCCCCTGAGTCGAAATGACCAAGTCCCGCGAAATGGTCTGTGTGTGTGTGTGTGTGTGTGAACAGACTAGCTCAAAAACTATAAACCGTGCGATCCTGAAATTGGGTATTTAGTGTAGGTATATGCCCGCGATGTGACAGCATAAATTTCATCAAAATTGGTCAAACGGAAGGGGTACTTTATTTAATAACTTTTTAATTTTCTATCGATTTTCTAAAAAACGGCTCTAACGATTTTGATTAAACTCGGTATTTGGTGTATGTATATGCCCACGATGCGACAGTCAAAATTTCATCAAAATTGATTAATTAGAGGGGGCACTTTACTTAATAAATGTTGTCCCATTTTCACGTGTTTTTTATTTATTTACTCAAAAAGGGCTTTAATGATTTTGATCAAACTCGGTATTTGATGTAATTATATGCCCGAGATGTGACTGTAAAATTTTTATCAAAATTGATCAACCGGAGGGGGGACTTTACTTAATAAATTTTGTATCATTTTCAAGGTTTTTTTTTATTTACTCAAAAACGGTTTTAACGATTTTGATCAAACTTGGTATTTGATGTATTTATATGCCAAAGATGTGATAACCAACATTTCATCACAATTGATCAACCGGAGGGGGGACTTTACTTAATAAATTTTGTATCATTTTCACATGTTTTTTTTTATTTACTCAATTTCCGGTTTTCAAACGGAAATACACGTTTTGGGGTCCCCTGAGTCAAAATAACCATGTCCCGCGAAATGGTCTGTGTGTGTGTGAACAGACTAGCTCAAAAACTATAAACCGTGCGAACCTGAAATTGGGTATTTAGAGTATGTATAAGCCCGCGATGTGACAGCAAAAATTTCATCAAATTTGCTCAAAGGTGAGGGGGTACTTTATTTAATAAATTTTTAAGTTTTTTTCAATTTTCTCAAAAACGGCTCTAACGATTTTGATTAAACTGAGTATTTGATCTATTTATATGCCTGAAATATGACTGTAAAAATTTCATCAAAATTGATCAACCGGAGGGGGGACTTTACTTAATGAATTTTGTATCATTTTCAAATGTTTTTTTTATTTACTCAAAAACGGTTTTAACGATTTTGATCAAACTTGGTATTTGATGTATTTATATGCCAAAGATGTGATAACCAACATTTCATCACAATTTATCAACCGGAGGGGGGACTTTACTTAATAAATTTTGTATCATTTTCACATGTTTTTTTTTATTTACTCAAAAAAGGTTTTAACGATTTTGATCAAACTTGGTATTTGATGTATTTATATGCCCGAGATATGACTGTAAAAATTTCATCAAAATTGATCTACGGGAGGGGGGACTTTACTTAATAAATTTTGTATCATTTTCATGGGGTTTTTTTATTTACTCAAAAACGGCTTTAACGATTAAACAAAAATAAGATATGAATGTAGAAAAATGTGTGACTTTGGGAAATGATATTTAGCAAAACACGTCAATTTCTAATCTAAGTAAGTTGGTAAGTGAAAGTTGTGTGTTGCGCGCACGCACCAGATTTTTTAATAATCAAAAAATAAATTTTTTTTAATGAATTCTGTTAATAAGTAAAAATTATTCTCTAACTGTTCTAGAATACTTTAGAATAGAATAAATAGAAGTAATACTTATATATTACTTATATTTTATTAGATATAGTTTTTCATTCTCCTATTTATATATCCATATATATATATATGTTATATGTTATATGTTATACACTTATTTCTATACATGAATGTTATACGACAAATTATTATGTCGATTGATTATGTACATATGTAATTAAATACGCGTTATGTCGTAAGACGGTACGCGTAGAAATAAAGTTACTCGTTACAGGGTTACTTGAAGCAACGAAACTGCAAAGAAAGCAAGAAACTGTTCTAGAAAAAAATTATCGATTTTTATTCTTTGTTGGATATCCTGTATTTGTTTAAATATAAATTATTTTTTATTTTATACCAAATAAAAACCAGAGGATATGGTAGGCTATTGTTTTAATAATTTTATGATCACGAGTTGGAATTTATTGTTCATGGCAGACAGTAGATAAGAGGAAGTTTATTTCAAAATTAAATGAGAAGATATATCATAATCTGTATAGCAATCATCAAGAAACTTATTTAATAAATGTATTGTTAAAACTATATTATTTTTTTATATTTTCATAGAATATTGCATATTTATAAAACATCATATATATAAAATATTCTAACATCTCAATCAAAAACTAAATAGTTATTATTTGGTACTTAACTAATTATTATTATTCAAAATAATAAATTTTACTAATATAGAAATTTCCTCAGAGTATTTTACATTTACAATAATCTACAAATG
Organism: Aelia acuminata; assembly: GCA_911387785.2. Taxonomy (NCBI): domain Eukaryota; kingdom Metazoa; phylum Arthropoda; class Insecta; order Hemiptera; family Pentatomidae; genus Aelia; species Aelia acuminata. Next base: position 73,073,725 of record OU426983.1, on the reverse strand, counting down.
TATTCAATATAAATTACATTAGTAGTTTAAACAAGACCTAAGTGGAATTATTATAGCTATGCTATTCTTTGGTTGTGTCATTACCTAGATGAAATCGGTCAGTAAGTTTCCCAGACTATTCGGAGCTGCCAAAGACTACAAAAGACCACAACACCCGCAAGTTTACCGAAGACTGACTTAACCACAAAGTAGTTGACAGGCTGTCACTCAGCCTTATAGATTAGACGTCAGGGGTAATCGACGTCTAGGATATATCGACCCCACTTCCTATCCTTAAAAACATTATTACTCAACGAGATTAGGATTTTGTATTTCATCATTCTATATTCCATGTTTGATTATTTGTACTTATTCTCTAAGTTTAAATAATAACTCAACCAACAAAGGTATTTGAATCTGTTTCATTATTTTTCTTGATTAAACTCGGATTCCCGTACAATTTTTATTGGTAATACAGAACAACGCAAACTAAAGCTACTTATCCGAATCAGGCCTAATGTGGTATTTTAACAAAGCTTTATGCTGCACAGAATCGGAAGTTTTGGGGTGTATTGCACGACATTGCATGTTTTGTATTTTTGTCACTCGAAGTTACTTTGAAATAAAACAAGAAAACAATTCTTAAATATAAAAATCAAGAAAAATGTCGGAAAAGAAAAGTGAATTAATAGTTGGAAAAAAGAAAATAAAGGGAACTTGCTTTTGTCGTGTCCATTGTGACTAAAAATTTGAAGAAGTCGAACTAGAAGCCAAAATTGCAGGGTGGATAAATAAATATCCTGAGCTCAAAAAGATTGACATTACAGTGTTTTGCAAATAAATATAAAAATCAAGAAAAATATCGGAAAAGAAAAGTGAATTAATAGTTGGAAAAAAGAAAATAAAGGAAACTTGCTTTTGTCGTGTCCATTGTGACTAAAAATTTGAAGAAGTCGAACTAGAAGCCAAAATTGCAGGGTGGATAAATAAATATCCTGAGCTCAAAAACAATGACATTACAGTGTTTTGAAAAGGAATAGAATTTCAAATGAACTTAGGAAACTTGTCAACTGAGAATCAAATAAGTAACTAAGTACTTACTTTTATAAAAAAAATATATATATATATGAACACTGATTATTGTCCTTAAGTTCTCTTTCGTTTAATGTTTCACTAATGAAAAAAAAAATGTTAAATCATTAATGCCATTCATAGAAGGCTTCAAAAATACTCTTGAATAAATTATCTCTTTGACCAGATACAACATTAGCATTAAGTAATAATCAGTTTAATATAAACACGGTTGTAAACTTCCTTAAAATAAATAAATTAATTAACCAAATATAGAAATACATAGTATCTTAATTTACAACAGGTTTTGCTATATTTATTTATTTTGCCTTTCTTTCCGCTGCAGTAACTACATTTCCTTTGAAAACTGACGATATTAAACTCAAGAAAATAAAAATAAAACTCTAACAAGCGTTGATGACCCCGGAGGTTTTACGCCTTAAAACCCTAAGAAACAAACAAACAATATATGTATGTATGTTGAATAAAGTAAATTTAATTTAAAAGCTTTGAGGATTTTTTCAAAAATATTTTTAGCAATTCGTTCCGAAAGATAGTATCATTCACAGAAAATGTTTTCTAGAGCAGTGTTTCAACTTGACCGTTTACGAAATCTAAGATGAACCATTTGAAAATGCCTTTATGCAGTAACAGATGAAACCAAGGGTGCAAAAAAAAAATTAGAAATTTGTCTCCTTAATCAAAAATTTTAAATAATAAATCAAGACTTGTTAAGTTTTTTACCAAAAATTAATATTTTGAAAAAAAAATTTATTTTTTTTTATTTTTTTATTCACTAAATACTTTTATTTGCACCTGTCACAAATAATAAGCGACAATCAGCAAATGTGATGAAAATTGCTGTAAGTTGGCATTTTAAGGCATGGGGGAAGATAGTGCCCAGCAGCACATCATCCCGGTCTTGTTTTAGGAGAGGAGGTCTCACATCCAACTCCTTTTTAGTCGCCTCATAAAAGGCATGTCAGTTGTGGCCATGTCATTAATAAGTCTGTTGTTATGTCCGTACAATTTGATATGGAAGCCAGAATAGAGAGTCCTTATTTGTTCATCAATAGTTGGTAGTTGTAAGTCTGTATGTAGTGTTTTGTTACTAACGTACAAAGGTGCGTTCGTTACTAGTCGTAAAATTTTGGTTTGGAAGGTTTGTAGTTTTTGTAAGTGCGTCTTTTTTGCTGATCCATAAATTTGTGAGGCGTATGTCCAAATGGGTTTCAGTAAGTATGTGTATGTATTGAGCTTCTGTCTGATTTTCAATTTTGATGATTTGGAGAATAGTGAGTAAAGTATTTTAAGTCGTTTGTTTAAAGTCTGTCTTTTCATCTTGACATGAGGGCCCCAAGTCATCCTTCTGTCAAATATTAGTCCAAGGTACCGTACGTTGTCTGTTTGAGGAATTTGGTGGTCGCCGATATAAACAGGAGGGCATGTATCTCGTCGGAGTGTGAATGTTATGTGTTGTGATTTGTCATGGTTTAATTTCATTTTCCAAAGTGAGAAATAGTTTTTTAAATGTATTAGGTGGTTTTGTAAGTTTAATGATGCCAGTCTAGGGTCATGGTGTTTTGTTAAAATTGTTGTATCGTCTGCGTACGTTGCAGTTAATGTTTCGGGGTGTGTAGGAACGTCATGTGTATATATAATGTATAGTAAGGGAGCGAGTATTGACCCCTGCGGAACTCCTGCTAAGATTGGTCGGACTGAAGAAATCTCTGAGCCCTGCCGGATAGAGAAAAATCGGTCGGAGAGGTAAGATTGGAGTATGAGATAGTATGTGTGGGGTAGTACGTTTTTGAGTTTGAAGAGAAGCCCCTGGTGCCAGACTTTATCAAATGCTTGGGCGACATCCAAAAATACACCAGTAGCGTATTTTTTCTCCTCTAGTGCTCCAGCAATGTAGTCGGTAACTCGGTGTAATTGTTGTGTTGTTGAGTGTGAAGTACGAAAACCGAATTGATGGTCAGGAATTATGTTTTGGTCAGTCAGTATGTCTATAAGCCTTTTGTAAATTAATTTTTCGAAAAATTTAAAAGTTAAATTCTTATATTATATTTTAACCTCCCTCCGAATCCTTATTTCCCCCATAATATCGGTTGTTTGTTGAAAAATAAAATATTGATTTTCTGGCTTTGTTAGTATAATAATTTTTTACTCGACGTTTTCTAAATGTTAATGTCAGGAATCCTGAGTTTTATATATGATAACACCCGCCTTTACTCTAAAAAGTATTATTTAATTTAACGTGGACTCGTTTTAATGTGGTTATCGTCAGAAATGCTTACTGCTAAGCACTATAAGCGTGAACTATTGGACCTTGGAGACAATATGCAGGTCAATGCGGCTCTTTGAGGCGCCGCACTACCTCATCTTATCTTCATCTGCCCTCGATCCTGAATGTCCTCTAAGATATCGTTCGGTCGTCTGGAGCTGACCGGGTCCAAGACTGCAGGATACATTGTCTTCGTCAGCAAACATTGTCCTGGACTCACATCAATATTTATATGATTTTACATAGACATCGTTCTCCCTTAACTATTGGGATTTAAATATGGCGAGTAACTTTGTTATTATGTAAAAGCATTAAAGTCAGCAGAACATATTTGTATTATACTCAGGTCTAAAAATTAATTAATTTTTTTTATTAAAACAAAAAAAAAATAAGAATTCTGCATTAATTCGTACATTTTATTTACAGATTTATTTTGCACAACATAGGTTGAAAAATAGTTAAACGTGATTTGAAAATATGTATAATAACAAAAAAGGAACTGGCTCAAAGAGAAAAAATAGTGCTCTCTTAATTATTTGTTGTAATTTATGTCTGTATTGCCTATATTTTTTTCTTTGTCAGAACATTCAAAATATTGGTGAGAAAACTTACGGAAACATTTTATTTAAATTATTTTTTATGACAAAAAAAAAATTTTAGTCCATTTATATCCACGTCTTAATCTGTTGCGTACTGTTTTTTTATACGTTTAGTGTAGTAAAATAATGATTTTAAACAGATCATGCCTCTTTGTCGATTCCTTATCAATTTCGACGTTCAGGTCTATCCTTCAGGTGGCTAAAATAAATAAAAACCGAACTTATTTGGTGGCCATGTGCTAATATTTTATTTTTTTTCTAACCTTTAACAATTTTTGTATGAAATAACCTCATACTTTATACCAAGATACTTCCTTAAATAAGTGAACAACTAAGGTTGTTTTCTCTAGGGGGGGGGGGAGAAAAAGGCTCTATTTATTCTTATTATACCGATCTTATGAAAAAAGAAACAAACCAAAGTTGGACCAAATTCGTCTCTAACAGCTGATAACAGCAGATAACATTTGAATAAATTTATGGCCCACTTTACGTTTTGAATAAAGATAACTGCATTATCTGTTATCGATAAATAATGAATTTTTCTGTCATCTTTGATCTCAAATTAAATATAAATTAAAATAAATAAGTAATTTTTCGAAAAAATTTGTATATTATTGGTTTTTAGAGGTGCTTATAGTTGATTTATTTATGTACCGTCACCTAATACTGCTGTTATGGCTAATTACCTAATAAACGATGCTATGGTGGGTGTCCCAGTTTTTCTAGTCCAGATATAATTACTAAGATAGGAATCTTTGGAACTGACCTGACAAGTACCCGACATCGCATAGGCTCGTGAAGGCCATTTTACTTCCTCTCCGAAGGAAGTTATGACCAAGGATTTTTTCACTCCTGAAGCACACCTGCCAGGATGGGAACCCGCTACTTTGGACATTGAAGGCTGTTGTGCTAACCACAGCACAACACATGATGACACCCGGTATTATGGTTTAATGCTTATATATACCGTCAGTAATATTATTATATAATCATTTGTTTCAAAATAGAAAATAATAAAGAACAACGAATAATCTTTCATTGATTAATTTATGTGCTCCAACAACGAGGAATAATTATTGGTCATCTGTCTTCTGTTTAATGCCCGATTATGAACCAAACTAAGGAAGTGTATAATCCATTACTTAAAAAATAAATTAAATTATTATTTTAAAAAATGAAGAGGGTTCTGTATATAAAATTAAATAAAAATTAGTAATAATTATTAGTTATTGAGTAGGCAACCCCTTGAGTTTCAATTTTTTTTTTTGGTAAAAGTATTAGATAAGAGTTTAGCTGGTTTTAGGTAGCTTAGGCTTTCGTGAGTTATGATAAACGTATCTTAAAATACTTCAGAAAGGGAAATGCTCTGACAATTTTATAATTAGCCAAAGCAGATAACTATAATAGGCTCAAAGACTACACTAAAGAGTTATTCGTGTCTCAGAGCGTAGCAGATTAAGGGATAGTTTTTGTGGAGCGGTGGTGAGACGATGCTATCGGCCGCCCCATATAGACCGGATCTATAAGGGACTCACCCTGGACAGATGCCACCGTCGCAATTATTAATCATGACTTTAATTCTAGCCTCTCAGGTCTCCGTCAACTCTTAGTCGTCTCTTTGTTATATATAATGTTGGCCTACAATACCTGTCCGTCCCATCTTGTTTGTTTCCGAGCTTATATAGACCGGCGGATTTCTAAAATACGTTTCCCGCATAAACACGACTATACATTGTTAAGTAATCTTAATTATTGTAGAACATTGAGGAACTGAGACCTATGGTAACTTTAAAAAAATATTCTTTAGTATATTACCAAAGAATGTACGTAATTACGCTTTATCTAAAAAAAAAAATAAAAAAAAAATAGCCTTCTGGACTCAACAAAGGGATGTCCTTAAGTGCCATATGTTCTGATCTGACTGTCATACCCGACAAATTGGGTCAACCTTCCGGTTGCGGCCTTTCCTACAAACCTACTGCCTGTGACTGACTGCCATACCCGACCAAATTTTATATTTTCCTTCATATAATAATTATTTATAAATATTTTATACCTAACAAATGCCTGAGAATGATTTATATATATACGCAGAAAGCTCAACAGATACTAGTTCATTTCATCCCCTTAGAGTGGCCTAGTCACTAATAAACTATTCTATTGAAAATATAGTAAAGAAATCATTCAGATAAAAATTAATTTGGAAAGCTCCAAGAGATCCAGTTTATATATTTTTTATTCTCAATAATAAAGGGAACCCCATATTCCTAAATCAAAAAAGAATTATTCGTTTGTCATTATTAAATCAAATCATCAGGTATCTATCAAACCCATCAAGATGTCTATCTATCAATCTGTATGGGTCGGTTGGGTAGCCTACTCGGAAACACTTGACATCCTCACCTGACTAGTTGGGTGGTAGGATGTGTCTCCTGACCTGATCACCCAATTTTCAGATGAGGAAGAGTAAGGGGACCTTTATCACTTTGTCACCAATTGAATATTTGTTAAGTATTCATAGCACCGTAGAGTAACTTCTATATCACAACAAATTCGACCGTAATATTTTTAAAATAATCATAAAAGTTCTTCAAAGTTTATAGATAACAACCATACAACTTAAAATTTTAAAGTTATCAGTAGTAAATACAATTTATTTATAATCATTTCATATACCTACTTATTTCTAAGAGCCTTTTTTTTTGTTGGTACGCCATAACTTCCTTTATACTTCATCAAATTTCATGAATGAGGCATCATTTTAAAGCTTTCCTTAACTGCTACACCGGAAAAATATACAAATCACTAATTTCGCCTTCGATTGCGAGTTATAAGCAAAACCGCGGTTTTGGTAATAGAGGTTTTGTAGTAGAGGTTTCTAAATGGTGTCAATGTTTTCAGGTTTTCAAGGAGAACATTTTCGAGGAGTTTGCGAGTTGTAAGCGAACAACTGCAATGCTCAGTAAAAATGGTCGCAGGGCTTTTTCAAAGGTGTCATTTTTTTCTGTTTGTTGAGACGAACATTTTTGGTTATATACACTTTTCCGATTGTCGCCTTCGTTTGCGAGTTACAAGCAAAAAAAAAAGAAGCGATTTCAGTCATTAGAATCTTATTTTTTACTCGCTTTTCGCGAAACCGATATGTGTATTTAAGTATGTGGTGTTTTCCAGTTAAGTAAGTAAGTTAAGAGGCTAAAGTACGAATGCTTCGCACGGGTCAGCTAGTATTTTTTATTATAATTCTTCTAATGAATTATAGTTTATCAATCATATACCTAAATAGTAAATTCGACCATACTCGTAATGTTAAAAATGTTTTTTCTTAGTATGAGGAAGTAAATGTTCTTCCTCAACCATTTTTTTTAATTGAAAAATATTGTTACGTGATTGAAAAAAGTTAATAATTATTGAAATGAAGCAGAATTATTTCGATCCAGAAGAACTCACAAATAAAAAAAAAATAGGATAAGTATTGAATGTGAACTATTTTGAATAAAATAGTTTTCTGGCCTGAATTTCTCCTTCCTCAACCATTTTTTTTTAATTGAAAAATATTGATACCTAATTGAAAAGAAGTTAATAATTATTGAAATGAGTAAGAATTATTTCGATCCAGAAGAACTTTGGATCATGAAAAGAAACTGGACCTTTATGATTAATCTCTCAATTCCTTCCTCAAGCGATGCGATAGGGCATAAATTACAAGAGACGTCTTGAGAAAAAAAATCCTGATGAATTCATTGCCGAGGGAGAGGCCGACTAGTTTGAATTGTAGATACCAGTCATAAATAAATACCAGAAGTCGGATAGAAGAATGATGGGAAAAAAGTAGAAAATATATGAAGAGAGGGGCTGTAGTATGTAGGCAAGTGGAATAATAGTATGGAGCTGACAAAAGTGATTAAACCGTTTAGAAAGCTCTCTCAGGGACGGGCGGGGGGTGTGAATGCTTGTATAAACATATCCCTAAACCGTTACTTTGGGATGGACTTCGCTTGGATTAACAGGTGCTTAAGCATCCAAGCATCTTGAGGAGATTTCTTCACAAGAGCAGATTTCTTGAGGGTAAGGATTAGAGTTGCGGTACTTCAACTATTGTTGTGAATATGGTAGATCTCATAGCCTCTTGCCCTAGAGTCAATTTCTCCAAGTCCTAGAGTACATTGACCGTGAAGTAAGTGAGTAAGTTATTATTAAAGAATAACAAATAAAATGTATGTATAAATCTCTTATAGGCGTTGATGACACAAGAGTTTTACGCCTCTAAGTCCTAAAAAACAAATAAATACAACGTGTAATGAATATAAGAAAATGCCAGTCATCATAATTTTATATCATCACTTAGTATGTATCTAACATAATTATTTTATTTTCTTTAATATCACTTTATGCTACTATGCCTAATCGGACGACCTAGCTTAATTAAAGAATTTGATTTCAGTATTTTTTTTTTTTTTTAATGTAGTGTCCATCAAAGTTACGAATCACATTGATAATGAAGGAAGTCTACTTGTTTGTGTGGTTTTCATCTGCAAATTTTATTAGTTAAAGGGTTATTAATTTTACTATTAATGCCTGCCTGCATATAATAGTGCCTCCATATTCAGTTATTAACTATTTTTACAAGCTTTTATCTGTATTTTCCCATAAGGTTATATTCTACGGTTTTAAAAAGTAATAAAATATTGCAGAGCTTGCTGTGTTCCCGATGAGAACTATTAAAAAAGAAAAAAGAAAAGGAAGTATTTTTTCGTGTAACTTTTTGATTCATTAATTGACTGACGTGAGAACTTGTGTCAACCGATTCAATGCCAAGTTTCATTTTCCCATTGAAATAAAACAATGGTCTCATTTCCTTTTCGATAAAACATAAAAAAAAAAAAAAAAAAAAAGCTTCATTGTTAATTCTAGATACCAAGATTTTTTATAAGTAGCCACGCACTTTTTTTCAATCAGTTATATATTTAATTGCATATCAAACAGTATTTCTTTTCCGTTGCAGGCCCTAAGGACAGTATGTATTTCAAGTGGGACAAAAACCATCCTGTAAGGTATCTTATTCCGGAAAAAAAAACCATACTCATTGGTCACATACTAACAGGTTACTAAATAAAATAAATAAGTTTACACTTTATAATAAATTAATAATAATACAAATGATTTAATTTACCGTGTTAAAAATTTCTGAATCCTTCAAATTACCGATAAGTTTTCTGATAGACTATAGGGTCAGTAAAGTTCTGCAAACTAGAAGCGTACTTCCTTTCAAATGACGTCGACTCCGGAATCCTAAGGCCTCCCCGGTGAACATGTAAACTAGAGCGGGATTCGACATGCCCAAGAGGCAGATCTAAAATTGAAGACAAGGCGACGGTAGAAGACACATGCCAAGATTGATAATGGACGGACTCAGAAATAATAATCCGAGCAGACGTCACTAAATCACTCATACAAATTACCTCGATAAATCATAAGCCAAAAACAGAATGCTGAGAAGGGGCACTTTGTTTCGGAATGCTTGGCCGGGGTGACCTATCTGCTACTGCCAATCACCGCTATCGGTATAACGTTTCGAATTAGAACGGTTACTGTTCTTGGTTTGGGGGGAGGGGTACCTGCGCCGTGACCCCCCTCCTATAAATCCTCCAATAGCTTTATAATTTGAATTTTATCTGCAACGTGAGCCAATAGAATGCTAGGTAGGGCTCTAGTCTTTACAACTTTACAAACGTCTTCTTTTCTGCTTTTCTCAGATCACTTACAAAAAATTAATCTTCAGAGCCATTAATATGCTCCCACAACGTACCATCTGAGATATCCTTCCTATCTCAGATGAACAAAATATTTTCAAAATTATGTTACAATAGAATGTAACAACTTTTTAACATTCGTGTTTTTTATATTCATATGCATGATTTGTGTAACATGATATTATATATGAAAATTGTATAATAGAATGATAATAGGGCAAATATTTTTGTTTAATTACTGCAGGTAGCTAGCTACATTTGAGAACATGCTTAACACGGGACTGTTTAATGCTTGTCGCTCTATCGGACGGGAGCTATTCCAGGGCATGATGCAGTATTGGCAATCCAATACTAATAAAATAAACAATAAAAAATACTATCCTACTAGATATGTTTATAATACGATATTAATTATAATTATTGTTAACCAATAAATGTTTATACGTTTATAAAGTATATGAATATAAAGTATATGAATATAAATGTAAATAAATACAAATGAATATAAAAATAAATCAATTGTCATAAAATTTTCATTATTTTAATTTTCAGCTATATAGAAATTATTTCTACTTTCTTAAAACTTTGGCTGCCGTGTCACCTGAAATCGAGTAACTGTTCTCTTGTCTGAGAATTAAATATTAAAATTGTGTCGATACGAGAGCGTGACTCTTGTGAATTCTTTTTTGGCAGTCAAAGTGTTAAAGATTTAATTAATTGGCCGCGGAGGCATTGTAGTGTGAGCCACCGGTGGTACACGCCGCCCGATGAGGCAGTCAAGTGTGAGCCACCGGTGGTACACGCCAGCGTGAACGTGTTTATCTAATAATGACCATCTAATAGTCCCTACTAGGTAAATGATGAGACGATGCTAATTGAGTGGTTTTTTATCGTTATGAGATAAGTTAGCTGAACTTGTGCTGAGGGTGATAATAGAGTAACCTATTGAAAAAAAAAAATGATATTGCTGATGAAAGATCTACCTCTTCTAATGATTATTGTGACTATTGCTCCTTTAAGCTTCCCGAAATGTTGTTGAAATGAACTTTTGAATTAGCTTTGAACTTTTTTCTAGTTTTTGAATTTTTAATTTAAAATAATTATAGTAACTAAACGTTTATGAGTAAAATATCCATGAAAAAAGAAAAAAAGAAAAGGAATAGTGTTTAGGAAATGTTGTTTCTCCTGTAAACATTTTTTGACCATCGAAAAATTGAGGGTCCTCGCTTTTCATGTATGTTCTCGTTTCTCATAGTTTGTGTACGCTAATGTTCCATATACTTATATATCTTTTCTGATTTTTCATCTCAATAATTAGTTATTCCTGTAATTCTTGAAAAAAAAAAAAAAAACTATAGAAACTAGAAAGCTGGCAAGCAGGACCCGGTTGAACAAGCGCCGCCATGTCAAGCGCAGGATCGGACATACATTCTGGCCGCTATTACCGCTCCAGTGATGGACCGTCCAGAAGATAGATGTACGCGCGCTCTGGGATTACAGCATCCGGAGCTCTCGATGGATGCGCTGCATTAGGTGTGATTAATTGTAGTTGGCTTCTCCCCTGTCAAATAATATAGTATTGTCTTATTGGCTTTACCGGTTTAGTTTATCCGCTATTTTATGTAATTTGAAAAAATAATGACCAAAAAGAGAAAAGTGAATTTCTTTCCTATTTCACTTACTGCGGTCAACAACCCCCATAACATTGGATTGTAAAATAGCCATTGTTGATGCATCCCATTATTTTTACTGCCATGTTTCCTAAACAGAGATGGCTCCCACCTGCTCCCGAACAGACCACACAACGTGTCATAACTCGACTTGTTACGGCAGCCATTCTCACGACCCTCGAGGAAGAGGAAGTGCATCCACTGCTACATCGATAGTGCACCTGCTCACTGATGCACTTCCTCCCGCCTTCTTGTAGGACACCTGGCAACCTTCCGGTAGGTGACTTATGTGTCGAGAATAGCTATTGGTTCTGTTGACGGATCTGTATCGTTAATTTTTGCAATCATTTCTAAATAAAAGTTTCGTACTCACCAAGCCAGGAATACCTTCGTTTGCTCGCATTTATTACTGTTTCTGTAAGAATGATCGCATTTCTGACTAGGATGATAATACAAGAAGTTGAAAAACTAGTCGCTTGTTTACATCAGTTAATATTATGTCCGAATAAACATGTGTTTTTTCTTCTCTTTTTTATTTTATATTATTACATAAAAACTTGATTGAAGACGAAATATATAGAGAGTATTTGCAAGTTTTGCGGTTAAACAAGCAATAAAAAGATTAAACGATTTATGTTTTCGTGATAAGCGCTCTGAGTCCAAGAGCTCATTTGAGATAGCAGTACAAGCGTGTAATGAGACCTATTCCGTTTGACTTTAATTGGATCCAACATACCCTAAAAGGATTAAAGATGAATAAAACTTTACAAATACCGTATCAATATTTAGTTATTTGTTTATTAATTTGATTCAATAATACAGCCGATTAGATCGGTTTATATAGGTAAGCAGGAATCAATAGTATACATTCTTATAATATTTTATTTATATCAAATGTCTTTTAAATAAAATACACATATATTTACTTTCTTTAAGATAAAAAAAAAAATGTGTGTATTATTTTGATTACCTTAGTGGTATTCTTTACTGAATGTTACTATAGTGAAATTAATAATTGTGTTTTTTTTCTTTTAGGTAAGTTGACCCAAGCAATGATTGCATTCTATCCAGCCTCTCATCAGGGTAATGTACTGTTTATTATTTTCGTGTTGGTTTTTTTAACTATTTTGTGCTGTGACAAGTCAAAAATATCCTTAATGCATATGTATCATTAATGTTTAACTTAATTCAATCAAGCAATTATAAATTGTTGATTGTAAGTTAAGGATGTCCATCCGAAATCATATACGAGATACTCGTATAAACTATCATTTGGTGTTCTCCTTTTGAAAACGAATAAAAACTTTCTTCATCTCTTCTCTTGTATTGCTAATGTCTTTTTTACTTTTATTTATTATCAGTTTTTGTGGATTTAAAAGCATGAAGCGATTCTAAAACGTAGACAAAATTTTTCATATTTTTTTTTATCATCTCAAGAAAAAATATAGTTTACTTATTTCAGTCTTTGTTTGGTGTTTACCTCATTTTTTTCTTCTTTTAAATCGATCTATTTTCAAATATTTATATAGATGGTCTGTTAAATCGAATCCTAGGAACTATGTGACAGATCTTGGATATATTGTAAAACTGTTGACTATTGGTGGAATCAGAGCCTTTTTTTTTTATATAAGATAAAAAAGATAACAATATATTAAAATTTGAAAAATAAATAAAATAAATGAAGCTCATCCGTCCAGCTCAAGTAGAAGACGGATCCAGGCAGTAAGCTGATAGGGCCGGAGACTGATATAGGCTCCTGAGGAGCTGCCCTTCCAAACAAATAGCGACTACTTCATTCCCTTCCCTAGCACTTGTTGTTCCCCATCGCTGGGTTATCTCTAAGCCAAGGGATATTTTGATTTCAAGTCATCCGAATTCGTTGGAAGGTTATAGGTATCGATTTGCAAAAGTTAAAAATAAAATTTCCTGAGTGAGATAATTAGATGTGCTCTTGTAAGATTTACTTTAAAGATTTCTTCAAGCTTCCTGGCCAAATCTACCAAAACATTTTTATTTTTTTATTCATTTAGTAGCAAAATCAGGTATAAAAACAAACTAAATCACATTTACGCTAACAAAATGCAAGATATCTCATATCGACTATCATAGGAAGACATATTAATATACAAGTATATATATTAACGGTTTATTGAAAAAAATAAACATAAAATAACACTTTCTACGTTAAAAAAGATTTAAATACAAAAATAATGGTAATAAAAGAACAGCTGGAAAACTTTGTCAATTGTTTAAAAAAATGTTTTCCTTAGTTATTCCTGTGATGTGACCTGTCATGATTTTTTAAAATATTTACTAACTTATTTTTGATGGTGGATGAAGGATATGTTGCATTTTATATTCTAAATTTGTGATTTAGGTAATTTTATTTTCAAATGGTTTGTCTGCATTTTAGAGACGCTAAGCTTTTAGTTTTGGAACTTTTCATTATGCCATTTTTTAGAAAAAGAAAAAAACTTAAATTTTGGTCTATGAAGTTGTCCGTTACCATATTCCTGTATGCCCTGCACGTCATCGATTATCCTTACGATGGTACAATCGTACACTATGATAATATGTTCTTCTCCTCATGGTTTGATTAAACAAACTCCCCTACGGGTATTTCGCGATCCTTGGCCTTCAAAACATAGTCTGCCACTTGTCACGGACTCTGGCTGGGTTCCTCCAGTTTGTGGTACACACCGCTTTGCAGTGTCTCCAGCGACCTCTTCCTTCCTGCGGCTTCACGGTCTTCCTCTTGTTCTTTTTTTTTCCTGGATTACCTTCAGGATGTACAGAATTTTCTTTTTTCCTAGAAGTATGACCAGCCCATTCTTCAGTCTACCTGATTTTATATGATTAACTATATCCTAGTTTTTCATAATGGCTGCGATTTCTGTGTTGCTTCTGTTCTTTCCCATTCGATTAAAATTTACACACCCGTTTACCCTTTTGACGATTCATGTTTCGAAAACTTTCAGTTTATTCAAATACGATACATGTAATTAAAGAATATACACAAGTAAAATTATCGATTTATTTTCATATTGTTCATTTTGAAGATAAGAATTATAGCCCTTCTCTAACTCATTTCCCATGTTCCCTGTCATTTAGAAGTATTCGCTTACAAAGCCATCGCACTACCACAGATTGTATGGTAAACGTTTTATGCTGATAATGTCCTATTAATTTCTTCAAGTGTAGCACATTGCGTGTTGTGGTGGTGTTGCTGTAATGCTGAGAGTTTCTTTCAGATTTATTTATTTTTTAACAACGTAATTTTACTTAGGTTAATATACCACATTTTGTGGAATATATATCAGGTGCTTGGTGTATATAAATATTTATCTACTTAATAAAAATATCTGCGGAAATATTCTATAAAAAGTTTGCTACAATAATATTTGCTAAAAATTTACCGTTTACAACATTGAATTTTTATGCAAATTAAATTGATCAAAATCATACCAGATCATCATATCAGAAAGTTAAATTGCTTTTGATATTATCAAAAATGTGTTTGTTTAAAATTGATTTTACGTAAAAAAATATTTCTAAAAAGTACCTACCAAGCTTTTAACACCCGAAATAAATGTTAAAAAGCATCACCAATAAAAGCGGTCTTCCAATAAGTTGGTTAAAATATGTTTAAAAGATTGTGCTTACTGTTTATTTGATATTATATTTATTTTATACTTAATGAATTCGAAGAGTGTATCCTATACTACCGAATTTTCCAAGAATTTTTCAGACTGATTGAGGTTTTTAGTTACTGTTCTCTCTGTGGTTCTAAGCATGGATGCTACAACGTCTAAACCCTTCATCAATAAACGGTAAAAATTATAATATTTCAGTAAACGTTTATCTTAATTTGAATTTTTTTTTATTTCGTAAGGAGTATGTAAAACTATTATTTCAATAATAAAATAATTTAGAATTGGTTTTATATCCTTAATATAAATATGATAAATTAATTAAAACAAAAATTTATATGTAGATTTTAACGTGTTTCTAGTTTATATCTAGTTTTGATAGTTATACCCTTCCATTTAAAATAATGGTTCATTATCTATAGATGACATATTAATGCTATTTAATAAGCATATCATCTATATAATTTATGAAGTGCAAAATGGTCCATTTTATACATTAATTATGAATTGTTATTGATGTATACATTAGGTAATGTAAAACAATTTACTTAGAATGAAATGTATGCAATTTATTAATTTATACTTATCTAATAATTTTAGTTGAGTGAAATTTTGTTAGTTAGTATTAATTTGGTAGTCAATTTACTACGAAATTTAAACTATAATTAGGAATATGATGAAAGTTGATTATATTTCGATTTATGTATTGACTGTAGGATATTGAGGGAAGTGATTTTGGATGTTACTTATTTGTATGTTTCTTTTTTGAGTAGGTGTCGATGTGTAGGTAACTGAGAGACAGACTTTCTCAAGGTTTGATGAATGAAATTTACTGAAACAGTCTGGCTCTGAGATACTGAGTTATCTTGAGTCACATTTTTCGTTGAATCTATTTAGATATTTTTTTAATTGTTAAAAATGGTAAATAATTAGCTTCCAATTATTTTTGGTTTCTATGTTTATTGAAAAATAATTACAACAATAGTTCATTATTAGCCGCATAACATATTCGTCCAACATCAAGAATTCTGCTCATCGTCGTTTGTTAGAACGACTTCTTTGAGAATCCTTCTTTTTTGTTTAATTATTTCTTTTCCTTATCTCCAGGATTTATCCTTCCTTCTGTCCCTCCGGAATTAATCCTGCACTCCATCTGATCGCTGGATTATTTCGCACCGTCGCTTTATTAGTCTTCTGATCCTATCTCTTCGGTATTTTTTTCCACTTCGGATTTTCTTACCGGTGTCTTCTTCTTTCTGTGTGTGTGTGGGATTCCGATCCTGTCATTGGGTGTATTTATGGCATCTTCATTCGGCTTTACTCTTTAACCACCATTGGTATTGTTCATTCATACTATCAAAAATATGAAGGTAGAAATACTTAAGAAATACTTAGTGCTAGCAACTAAACAAGATTCAAAGTAATATATATTTTTACAGATCATTGTTAATATACAAATGTTTTACATAACATACATGTGTTAACAAAATTCGGTTGATGCATTTATTATGAAGAATGTTAAAAAGAGATGTTGTCAGGGATGAAACGGACTGTAGTACTCCAGGCATGTCTTGGATCAATGTATAATTGATGAACTTGATTTTATCCAATTATCATATTTATATAGGTAATAAGAATAAATATTCCGAAAAAGTGATGGTCGCCCACCGGGATTCTGAATCCACTCCGACGCTGTCAATATAAAGAAACCGAATAATTTTTTTTTTTTCAACATTTTTCGTGTTATTATGATTTATTATTAACTCAAAGAATTATTGGAGAGGTTTATTTTATTAGAATCAATAGAATTATCATGGATAAATAAAGTCGGAAATCCAATCCAGGGTTGCAGCATTTAGCCTTGTTCACTCCAGTCTCAAGCAACCCCTCAACAGAGATGCTACCACGTCGCAGAAGATGCCAGAGCGATAAGAGCTCTGACTAAAGACCCCATTACGGGAGGCTGAAGAGTTAATTCTGTTAGAGGAGAACAACAAGTGGAGGAGCAACTTACCATTTGTCTCTGTCCTCCACTTCTGCCTCGGTGTTCCAAGACTTATCCGGGTCTTATAGGTACAGGATCCGGAACCCGTCGGAAATCGTTTCAACAAACTGATATCAGGATCTTTTTTAGAATCTCGTCTTTATTCAGCTTAATCCATATAATATGTATATGCATACGTTCATATATATATGGCATTAAAAAAATAATTTAAAAAAAATTACCTCAATCTCAAAAACCGTGATTTTTTTTTTTTTACATATTCATATTTCCGTATTTCATGCAATAACTAAATAAAAATTAATGTTGTGCAACTATGCCGGGTTATATCAGATGTCTTGCTGTACCTTAAAGTGCAAGCTATTAATTTTCTTGTACCATTCATTACGTGTTTTTTCATCAAAATACCTTGGTAATAGTAAAGCTTTGCTTATCCTATAATTTTCCATTTGAAGGAGTTGTTTTCTTGTAAATAGATACGAAATAAACTATAGGAATGAAAAAAACGAAACAATATAGACGTTTTTCGAAAAATTAAGTACATTAATATAACTTTTAAGTTACAACCCCCTTTTGCAAAAGTTTCAATAAATTAAAATTTGTTATTAAAATAAGTTAAATTTGTCAAAAATTTATATTTTGGATACATATAGAAAAAAGTTTCTTCGTTTGGCGTTTGTAAATTAAGATCTGGAAAATTCATGATTTTCACATCATAAGTTTAAAAAATAAAAATATTATAAATATTTCTTTTCATTCAATTTCATTTAATCATTTAAAAGCCTTGAGAAGAATATAATCCAGTCAGAAAAGCCTCGAAAATCTCGCTGTTTCCTTATAAGAAACCCAGGACCTAAGATATAAATTTTTATTATCCTATCGATCCACCTTGTATTGATCGTCTCATTAAGTTGTCACATTTTAGATCAATTTTCAGTATTTTTTTTTAAGTCCAAAGGAAAGTCCTGGAAGAAGATTGGCCAGCGAAAGATTTCAGCAGATAGTGAATTAATCAAAATAAATCAAATATTCCGTAATCCCCTAATAAATCCGTTGGAACAAGAGAACAAAAGGAGGTTTATGGTATATTCTATCGATCCCTCTTTTGTAAGTCATCCCCGGCACCAGCATCCAATTGTGCCCTCAAAGGCGGACTGACCGAAATAAGCCAGGACATGAATCTTGCCTGTTGTCGGGAAGAGGACTAAAAATCTGTATTAGAGGCAGCAAGCTCTGTATTATGGAGGAGGACCCGATAGAACATGCACAATGGATCAGCGAGATAGGTAAAAGGCTTCCCTTCGCCACATAAATCCTGGGTCGAACAAAAAGGCAGAGGACGGACAAGGAGGTCGCTTGCCAAAACCTCCCTCACCATCCTGACAAAAAGGCTCACGCACATCTCCCTAGCTGGATATACTGGTCGATGTTTAGACGGTAGGGGGGGTTTTTTGGAGAGGGGGCGGGCGGGTGCTCCTCCGGATTTATGGTCAAGTTGGGACCATTGTAGTCTTGGCACCCGCGCGGCCCGAGACTTTGATTTAAGTCCGTCCACCCTTTGCTTCCCTAACTTTCAATAAATCTACTTGGCATAATGAACAACCTCCCCGCTCTTCTATTGTTCTGTCTTACCGTCCCTTCCTTCCGTTTAATATAGTTTTAGCCCTATACTTCTTCGGATCTTCCAAATTATGGTTTTAATGAGTGATCACGTCTTTTAAGGATCAGGATATGCATAAATGATAATGTATCACGAAATAGATGAAATTCAACGGTAGTATGAAAATATTAATCCTGTGTATCTCAAGTTAGCAGTGTAGCATATTGAATTGAATAGTGTTCTGAATGATTGTTCAGCCCTGGAAGTTCAAGGATCAAGGATTGAACTGCATGGTGATATAGCCACGACGTTTAGCAATTTTATGAAGCCGGATAAGAACAGTTTACATTCCTTAAAAATATCTCAATTTACTATAAATATATTTTATTTAGTATTATTCCCCTTGCAGATTTGCATCTTCGTAGTGCCGCAACGAGCGAACGTGATTAACTTTGTTTTTAGATATGTGTTTCTATATAATTTGAAAATATAAAATATTTCTTCTATTACCATAGAAGATCTCTTTGCCACTTTCGTTTCAGCAGACGTCGAGGCTAACCAGGTAACAGGGAGGAAGAAAGAGAATGGATGAGTGGTTTAGGGTGATGTAGTATTGGTGAAATATTTATGTATAATATGTAATATGAAATATTTATGTAATATGTAGTGAAAATTTGAAATGTTTGGTGTTTGTCTGGTATCTAAGATTTTATTGTCGGAATGTCCATGTTATTATGATTTAAAATAAATCAGAGTGCCAAAGTATATCTGCTCCGTTTATCCAGATGGATGATATAATATGGTGTAAATTATTCGCCTTTTTTTACGTACAAATTCCTGCAAATTAAAAAAAAATACTTGTAATTGTTATTGTCAATTTTTTAATGTTTCCTCTTGTAACCTACGATATTTTCTTTAAATACCTATATTATCTATAAATACTTTGTATTTATTCAGATATTTGTTTTTAATTGATTCTTCGCTCGATTATTATGCCAAAACAATCGTGTTGGTTGAAGGACTTTCGTTTAAGTAAATAATAATGCTCTTTACTGTAGCGATTAAATTTCTAACAAATTCTATGAAACGTAGATGATTGGTATTTTTAAATATTAATTTTATATATTTTTGATCACTAAAAGATTGGGACTAAAATAGTGCTGATTTATCCTCTTAATAAAAGTCGTTGAGTAGTTTCTAGTCATCTTAACTTTTAACTAATCAGTATCTTTATTTTGAATGAGTTAAGTTTTTAAAAATATAGATAAAAATTTAGATGTTTTATAAATTAACAGTAAACAAGTATTTAATTTAACAAGTAGTTAAAAATTTAACAAGTATTTAAAAATTTAGAAATGAAAAAAAAAAATTATAAAGGAATTCTTTCAGGGCGATCAGGAAGACAATAGTTATTTTATCTCGCATGAATGGAAAGCAGATAAAAATATTTTTCAACAAAGTGACAGCCATTTTATGGTCACGTTAAAACAGATGTATTTATTAGATTTTTTTTTCCAACTGTGTTGGTAATTTACGTCACATACAAGATTTTTAACAAAAAAAAAATGTAATAACATATTCCAGCGACAACTGCCAGAAACAGTGACTTAGAAACAGAAAAAAGAAAATCAAAACGTATAAAATAAAATGGAGCAATATTGTCGGGAGTTTGATTAATGTACTAGCGGAATATGAAGCAATCAGAGGTCCATAAAGCAGGCGCGGTACCGCCGGGGTACCATTCGTCGGCTCTCATCGGCAATGAACCTGTCACGAGCAGCGGCCAATAGGATGAAAAAAGTAACAAACAAAAACAAAAAAGTCGCAAGCAAAAACGAAAAAGGAAAAAAAAAGGCAGACAGAAACAATGAGCCGTGCGGATATTGAGTGGTAGCTGCAATCTGTTGGAGCAGAGTGGCGTCACTCACTCACCGCTTTACCTGTCCCTATAAAATGCCCTCCTCTCTCCCGTCCTCCTTTATTTCTGTTTATATTGCTCCCAGTTCTATTGTCTATCATTCACATATGTCCGTCATCTCCCTCTGTGTAGCCTCATTCTGGTTAAATGGATTCTGATCGTTGATGCATTTCCGATCTATGGATCCAGTAAACTCGGACAAGCAGCAAAACGCTAAACATCTTAATAAGCTGACATGTTTCATTTTCATTATATAGATACCTGATTTTATTTAAAGTAAAGAGTGAAAAAAGTCACGTCCAACATAAATAATTAATTTGTTACAATCCCATACTTTTTAAATGGTAGGTACAGAGGATAGGTGAGTGAGTGAGGCACTTTCTTTGAAAGTCTATGGTTTAATTTAGGCGATGGTACAATGGTGCAACAGTCATCGTAAAGTATACCATGTACATGTGTAATTCTTGTATATTAAGTCTTCCCTTCATATCCTTTAGATACTCATAAATTATAATTAATTTTATCTACGTAATTTTTTATTTATATATCAGGATTAAAATTTTAATTAGATTATAACTACCATTTTCGTACCATTTCTACTAATTGTACCTATCTTACTATTTTTTTTTGTAATTATTTTTCTTATTGTACGTTCTTATTGTTCTAAAACTTGAGTCCCACCGATTTTGATAAAACTTGACCGCGAAACAATTTTGATAGGAGTCCGTCATGGGAGGATCAAAATAGTTAAGAAATGGTCATCCCGAAACGGATTCTAGTCACAAAATCGTATTTGCTCTGGAGAAAAGTTAGAGAGCATCAGACAGTTCTATTCTTTACCGTCGATACTTTAGAAAGAAGGAAAAACAAACCTTGCTCAAAGCTGGCCATTAAAGTTTCTTACGCATCTTGGATTCGGACATGAGGGGTCTTACATCAGGACTTGTAATAAAAGAATAATCTCGTTTCGTAACAGACGCTACTCCGTTTCGGATTTTTTCTTCTTTTTCCCTCCTTTCTGCACTTTTTACACAGTGAGAGGACTTTATGAAAGCGCAAACACGGAGGCGAGTCCTTTTGATGTTAGACTGGTACATTATAGCCGCCACTAAGCCGATTTGTTCAATTCGTTTGAGGATTATTGTGCCGAGTTCTCAGTGTTTATCGCTCCGCGTTCCGCCATTATCCCCCTGTCTTCGCCTTATTAAAGGCTTCCTTAGAGATCCGCCGAGTGCGAGTTGAAAAGGGTCGGATAACGAAGAGCGATCGACCTCGACAAATGAAGAAAACCTCGGCTTCTCTAATTCGCCCTCGGAGCCTTCCGTTGGTGGATTCATTAGGCGGCTCTAAATGGGAGTATTGAGGCTGTTTGATGGATCGCGGTGAGCGCCTTTCCTAAACAGCCAGCAAGAAATCAATTTACATGCTGAATAAGTTAGCGGTAGAAATGCGACTCCTGCTTCAGATTGATACTGTCAATTATTTCCCTCCAACGACGGTAACTGTTCTTTCACCCGCTCTCCTTCACTTTACATATATTTGCTCTCTCATTAACTTGTAAGGTGTTGATGGGGAAATAGTCATTTCTGGAAACGAATCAATTCCAGGAAACAGTTGTGGAAAAAAGTTAGCTTAGAGAGGGACGGTTAATTAGCATTTCTTTTTTTCCTTATAACTACTATTCCTTTTTAATAGTTATACTGCCACACTCGTTCTCTCAATTCCATTTAGGAGCGAATGCAAATTCTAAAAGTTAAATTTTGATTTCATGGTTATTGAAATGAGCTAATCTAGATTTTAAATCAGCTGTTTTATCAATATAATTAATAACCTTTCTTTAAATTTTCTACCTTCCATGTAAATAATAATAAGAAAGAATTCGAATTGTTTATTGTTTTCATTTTTATACCTCACTAACTTGCTTTCCCAATACACTTTTAATGACATCTAAAGGTACAGTAAATGTTTTTATGTTACCCAAAACACTTTAACCATTATTAGTTATCCATCCTTTTCTCTTTTTCTCCTCCTATCTTTCAAGGTTCCAAACTCCTGGTCCGATCGTATCTCATCGCCCAAATACATTGTCATTTAAACTTTTTTTTCAATATATCCAAAGCTAGTACTCATAAATATACCTTTTATACGAATTGTCAATGTAAGGAACAGTAGATCTACCCCAAGCTAGTTCTGAATTAGGTTACTATCGGGTCTGAATTAGGCGATTTCTTGAAGATTTCTTGATCATGAAGAATTTTAAAAAGATTTATTCATCACTGAAGCTTCAGCCGGAGGCCGATGGTTAGAATCAAACATTAACTTAATGCATTGTAAGTACGAAGCAATGTAAACCTTTACTCTGCTCAACTTTCTTTATTTATCTACCGTATCGGGCCATCTGCCTTTTTTCAAAGGTTCTAAAAAGTATTCAATAACAATAATTTTTTAAAAAATATTTATCTCAATTTATATATTTTTTTTTTTACAAATTTTTAATTATTTGAGATAAGCTAAATATCTTTTAAAAAATCTTGTTCAAGTCTTGTTGTATACAATAAAATTCACCTTTTACAAGATTAACATGTTCAAGTAATCTTCAAACCCGAATCCATTGCCAAATGGAATTGTACCCTTGTATGCATATTACCCTCATAAACTTGCGGTTTTTGATAATAATCTGAAATTGATCTATCTTACATTCTCGAAGATTTATTCACGCCTAAATTTCATGAGCCAGGAGGAATAGAACTGGATTCCATCCCGATTTATGTGAACTCCAGAGGACGTAGACCTCAGAGATAACGAGAGGCGGAGGACCTCGTAAAAGTGAAGCCCTGAGCCTTCGATGAGGTCATCGAGGATTGACCGTGAGTGAGCTTCGATGACGATCCGGTGTCAGCCGATGCCTGGCGCGGGTCATCAAATCCAACGATTACTGCGATAAGCCGGGCTGTTATGGCGCTCGCTATATACCCCGCTCCGCCTCCAGATATCAGTCTTGGCAGTACCTTATCCAGGGGGTTAGTGGCTCTTACCTTTCACGATGATGCGCTTCATTAGAGGATCAGCGCTTCGTGATTCCGGGGGCGGGCCAAAGTAGGGCACATCTTTCTTCCAGCGGCTCTGTTAGTATAAGAGAAAAAGTGAAAGGGTATTATTCCTCACGAAACATCGAAATATTTTCCAAACAACTTTTTTTCATTTGCCACGATTTTCATAAAAATAGATTGGATTGAAATCTTGCAAAGAAAAATAAATACTTTTTTTTTAACAATTTTTTTTATTTATAAGAATTATTGATTCTAAAATTACAAGTTGTTAAAAGTAAATTTAATTTACTTGCTAGCCCCCTTAGAGATTATTCAATTTCTACACAGTTATGCAGCATGAAAATGAGTAAAACGAATGTATACTACATATGAATGAGCACATGAAACGTATACTTCTCTGTGTATATATCTACTTATATATCTATATATCTATACTATATATTTACTATAAGTATATATATCTATACTTATATATCTATATATCTTACTTACTGTGTGTATATATCTATGCTTTCAAACTTACATAATTATGTCCTATAGAAATAAACGCTGATAGATCCAGGAGTAGTAAACATTAAGTAACAATGTATCAAGGAAAATTCCTTCAAATCCTACAAAAAATGGTGCCAGGGAATTTAACCTAGGGTATTTCATACAGAATGTATCTAAGTTGAAGTCCTAAATCTCATGTTTTTTCCTTATGACCAGGATTAACACATTTTTGGGCAGGGTTAATTACTCCTGACGCAAGAATTATTGAAATTTGAAGTCAGAGAAAAAGAAAACAACTTTACATAAGATGTATCTGACCGTTTAAATTTTCAAACGAATTGCGCCAGTTTAAATTCCTTGAACATTCCTGCAGGAGACAATTTTCCGTAAGGTCATTTCGTGTATCGTCAAAAAATATACAATTTTTGGGCTCTAACTCATATGTATATAGATAATAAACGTCCTATATAGAAGATGAACTAAACAATGCAATTTCATGAGTCTTGTTTTGTTTATGAATTCCTTATGTATAGAATATAAGAGCCTGTCGTGTACCTAACCAATTATAAATTGGATAGTTTTAAGTTGTGAACAAGTCAAATTTTCTTTTTTTCCATTGCTTGTTAAATCCTATTTTTCTAATAGTTAATATTTTATTTATTAATATTTCAAGAAAACAAAAAATAGCTGACTAGGGGATTTTACGTGTAGAACAATGAGAATACTTTCTGAAAGGTTTCTATTTCAGCTAAGCCTTTTTTTTCCTGTTTTTTTTTTTTTTTTTTACAAAGTTGAAGGCATTCAATGGTTGCCCGCCTAATGATTTCCCACATGACATGGACGGCGTTTCAGAGAGTTTGGAAGTGAAACTCCTGAGTGAGGCTGAAGGCAGGTAGGCCGTAGCGTGGAAGAAGTGAACAAAGCAGACGGACAGTCCATCAAGAGCTCCCATAAATCTAAGGTCTTCTTTGTAGGGAAGGCATAAATCAGGAGTTTTGGCGGGCTCACATTTGGCGGGTTTCGCATTTGGCGGGCTTGTGCATTCTCATTACGGTGTGGCGCCGAACTGTGTCATTAATAACCGATTTGCTTCGCTCGCTCTACTTGCACCTGCCTCGTACCTCTGTGGTCGGCTAAGGCCTCGGTACCAATGTATGTAATTTTAAGTAGGCTTCAATATACCTTCCTCCTGTGATCCATATCAAGAATTTCATCTAAGGACATCTAATGTCGGTTATTTAATTTCATATGCCATTAAAAAAAAAAAAAAATATAACATACGTTATAATGAAAGGTTCTTAATTATTTGTTAAGATAACATTAATCAATTAATTATTCATTTATCGCAATCTAAACCATGTATTAAACTAAGCTAAATTCAGCTCAATTCAATACCGATTATAAGCTTCAAATTAAGAAATTATTCTAGACTACTTTAGAGTAATTAGTAGCCTTTGAGTAGTATCATTCATAAATCCTTTATTTTGACGAATCAATTTGTTGAAGTTTCGCTTATATTAAAAATTATTAAAAACTAAAAGATGATCTACAATTTAGTTTTGTGAAATGTATAATAATTAAAATAATACCTGATATAATTGATTGAATAATATTATGATGTACGCTTGTTAATGTTCTTTCCCTTAGTAATAAACGGTTTGAATGAAAACAGTACATGTCCAAATCAGCTTTTTGATATATCATCAGTGAAATGTTTGATATACTTGGACTCGTACGTTTTTTTTCCCCCTCACTCATTTACTACCACGCTTAGCTAAGTGTCAACGAGTGCTGTTAGCGTATTGTTTTATGCTCAACGGCTATTTTCACAGGTTTCAACCTTCTAAAAACAAACGAAAAATCAAACAAAACAACCAACATTTTTCCCAAAATTGTTAAAATTAGACTACTGTTATTTTTTTTCTCATTAATTCAATTTTCTTCTTCACTACTTTTTATTCAGATAGGTTTACTATATCTGAATAAAATATATTAAATATATTTAATATATATATATATATATATATATATATATATATATATATATATATATATATATATATATACATAAATATACATAGGATAAATAAATAAATTAATTAATTAATTGGTGTTAATATTTGAAATAATAAAATTTACAATTAATGTATTTTTGTTATTTTATAACTCATTAAGGTAAAGAGCGAAGGTAGCCCTTCATTCACCGTTTAGCAATGGAATGTTTTTCTTTTTTTAATGAATTTCAAACACGCAATTGTTTAAGGAAGATAGAATTTCATGGCAATATCAACCCATTTGCACGCTTTTTAAAAACTTTTTATTAACTGTTATTATTTTAAAAATTTGTGAGTTTAGCAATAAAAAAAATAATAATTCAGAATATTTCATACGTTCTATTTTCGGAATACCGGGCATGAAGAAGTGGATGAACATTTTGAATGTGATGATTGCTATATTCATGATTGAACCATGACCTGCTACAAAATCATTACTTCATTCTTTGTAATTATAAGACACATTTAGACACCTCATCATAGCCAGTGTTACAATTTTGCAACATTACATTTATTGCAATATAGCTATATACAATATAATTATATTTTAAAATTATTTTTGAATAGTGATAGAGGAATGAATTCAAAACCAAAATTCATGAGCTAAATATATATATATCGATATTATAAGTATACAGAGCTAACTTTACCAATATTGGAACCTTGGAAAAAAATAAAAATGGTTACCATATAGTGGGGTCATTTAGCCTACTTTTTGACTGAATTAATCTTTGAAAAACAATTTTTACATTTGTGTGATAATTGGTCTATAGCATCTGAACTAATCAAATTAAATAACTCTTAAATAAGTAAATACAGGATGTGCAAAGTCACTCTACGAAATGGGTGACTTTCCTATAATTTTTCGATAGTAGAGATCAGAGATTTGACTTTTGTGCATTTTTACGCCTCTGGTTTCTTAAAAGAGCTATGTTAGACTAAATAAATTGTATTTGAGAACAAATTTAATGGGGAAAAAAGGATATGTATTATTATAGTTTTTTGTTCTTTTTTTTTTTTTTTTACAAAACATTTAAACAGTTGAATTTGATAACAAAAACAGATTTGGGAAATTCACCAATTTTAAAAATAAAGAATCTGCTTCAGAAATAAGAAAAAACCTCCACCTTTTATGTTTAGGACTTGCATAATTAATTAATGACCTGGCTTTGGACCCGGACTATCAGGTAATTTGAATTTAAAACCATGTAAGATATAGGGAAAGGGGAACGGGGTAGCCCACTGGTAAGGCAGTGGACTGCTGTGCTTAAGGTCCCGAGTTCGAATCTGACATGGCTTATGATATCTTTATTATTCGCCACAGTTCTTCTCGTGGGCCGAGAGACCCTCCTGGGGCAAACCCAGCCTCTATAAAGTGGGTACCCTTAATTTAAAAATTAAGGGGGAAAACCTGGCGGTTGAGCGTGATCACGGTCAAATCACCTCCTTGCACGACCGCTGACCAAGAAACAGTACTCTTCCTTACATAGTACTGAACCCAAGACCCTTTATGGGTTGTAGTGGTACAGGTTTTTTTTTTTTTTAAGATATAGGGAAACGTTCGCAGGTGAGACACACGTAAATCTCCATCATCCCAAATTTAAAATGTTTGCCATATAATACAATATTGTAAGTGACATGGGACAGTTCCTTAAAACGATCTGGTTTTACAGGGAGAAATTATCTTTTTCACAAAAATAGGGCGATTTCATCCCGGTTTGCGGTACCCTTTACCTTCCCATTTCCCATAGTATCGATTAGTTTTGACTTGTCAATCATTTATAATTATCGTATAATTTTTTCCAGATTTTTTAATCTACATTATTTTTATAAAAGGCTGCTCTTTATCCTCCAAATTCGCTAAAATGTGCCGGAGACGACAAAGAGCGGCGATAGAGAGAAGGCTGCCCAAGAGATAAGCGAGAACCGGCGTATCAATCAAACGTCACTCACTCACATAGCCTCATTAACACGCTTCAGCTGTCCTATCGCCTGATAGCTTGTTCCATCTCTGTCGATTCTGTCTGTTTCATTCGATATTGTTTGAGTCGATGGATAGGAGATAAATCGCCCGAAGAAAAATCAGATTATCTAAGGTATCCTCTGCTAAACATTAATTGAAATTTATCACATCTCCTATGAAAGGCTAATTATATATATATATTCTGAGCAACATATCTTCCCTAATAAATTACCAAACTAATGCGCCATAAATTTAACATTGCTTTTCTCCTGGTGCCAAAAAACCAGTTGAAGTAATAATGTCTATTGAAAAAAAATCTAGGTGATTCGCACAACACACAACTTGCATACATGGAAAGTTCATATACCAACCTACTCAGACGTGTTTTGATAAATATGTAAACTCCATATAGCAAATTTACAGAAAAAAGCTTTTTCCACAATTATTTATTTCTTTTTGTTTGTCTCCATAATACATAAAGTGTTATAAATACTGCAAAACTTAAAAATCTTCAGTAGGTATTTTTCGATTGATTATTATTTATTTCTTATTTTAAGAGGCTTAAAAAAAAATCTAATTTCATTAGTAGTCGATTTTTTATAGCTTTTTGTAAATATATCGTGAAGGGGATTCTATAAAAGGAGTATTTACTGCTCCTAACGAATTATAACTTAATTTAAAATATTTTTTCTCCTATGCCTTTCGAGAAACCGTGACAGTAGTTAATCGTTCATTAAAACCACCTTATATTTCATTCGGAAATCTATTATAGAACTACCTAGACACATATAGCCTGTTCTGCGGGACTTTGTTATTTGGACTCAGGGGACCCCAAATTGTCTATTTCCCTTGAAAACCGGAACTAAAAATGTTTCACGATCTCAATACAGATTACTCAGGTATTAATTTAATTATTCGGGTCACATTTGTCTTAAAAAAAAAGCTAATCAAATTAAAAAGCGTGGACATAAAATTATGAAGAAAAGAATACTTTATAATGCAATGAAGAACTGTTACTTCACTTCTCACGCAGGTAAATAAATATGTTTTCAAAAAATGTTTGAATTTGATTTGGCTCCAAGTCAGAGATTTGTAAAAAAAATTAGCACTGAATATGTTTGGCATTGGAGGCGTCATAACTTATAGGTATAAGATACGTATATAGAAGTCGAATTACTTTATTCTAGATCCCATTTTCTAGCTCCTTTTCATTGTTCTTCGTCACCTTCCTACTGCCTATTGTCTTGTTATTTTGTTGCTTGTCAAGGGAAAAGTGGGGTATACACTGCCTCAAATCTGCCTACTTCCTAGAAGACGGTTACGGTGACTGATGGTTGAAGGATATTATTGTTATAAGTTCAGACCATGTTAGTTCCGGAAATTGTATACAGAACGCTCATCTCTTTCAAGAACGTCATATTTCAAAAACCCTGATTTTTTAGAAGTGGGAACTTAAAGTCTAAAAGTAGAATAAAATGTGCAAAGAATAGATATTAAGCATTAGATATATTTTTTTACGATTTAGCAGATCGCATTAGATAATAAATGTTTTGTTTTTTTCTCGTTTTGAAACAAAGTAAAATTTAAAACATAGAACTTTTGATATTTGCCGCAGTTTTTAAAAATTTCATGCATGGCGCCTCATGTGTGATAAAAATTAGACGATTCTACAAGGATATATATTTATTCAGCGCATTCAGAAAACGGCCATAACTAAAACTAGCTGATTTTTGAGATATGACGTTGTCAATATAAGTAAAATTAATTAAAGTAATTTGTTGATACTTCCTTTTATTATAGTTCGATTGAAAATGGTGATTGTCATTTCAATATCAAAACTATAAATTAGTTGGTTTTAATGACTCGTGTTAAAACCAATGAGACTTCATTTAGCAGTCCTTAGCTGCCAAAATAATTTTAAGATTTATTAGTCTTATTAATTCCTTCATACTATCCCAGAGCAGAAGTTTCTTGAGTCGATTTTACATTATTGAATATTATATCAGCTTTTTTGCTTATCTAATATAGTTTAATTTTTATTTTATTCAATACAAAGCTGTGTTATGAAACACCTGTGGCAAATACTCTATAAATGTACAGTTTTCTGCTTAAGTTGTATACAATTGCAGCCTAATAATGGCCGTCGTGTTGATATTTCGAACCTTGGCTTGAACTGGTAAAATTGACTTCGAACCAGTTTATTGCACATAAGGAGATAAAAAAACTTATCAAGGAAAAAAAGAGTAGTATAATAAATCTGCTCCACATGTGTCTGTCTCGGATTTAGTACTTTCTAAATTTCACCATTTATCTTAATTCCTATTCCTTCTTTTTATTTTTTTGGTCTACTACAACTTCTGGGCAGGAACATTCCCCAAGTAACATCATGATTATTTCACTTTTATGATTTTTATTTTATCTTTCTATCTATGATCTACACTTTCAATTGAGATGTACAAATCCATTTTAATTACTTACAGATTTTAAAATATTAGTTTTCCCTAAAGATTAATCTTTCCTAAAAAATATTTAAATTCACAATTTTCTTTATTAATTTTTCAATATTTATCATTAAAATTGAAGAATATAAAAATATGGTTTTCAACAACACTCATATAAGTAAAGTATTTATAAGGGTTTTCTTGTTTATTTATTCAACGTGCATTTATGCCACAATGTAGATTCAGGGAGTTCTAAATTTTACCAGATATAATTCTCACTTATCCATGTATAATTAGGCTACGGATCTGAAACTGCTAAGACTTGCGACCTCCATTTTAATTTTTAACTGAAGGACAACATAATCAAAGATTTTTTACTCCAATCAAAAATTCTTAAAGCTACCTGGCGGGACAACCACATCATAGCTGAACTTCATATAAGTGAACATCATAATATACCTGACGTGTTGGCCTTCAAGACCATAGTAAAAAAAAAATATTAAGGTTTTTTCTTTATTTTCCTTAAACTCTTTACATTTTTTTTCCTTAGAAGATCCTTTTTTTTTTTTGTACAATTTTTATTCATGTCCAATGTTAATATTTTTTATTTTTACTAAGGCAGCATGATGATGATGGTCAGACATCTATTTTTATACTTCCTATCTGTTCATATCCGTTATTCTTAAGGAATTCAGTCCTAGAATAATTTTTTTTCTATCTATCTATCAAGATTTTTGGTAAGAAACAAGTCAGGATGAATATTTAAACTCGGTCTCCTGAAAACTTACTTAAAGTTTTACTTATACTCATAAGGTCTGAAACGTTCGATGTATAATACTTTTTTATGATTGAAATATTTTGTATATATTAGTAGGTACTTACATAATTATATTTTATATTCATGATGTGGTTAAATATGAAGCATAGATTGCGAACACTTTGATATACGTTGGGTCAACAAGCCCATGGTCTTCCTTCCTGTTCCCGAATCGATCAAAAGCTAATGAATTATTGTAATAAAAATGGGAAACGAGCTGGGAGATGGGTGATTTACCACAGCGCCATCGCTATCTTCCATCTACGTAATGCTCGTGTAGGTTAGCATTCATGAGCCAATGAGCAATGGCCTTATTAAAAGTCGGCCGTGATTTGTATGTCCTCTGTGCATTAGTCGGCCGGGGACGGTATCGGCGGGAATTCGAACTCGGGGAGGAAACTCATCGGAATATTCGGCCGGCTGTTGTTGTGGGTGGGGGGGGGGGGGAGGAGATTGATTGATGTGAGTCGCGGGGACAGTTGTCGCCTTTTGTTTAGCTTAGTCATCCGTTGATGACTTTCATAAATAATTTTCGTTAATTTTTCTAAATCGTTGTATCCAACGTATTTACTTTACTTTTACTTTAAAAAAAAAAAAAAAGAAGTGATATTCGTTCTATGATATTCATTTATGAAACTATACTCTCTTGAATATTAAAAATATTCAAAAATATCCGCACTCCTTTCAACAAGGTCATATCCTACAAATCTATATTTTTAGTTCTAACTATTACTATTACTACTTATTATTAAACACACCGAAATAGTAGTACATCCTTAAGAGATCTTAAACTTGTTAACTCAATCTATACAACACCTATAATCTTCTTTAAAATAAATGTCATAAGTCAAATGTAAAAATTTAATTTTTTTTTGCATTTATGATTATTTGAACAGAGGAAAAGAATATGGTTAATATCTAAAACGATCTGTTGGACAGTTTAAATTTCAATTGGAATCATCATAATTCTTCTGGATAGTTTTTTCATCTGAAAAATCTCGTTTTTTTCTGTACAAAGAGACTTAATCAATGGATTTTTTTTTATGCATTGCTACTCCTATATTGCGGAGGCTATGGATTAATAATTTTAACAAAAAATATCAATTATGTAGTTAGTCTATGAAAAAATGATCCCTTTACTACTGTTTGTGGAACGGTAAAGACGAATCAAAATGGCATTGCCGGATGGAAGAGGTACTGCCATCGTTTTCAACAGGGTTCCCTGACGTGGATGAGCTATGGGGAAAGCCCCTGCGACAGGTAAGAAGTGGAAATCATACTTCATTTGATAGACCCGGGGGATATTGATGGACCGTTGATTTCCTGGGGCAGGTGCTCCATCAGGACTAATGGAAGCGATCTGGGCGGCCTCGGAGGAATCAGTCAACAGCGCTGATAAGGAGACTATCTGTCACCGCGTCTGGAATATGAGGACCGGAGGATAAAGAGTAGCCTTGTTGGTCTAATTCCAGCCAGCCATATCTCCTCCAGATCCGTCATGCCCTGTCAGCGCTGCGTCAATACTCGATGGATCTTACATTCGTCTTCTGTACCCCTCCTCCCATCCCTCCCTTGCCAAAGCCACCCACTGCCTTCGACTATTCTTCGGAGCACTTCTGAGTCATTTCTTTATAAATCGATATATAACTGATAGCAGTTTGAGGATGTCGGTTCTTTTTAGAAATTAAATTAGTTTAATTACTTCTCTTCGACATCCATATCCTGAAATTTATTACTGGGAGCGATTTTATGCCTATGATTGTTCTTAACGAAAAATCCTCCTTAGTTCATTGCTTATTTTATTGCATCGTTCACTAACTTTGATGATTCAGCTCATATGTACTCGCTTCGGCGGTACAAATACTAACAGAGACGAACAGCATTGTCCCTGCGCAAAAATGACATGCAAGATCGTGAAGGGTTTCAAATTTTTTGGATGGCAGGACAACACATGATTGGAAACCCGAAGATAGATCGAAACCCGGGGCCAGGGGAAATGTAATAATACTCGACTTTAATCCCAATAACGCGAAGCCCCCGTAAAGCCTAGAAAGGGAATCCAAAACAAAAAAAAAAGATTCATGCCCCGGTAGATAAAAATAGATATCATAAAATATACAAAGATTCATATCCCATTCAAAGGTTCCTTACTCAGTGAAAAGAATTTAATATCCGAATCAGTTCCGAAGCAGAGCTCCTTATTATTAACCTCGTTTCCATACCTATCATTGATCTGAAACGTTGTATAATAATGTAATCCTTCGAATTTTTCGAAAAACATTTAAGAACAAAGTATCTGGCCTGCATTATACAATGCAATTGTATTTTCCATGATTTTGTTGGCTTCACAAATAAAACAACAAGTAAGCCTGGGCAGATGGCAGTACTCTGAAAAATATAAAGGATACGACGGATAAAAAAAGGAGATATACGGAAGGAGGTAATTTTTGGTAGTCCATTGTGAGTTTGTGTGTATGTGTTTGAGTGTAATGTTATTATAATAACACCTTATTGGGGAGACGACCGTGCCATAACAGCGAAGCTAATTACGGTAATAACAATAAGGCTGCAACATCAACTGTTGTTGTTCTCTTTATTGCAGGGAGCAACAATTAAGGAGCTTTGCCAGCCGACCAATTAGCTCGCCCTTCCTATAGCCAGCAGTTCTCCTCATCGTTGTTGCCCTTCTTAATCCAATGCCGGCTTTTTTGTTGTCTGTTAGTACGTGCACTTTAGCTAATACCGTATGTGGTAGTCTAACCCCGCCCTCCCATGTTCATGGGTACAGCCCCCAACTTTAGAGAGTACGATTGCGGTCGGCCCATTTTAAATGGTCCTTGCACATGCTTATTTGTAATCATTTAGGGTTAAAAATAAACTTCTTTTGTACAGAGAAAAGATCCCATATTGGGAGGCACAATGTAATAAGTAATTTAATTTATACCATTATTCTGTACGAAAATGTTTGTTTGTTTTAATATTTTAAAACATCTTAAATGATTAGCGTCCGATAAAAAAAATGTATTGTTAGAAAACACCTTTCAATGTTTCATTGTTTTCGTGATAGCTCAACTTATCGTCTTTGGTAACTCATTCGGTTGTCGATCTCTTGTAGATCGGGCCGTTTAGTCTACACACGTTGATTATAGGTAATGGCCAGGTGAGCACTAATCTTTGTCGATGGATACAAGAAGATATTATACAACTTAAAAAAAAAATGAATAGGGAACAACAAAAAAAAATGTATAAAGTATAAGATTAAAGAATATAAAAAAAAGTTAGTTTCTTGAGCGGGAGAGGAGATAATGCCTGGTACAAATTGGTTTCGGATCGACCCTCGCTTATTAACCACTATAAAATATTTTACCTAGATTGCTTATCTCTCCTTGGTGATTTGGATAATGGATGCCAATATCGGTGCGCAAGGTCTTGTTGAGATGCGCATGGATAAAGCTGTGATACCGGCTTCTCTTCATTATTTATTTTTATTATAGTATATTACTAGTTTATACTCAAAGCTAATGGCTATATGCGTTCATTAAACTGTTTTAAAAAATGAAGAGCCCATATTCTACCTTAGAAAAAAGAAGGAGCCCTATTGTCTATAAGAGATCATCTCAAGCTTTATATAGTTAATTAATTTGATTCGAAAATAATAAGGAAGTAATTAAATAATTAATTTATAATAGTTTCTTTATACCGCATTTTATGTTCAAATCATTTTATCGGTTTATTAATATCTTCAGGATAGATCACATTATATTAATTACTTTTTTTTTTCCTCTCGTTTCTTATTTTATAAGTAAAAGAAATTAACAATACTGTTTCAAAGTTATTATTTTTTTAACTCGGAGGAAAACTAAAATCAACAATTAAGTAAATTTAACACTGAGAATTTAAATACCATGGATAAGTACTTAGTTAATTTTTTATTTCTATACTTATAGAGACAGCTTAATTAATGAACGATTTCATTTTCACATTATTATTGACATAAATAATTACGAAACCTTTAATAAGAAACCTTTTTTATTTTTTATTTTTTTTTTTAATTGTGGATATTTATCTAAACTTATTCTGTTATCATGTTTTGAATTATTAATTTACAATTGATCAATATTGTAACACTTATGGGTAAATTAATTTTTATTCAAAGAAAAATAATAATTTACAATGCCACATAAACACAAATAATTGAACAGGTTACAAAAAGTATCACTTTGTAACTATACAGTAACACAAAAATAACCATATAACATGAGCTTCAGATCCAGACTAATTCTCCAGTCCATCGCTCCTTATATATATAGTCTGAAGAAGAACTGCCTGGAAGATTCTAGGCCAGCCCAGATGGTACTCGAACATCGTAGTCACAAACATGTTCTAGAACAGTTTGTTTCAACAAGTCTCGGAATATTTAAAATCATATGTTTTGTATTTTGATTTGTTTCACGTTACAATCTATATAAATAAAGATGAAATTCTGTTTGTTTGTTTATTTGTTCTTTATAGAAATCCATACCGTTTGTCCTAAATTCTACAAATTTCGCTCAGTGTTTCTTTGATACTAGGTGCGAACACCTTTCCGTATTAAAATTGCATAACTTCAGCCTATCTTCAGCTGATATTCTTTATTGTTATAAAAATCGTAATGATCTCGCTTTACAATGGTTCTTTACGAAATCGACCGTTTCATTAAAAAAATGAAATTCCCCGGGTGGAACCGGGATATGCAGCTATAATCTATGTAAAGAAAGATGAAATTCTGTTTGTTCTTTATAGAAATCCATACCAGGTGCGAACACCTGTCCACATTAAAATTGCATAACCTCAGCCGATCTTCAGCTGATATTCTTTATTATTATAAAAATCGTTATGATCTCGCTTTACAATGGTTTTTTACATTAGAAAAATGAAATTCCCCGGGTGAAACCGGGAAATATATAAAAGGAAATCTGTTTGTTCTTTATAAAAATCCCTACCGTTTGTCCTAAATTCTCCAAATTTCGCTCAGTGGTTCTTTGAGACCAGGTGCAAACACCTGTCCATATTAAAATTGCATAACTTAAATTAGTTAACTTTACATTGTTTTTTACGAAATCGACCGTTTGAGTCGATTAAGGTCTCACTTTATTTTAAAGATTTAAATAAATAATACTTTACTTGCGTATTAATTATTTATAGCTCTTTTCCAGGTGTTTTCTGGAGATCTGACTATTTTTCGTACCTGGAGGGATATGAAATGTTTAATTCATTATTTAACATATCTATATAAATAAAGATGAAATTCTGTTTGTTTGTTCTTTTTAGAAATCCATACCGTTTGTCCTAAATTCTTCAAATTTCGCTCAGTAGTTCTTTCATACCAGGTGCGAACACTTGTCCATATTAAAATTGCGTAACTTCAGCCAATCTGTGTGTATATAATTTATTGGTGTAAAATCGTTTTGATCTCACTTGGCATTGGTTTTTACAAAATCAACGGTTTGAGTCGATAAAAGTCTCACTTTATAGATTTTATAGATTTAAAAAATGTAATTCTCCTGGTGAAACCGGTATATACAGCTAGTCTTATATAAAAACACTTATGGGGCAGTACTTTTAGGAAATGTTGCTTTTAGCTTGTAGGATCCCCGTATGAATAGAACCCTGAGCTAAACCTATTTTTTTATCGAAGTTTGCCTGGAAAGGAATCGAGTTTAGCATGGGTAATGCCAACCCTTTCGTCGGCCTACTTCACTCCCTGAGGATACACACACACCCTCGACAGTTGCCGTAGCTGGAACTGCTACCAGAGTACACGGCGGGGAGCAGTGATTGATGTAGAGTTGTCAAACTTTATGGTAGAGCATTTATCTTATAGCGGCCTGTTCTGCTCTTGTCACCGCGACTTCGGCTTTTTACAGATGGCCAGTTCGCCGTCGTTTGTCTTCGTCCTCCGGGGCGCTGGGGTTGCGTCTTCTTGGTCAGCGGAAGGGGTGGTGGCCACCGGTGTCCGGATCGTTGTAGATGAGTTGGAACGTCCCATAAACCGATTATAACTGTCATCGCATTAAATAATTTGTAAAGTTCCTTGCTTGTCAGTGCACGAATATTAGCTTACAGTAATGAGATATTAGTTTTGACTAATTGCTCACCGACCGATCATAACAGATTTAACTCAAATTATAATAGCTACATATCGAATCAATGCGTGACTTATGTAGGTATTTCTTTACTACGAAGACTATTTTGGGCTAGTTTCGACATAAACAATTATTCTGGACTGTCGGATAATAATAACTATATTAGTAGCGTATGACTTCGACACACGTTATAAAAACAACGGGCAAATGCTGGAATCCACATAAATGGGACAGCTAAAGGAATCAGTAATCATTAAAAAACATCCATAAAATTTACAATGAAATTATTTATTTGTTTTAATTCTTTCGTACTACTACATACCTACTAGAGGACATGGAAAGGATTACTACTATGTCAAATACTCCCGGCACCGAGACTCTAACTCGTAATTTTTAAGTGTACACAGGTCACGGGCAACGCATATTGCTTACATTTTTGCCCGCTCGGCAGTCCCACCTCCATCCATCAAGGTTCTGAGGAAAAATTTGTTTTTCAATTTTTTCAAATTTTACTCGGAAGAATAAAAAAAAAATTAAAAATGGATTTCCTCTATTTATATACCTTGGACAAAAAATATCTTAAAAAATAGGTTAACTCTTCCCACATCATATACCTTTGAATATTAAATAAATCCGATTCCAAAGACTTAAAAGTCAATTATTGTGAAAATTAAACGACTAATATTTATTCATTTATGATGTCTCTCAATAACTTATTGAGTAAGAAATGGCATTAACCTCCTTTTGACCACTACATAGTTATTTTTTAAAAACTTCATCATCAAGGTTAAACCATATTTTTCTAAATAATAGAAAATAAAAAGACAGAGATCAGCTGAATAAAAAAATCCCCAAATTTTTATTGCATTTTGAATATTTATTAAATACTGAAAATTTCAAAAAAATTAATTGCTTGTTTTACTTTTGGTCAATTACCTAACTGTTTTAGCCTCATACGGTAATTTTTGGATACTTTATCACAGAAATGTTCCATAAGTTAAATCGCTCTTCCCCTGTATGTTTTGATTTTTCAAATTCTTACTTTTGACCATGAAGACTCTTTTTTTCTCAGAAGTGTTCTCAATTATTCTATGATAAACTATGATAACTCCATTACGAAAAAAAAAAGGTCAACGCGCTGTGGATGTAAAATTAAGTGCTGATACTACTGTCTTAAAATGTTTTACTTATGAAGATTTTACTTTTCTCTGTTATAATATCAGTTATTGTAGTTATAAGTTGTTTGATGTCCACCAACCGTTTTATTTCATAGTATCGATTTAATTTGAATATTGATGAGTCGTAATAACAGGGGTCTTGATCACAAACCTGATAATCTCGGTTGGGTGGTGTTAGTTTTTGTAGACCTTAATGAGTAATAGAACGAAGGCATGACTTAAAAGTTTTGATTGAGAGATTCACCTTTAATATACTTTTTTTTTTTATAATGTTAATTTCTCTCCATTCAGGCAATATATTGTTTGTTAGCACTTGATTTCCCTCGTTATCATTCACTCGGTTTAGACATAGTTCTCTTTTAGACGGGTGATTGATGAATTGTTTCATGGAGACTTGGTGTTAAAATTCCATCTAGATTTTATGTATTGGGTGTGAAAAAAACAAAAAAAATTGGTAGATTTTATGTTGTGTGCTCATGCTTAAAATTTGGCAAATTTAATATGAATATACAACTGATATATGAAACCCCGTAAAAGTGGCAAATGCATTGTGTGTGCATGCATGGCAAACACCGATTGAAAACCGGTTATTATGGAAAGAACAGTTAATAGAAGAGCCATATTTTGCAGCCAAATTGTTTTCGTTTTGCAAATAGTTGCGGTAAGTTAACGAAGGTTAGTTTTCAACAAGGCCAGATTTTTAAAACACTAGCTGGGGTGCCCGGCTTCCCTCCGGTAGTTGTATGATAGCTTTAATAACAGAAAAACTTTAAAATCAAAGGAAATATAGAACAAAATTGCCACCTTTTTGAAACTTCGGTTTTAACTTGGTATCAATATTAAGATTCGAGATCTGCAGAGTCCGTCCAAATAAGGAACCCTATATATTTTATGGGGGTTGAAAATGGTGAATGAACAATTAATTTTGCTGGAACTTTGTCGAGTCATGCATCGTTTTTGATGGTTTCTGCGATTCTGAATCCTATAAGCCCATTCCAAGCAGTCAGCAGATAATAAGTTATTAGATTATAGTTGAAAAATCTATTAGTTAAAAAAATTATATTTCGAGCACAAGCAAGAGTACGAGTACTTAAGCGCCGACTACTGTGATGGTCCTATTAGATCCAGCAGTATAGAAACTACAGAAGATTCGTAGAAACTTTTTTTTAAGACCTTTCTTCCATTTCAAAGAATATATATCCCTTAAGATATCCTCCTCGTAATTTTGGTGGACTCTGCACCTCTCCTATGTTACTTCTATTACAAAGTGAAAACCAAAATATCATGAAGGATGGCTTTTTTTTTAGTTTAATTTTTTTAAAGCGGCTTTTAATCCGCTCAGACATCCAGATGGTTTTAGAAACCCCCTGCTCTCCGATAATACATAGAGTTAGATTCAAAGAAAAGGGAGGCGTTGAAACTTTTAGAATTTAGATTTTCCTATTTACCTAGTTAGGTAGGTTAGGCGATTATGCGACCGGTAAGCCTGACACAAATCCACTTCTGAACCTCGGCCTCCTGTATATCCTCTACATGTAAGCTCTGTCTTATGCTATCTCTATCCATTCAAAGAAATAGTTCTGCATCTTTTTACACTCCACACAGCCATCTTGTTTTTGGCCCTCCAACTGCGTGCCCGAAGTAGGACCTTACAGGCATATACGTATACCACTGTAGTTCGTTGTAAGAAAGTCCCCTTAGACATGGAATTGAATTTCCCTTCAGGGAAATGCTTCGATATGACCATTACACACTTATAGGATATTTTATGTAAAAAATATATACACCTATTGAAGGCTTTACTCGATCGAACCAGGAACTCGATCTATCGGGTAGGGCATCTTAATGACCACTTTCGGCCGACAGAGGGCACTGAACTAGGGGCCGCCGATGGCTGCTATTTGTTAGCCTCTATGAAATTATCGCCTCCACTGATTCGGCTCTTTCCTATCGTGTCCTATTTAA
This sequence comes from Aelia acuminata, assembly GCA_911387785.2. Classification (NCBI taxonomy): domain Eukaryota; kingdom Metazoa; phylum Arthropoda; class Insecta; order Hemiptera; family Pentatomidae; genus Aelia; species Aelia acuminata. The sequence continues at coordinate 73,033,114 of OU426983.1, read as the reverse complement.
TTATCGCCTAAGCCCGGCCGAATACTGAACAGCGGCGGGGGGGGGGATCCTTATTATTTGGAACGGAATGCAATTTGTATCCTCAACGTTTCGAGCGATCAATATGTATGAATGTATAAGACTATGACTGGATTCCCTGTCGATTGGACTGATAAGAATGCAAATGAACGGGATGAATGTGATACATAAACATTGAACGGGATACATAAACATTAAGTAGGCTGTAATGTGAGCTGTAAATGAAGTCGCGAAACAATGGAAATATTTTGCTTAATCATGAAGAAGCAGTTATGAAACTCTTAGAAGTGTATGAGCTACTCCTCGCCTGCCCAGAACCTTAGGTTTAACAGCGATACCTGAGCTCAATAGCGGCTTAGCACGCGACTCTAAATACTCCAAACTTATCGATACGCCAATCGACTCGCCACATCGTACGACACAAAATCTAGGATCTGTTGCATCTCCAAGAAAAGAAAAATATAATTTTTTTCTCTTCAGTATGACTCAAAAGTTTACTTCATTTTATATATATATATATATATATATATATATATATATATATTGTTTAAGTCCTCCCTAGAGGGTCATTGGCACTATCTCCTTTTTATTTTATTCTATATTTTTTTCCACTCTTATGTGATGCTTGGATATATCAACGTCGTTCAGAAAGGACATAAAATGGAGGCCTGAGGTACTCGTCGAAGATTTCAATCCTTATTCTATCTCGATAGGCAAAACTTAGGACAAGTAGCAGACCAGATTACAATAGACATCCTACAATTTGATCTAATGTGTTGTTAGGTATCGCAAGTATAGTAAATCGTAAGTTATTGTTAAAACGCCCAGCTTTAGGAGCTCTGTGTTAGTGGTCTTCAGTAACTAATTGTTTTATTATTCTCAGACTGTCCGTCCGGCTGTGAGTTGCGCCCAGCTTTATTTAAAGTTCCAACTTAGCCGCCACATTAGGGCTGATTTAAGCCAAATGGGTTTTCCCCAAGTTGTGTCCCAACTGGACCGCTTTCTCCCAAATGAAAATACTGCAGTTAGCCTTTTATCAAAAAATTTGTTATCCTTGTATTGTTACTTTATTTATTTTATTTTTATGGAATATGTTTACTTTAAATGTTTAAACATAGTGAAGTGACATGATGAGATATGTGGGACAGGAGAGTGTACCGGATGCACTAATACCAGACGAAGACGCGTTGTCACGGGCCCTGTCTCTCTCTTCAGATGTCGAGGTTAGCCTGATTTATGTTGTCAGAGCATCTGCTCAGTTGCTGCCATGGTGGGTGTTTACGAAACCTTCGCCTACTCAATAGAGGGAAAACATCGGTATTCTTAAGCTAAATACAGGCAATGGGTCCTGTCAAAGACATACAAAAAAAGTCAAAGGAAGAAACTTATTCTGCAACGCGAAATAATTTTCCTTCAGAAGATTATTATCCAGATGATAATAATGGATATACCACAAATATTGCACAATTGATGTTTGGTACTTTTTTGTTGTTTGCCGACCTTTTGTATATTCGTCGATGGCATTAACTCAATTGTACAAACATATAAAGTTGTAGATTTGTTTGTTTTATTGAATCTTTTTATTCATAAAAAGATTCAAATTTAAAAAAAAAAGATTTAAATTATTATGCTGTAGGAAAATAATTTATTTAAAGATCTATAATTTAATTAGTTACCTATATCATACTCGTAACTACGATCTCATAACAATTACGATCCTACTATAAGGCGTTGATGCCTAATAGTTTTTATGCTATAAACAGAAACAATTTACCAACGAACTTGTTTCGTTGGTATCATAATAGTAATATATATTGTATTTATTATACAAATGGGTCTAGATTGGAGTGCGATCCGCTTTTACATTCTCGAGCCCAACTTCGGCGGTTCGAATCCGCCCTGGGTGGGTTGACTTGTATTTCGTGGCGGATCCATGAAATTAATCTCAACCTTCCCACCATGGATTGAATAAGTTGTTTACACCTGTAGAGTAACACTCACCTTTATGGAACATATGGCCAGGAAGGGTTATCGAATAAAAAACAATGATAATAAAAATGTAATTGACTTATATCTTAATAGTTAAGTGTTTTTACTCTGTTACTATAATACTAAATTACTAAATGCAACTCCTAAATATCTCTAATTTTTTTAACATATACTCTTCTGTCCCTTTATTATGAAATTTGCCATTGCTAGTTTAATCCTTTTTCTTTCAAGCAATAGTTCTCTACCGATGTTCATCAAAGTTGTTTTGTTTAGTTTCTCATTTTACATGTCTTAATTTTTCAGCACAGTGTTTTTGAATGTTATAGATACATGAGTGGATATGATATTAGTCTCTTTAGTATTTAATGACCAAGATAAGCCCACCTGAATCAAACTTTAGACAATCTTTCAATCTAATTGAAATAAATTCAAGGTTTTATTTTACTATTTTCAAAAGAATTAGAAGAATTTTGGATAAAGAAACTAATTGTCCTCAAATCTAGTCCGATACACCCTCCTCACGTAGCGACAACCGATATTACCAAACACGCCCCGATAAGATGACGATAACTACCTGCTATCATTACTAATCACCGGCGGCCATTGCTATAATAATTACTATAATACAGCATATATCATACATCCTGTATATAATTGAGGCGTACGTGTTGGCGCGGATGCAGAGCGAGGAGGGCCGTATTGTAGACACGTAGGCGCCATATAACAATAATGTTTATGATCAACTTCCCTAACGTGTCCCGAATACCTGCCCAGGTGAGGGGTATTAAAATTACACCTGCCCCGTCTCCCTGCTTCCTCTTGTTCCAGTAGTCCTCTTGCGGTCGTTCCGGGACGTCATCTTGACACGATCTTACAGTTCCAGCTTTTCATTACAGTAATTTCAAGGGACATTATTAAACGTGGAGCTCACTAGTTTCGGGATATTAAATGTTTGAATAATTTGTCTAATTTGAATTGGTTCGGGGAAAACAAAGTATTATTTATTTTAAAATCAATTTTTAAGCTCTTCAGACGTGATCACCACTAGGACCCGCTCATAAGGGAAGTAAGCTGGCATATTAATATTTATAGAAAAGAAAAAATCGACAAAAAAAAAAGATGGACGAATGATTTTTTTTTAACTAAAAATCTTCTGAATAATTTTATCTGAAAAGATTGGCCATTTTTCTCTTCATGGAAAATTGTTATAAAAATATAATAAGATTATTTAAATAGCGGCTATTAAAATTTAATGAATAAAAACTATCTGTTTAAAAAAAATAAATCTGGTGCGATGCGCGCATCACAACTTTCACTTACCAATTCAATTAGAAATTGAAATGTTTTGTAAATGCCATTCATCAAAGTCACACATTTTTCCAGATTCATTTACTTATTTTATTTACCCTCTAAAGTATAGTAAAAATTTTTAGTATTAAATATAAGTTTTTATTTGTGATAATTCGTCAATGCAAGCATAATGCTCCAAGTCGTCTGATTTTATAATACCCTATTTAGTTTTTGAAAACTTCATTTAGTTATCATGAAACGAATAAGATCCATTAAATGAACAGAACGTCTTTAATTTTAAACAATCGTCTGTCATTAAAGGAGTACTGAGCGTGTTTTATGGATTTTTTTTCTTTTTTTCTGCTGTATATGTTTACATGATTATTTTCATATTTCATATTTAACAATTTCTTATTTTAAGGCGAAACGAGAGACAAATAATTTCTCCATAAGAACAAAAACCAAGGTACTTTATAGAAAAAAAAAAAAAAGCCCCTTCCCCATTTAAGCCCCCTCAGAACATTTTAATAATGATATAGCTTCCCCGGTATTAAAGAATACTTGATTCTCATTAAGCATGACGTGTTTAATCAAAATAGTTAAAGCTATTTTCGAGAAAATCGAAAAAACCCGTAAAAATGGGAAAACAAGTTGTTAAACAATGTTGCCCCTCCATCTGATCAATTTTGATGAAATTTAGGCTGCTGGATCGCGGGCATATACATACATCAAATACCTAACTTGATCAAAATCGTTTGAACAGTTTTTGAGTAAATAAAAAGACACGTGAAAATGAGTCAAAATTTATTAAGTAAAGTGCCCCCACCAATTAATCAATTTTGATGAAATTTTGTCCGTTAAGCCGTATTCTGTTCTATTCTGTTGAAATTTTGACTGTCATAATCGATGAACGAGTAAATCGATGAAACGTTTAAAAAAAAAGACCTACAAATAAGAATGTTTCAATGATGAAATATTATTATTAAATTACGAATTGATAAAAGAAACTTATCTATTTATATTACCTTTTACAGTATATCATATTATAATAATGTATGGGTCTTAATAATGTAGTTTGTGTTGTTCTTTACACTTTATTAGTAAACTTGTTGGTTTTCTGAGGTATTTTAAATTTTAAATATCGTACTTCATATCGATTTTTTTTTTAGTTTTACAATGTACTCATTACATCAATGATATAATAATAAGATCAGTCCTTGTTTTATCAGCGTATGCGATTTTTAAAAGAGAGGTTTTTAGTTTGTATAATTTAAAGTCTATTGCATTGCCTTTTAAAACTTACAATTAAGTTATATTGCATGTAGATGACCTAATAGATTTAACGAAAACTTGTGTGAAATCAAATATTGTTTAATATATAAATGAGAAACTGGTGCTCGAAAAAACATTTTTGTGATGGTCTTATTAAAAAATATCGTAGTTACGGAGTAAAATACAATAGCCGTAAAAGATACTTTCATTTGTATTCCCGCTTTCAGCGCATCTCAGTTTGAGATAAATAATAATAATAATAAAATGAATTAAAATTTGCTATTTGGAATTTTCACGAATGGCTATGAACGAAGGAGGGACACTAAATAAAAGAAAACGTTTGTCCTGAAACATTTTTTAATTAAATTCGTCAATTAGTTGTGGATTGATAAACCATTTCTTTGTCTTAATATTACAACTGGGTATAATATAAAGGTATAGATATTTTTTTAAATTTAAAGTTTATTAATTCATTGCCATAAAATAGTTTATAAGAATTATATCTTTGGAACGAATCATTTTAAATATCACTGCTATTAGAAATTGCAGGATGTTTAATGTTGAGTTAAAGCTATCATCGCCGACCTTCCTATGCACTAACCCTGAAAGCAGTACTTGCCCGTTGTGTACCACTCTGGCGGAGAGTGGAGAAGAGATGCGAGATTCTGCTTAACCGATCTAAGCAGGAGATATTATTGCCATTAGCGGCACAAAGGGTTGCAAGAGAAAAAAACTCGGTGACAATGGCGGTCGTGGTAAGGGTGGTTGTCGAACAGACGGACAGGAGGCCAATAAATTACAACAGCGACAAAAGATGTCCTGCGGGGTATCCTTTGTTGGGTTCCACTGCGCAGGAGCTTGTAATAATGCGGTTATTATCATTAGAGTAATAGTAGGTATGCTCTTTGATTGCAAGGAACAACTCTACGGTTGATGGGTCAGTCATCAGCTTTGTTCTAGGAAATGTAAAGACAATGCCGTAGTTACAGACGATGCTCATGATGATTTTAAAATCAAGAAAGGCATTCGTTTGTTTTAAATTGAGTTAAAATATTGAAGCAGTTAATTTATACTAATTAAATTATATGCGATGAGTGTAACAAGGGTATATGCATGCAAGAGTTAAAAAAATATTTAATTTTATTACATTTAAAACGATAAACATTTTTTATTATATTTCGCCACTACCTGATTGGGACTATGCTTATATTTAATTTTTTTTTAACGTTGTTATTAAATTGGATGTTTTTGAGAGAATTAATCTATTTTTCACGACTATTAATGCGTTTTGCAACATTCCTTAGATTTTTATACTCCCTATCATTTTGTAAATAAATAAAAACCAAAATATACCTGTTAATTTTTTTTTTACTCCAACTTTTTATTGTTACGAAAGTAGTAATTAGTCATTACCAAAACATTTTAAATTATAATTTACGATTAGCATAGTCATAGCAGCGCATAGAACAGATTATATCAATTTATGTAGAATATATGTAAATGGTAATACAAGAAATGGTCTCTCATTCTCTTTTTAAAAAAAACTTCTGCGAGTCCTAGTTTTATAATATGTTATATATAATTAACACGGTACACCTACCACTAACCCTCGACCTACCACGATACCCCTACGATAGTCGAAATTTAGGTCTTTTTAATTATACAACATTTATCCAAACAATTTTTTTATAAAATAGACGTAGCCGCAATCCAGGAGATCCGATGGACGGGGTCTGGAATGCTAGAAAAAAGAAGCCACACCATTTACTATAGCGGCCACGAACGACTCCACATGCATGGTACTGGGTTTGTGGTGGGGAAACGGTTCAAGCGACTTGTCATCGACTTCAAGCCTATAAGCTCGAGGATATGTGTTATCCGACTTCGAGGGAAGTTTAGGAACTACTCGATAGTCAGCGCCCATGCACCAACCGAAGTAACGGCGGAGGCGGAAAAGGACGAGTTCTACGACCTTTTGGAAAGAACCGTGCACTAATGCCCAAACTATGATGCTAAAATAATAGCAGGCGATATGAATGCAAAAGTCGGACGCGAGAGATGCTTCATACCTACTATTGGAATGCATAGCCTGCATGAGCAAGCCAATGACAATGGCCATAGATTGATAAATTTGGCTAACTCTTGTGGCATGACAATTGGAGGCACGCTTTTTCCCCATCGGAATATTCATAAGGGTACATGGAGGTCACCCGATGGTGAGACCGTTAATCAGATCGACCACATCCTCATAAGTAGTAGGAATAAGTCCAATCTTTTGGATGTTCGCTCTTTTAGAGGAGCAAATGTGGACTCGGACCACAACCTGGTTAGAGCCCACCTCAGGGACAGGATCTCCCTCGCCAAGAGGCAGCCTACTTCTCGAATAAAGAAGTTCAATATCTCCAGGCTGAAGGACGAAGAGGTTCAGACTACCTATGAAGGGCGTCTCAGTGAAGAACTTCGAACACTTGAGATGTCTATGATGGACAGTGTGGATGATAAATGGCAGAAGATAGAAGAGGCCATATCAAGGGAGGCTGAGGGAGTTCTGGGACTGCAGGAAAGAGAGCCTCGCAACCAGTGGTTTGAAGAAGAGTGCGAGAAGGCCACCGCATACAAGAACGAGGCTTACCGAGCGATGATCCAACGCAAGACCCGGGGAAGTGCTGAAGAATATCGTCGCAGAAGGAGAATTGAGAAGCACCTTCATCAGAGGAAGAAAAGGGAATGGCGCAGAAGTCAGCTAGAGGAGCTGGAGACGCTGAAAACCAGCTCTGAAGTCCAAAAATTTTATCAAAAAATAAATCAAGGAAGGAAGCCCTTTAAGCCGAGACTGACGGCTTGCAAGGATGAGGACGGAACTCTTCTGACTGACGAGGCTAGAATTCTCCAGCGATGGCGGCAGTACTTTCAGGAGCTCCTAGGACATGGAGGGACACTTGAGGATAGCCCCTTTAGGCCAATTCCTATCGAGGAACTGGACCCCCCGGACGAGGATGAGATCACAATGGCCCTGGGTAAACTGAAGAATAATAAGGCACCAGGATACGATGGACTCTCTGCGGAGCTGTTCAGATATGGTGGTCGGGAACTTGTGAAAGCCCTACAGGAACTTCTGATGGCTATCTGGAAGGAAGAAAACATGCCTAGAGAATGGCGTAGGACCATCATATGCCCGATACACAAGAAGGGGGACCAACTGGACTGCACTAACTACCGTGGCATCTCCCTCTTGCCTGTCGCTTATAAGGTTCTGTCCCTCATATTAGTTGACAGACTGCAGCCTCATGCGGAGCGAATCATCGGTCCCTGCCAGTCGGGATTTCGCAAGGGAAGGTCTACAACCGAGCAGGTCTTCACGCTTCGGCAAATACTGGAGAGAGGTCGCGAGCACAACGTCCAAACCCACCACCTTTTTGTGGACTTTAAAAGTGCTTACGACAGTATAGATCGGTGCAGACTTTACCAGGCTATGGAGGAGCTGGGGGTGCCCAGGAAGCTGGTAAGAATGTGCGAGGTCACCATGGAGGGCGTTCGATGTTTTTTCAGAGTCCAGGCTGGCCTGTCTGACCCTCTCGTCCCAGGCAATGGTGTAAGGCAAGGAGATGCATTGGCCTGTTTGTTATTTAATATTGGTCTCGAGAAAGCGGTGCGCGACTCCTCCATCCAAATAGGCGGGACTATCTTCAATAGATCGACACAGCTACTGGGATATGCCGATGACTTGGACATCATAGGGAGATCTTATCGAGACATGGTAGACGCATTCCTCTCGCTTGATGGTGCTGCCCAACGTATCGGACTAAGAGTCAACTCCTCAAAAACAAAATATATGGTTACCGGCCAATACTCTAAAGAGGGAGAACAAGTAAAAATCGGCCCCTATCAATTCGAAAAGGTGAACGAGTTCACGTACCTTGGGTGCCTGGTCACTAGCGACAACGACGTCTCCCGGGAAGTCAGATGCCGGATAACGAAGTCGAGTCAGTGCTTCTTTGGACTTCGACATCATCTGAGAAGCCGACTCCTGTCCAGGGCGACAAAGGTGCTCCTCTACAAGACGCTTATCCGACCAGTAATGACTTACGGATCGGAAACATGGACTATTAAGAAGACAGACGAGTTGGCTCTACAAGTCCACGAACGAAGGATACTCCGCTCCATCTACGGAGGTGTCGTCCGGGATGGCGAGTGGCGCCGCCGGACAAACCAGGAATTATACACCTTATACCAAGAGCCTGATATCTCCCAATTCGTTCGTCTCGGCAGACTGCGATGGGCTGGTCATTTGGCGAGGATGGACGAGCATGCTATCCCCCAGAAGGTGTTCCTGGGCAAGATCTTCGGAACGAGGAAGAAAGGAAGACCCAGATTAAGATGGCAGGACGGTGTGGCACATGACGCTCGGACCCTACTCGGAGTTCGCAACTGGAGGGCGGCTGCACTGGACAGGGACACTTGGCGAAGGCTGATCCAGGAGGCCAAGACTCAGAGATGAGTTGTCGGGCCGCTGATGTATGTATGTATCCAAACAAACTTTATTGTGACCAAAAACCTCATTAATAGTAACTACTTTTCTTCTGTTTATAGGATCGTTTATTATTAGTGTTTAATGTAATATTTCAGTACAAGAAGTTAAGGCTAGGGTGTATTGTCATTTTTTCAGATGTAAAATGATATAACGATTTCTCTTAAGTATCACATTTTAATATCAGTATAAAACATTACTACGCCACAATAAGAGGTTAAAACTTCTACCCTAAGACTTCATTATTTTATTCAAATAAAATTGAACTAGAAATCATGAATTTCAAAAATTGTTGATGAAATTGATTTATTAGTTGGAATTATTAAATAAAAGATTAAAGTTGAAACTTTAAGATATATATTTTTTCTGTGAGCATTCAAAACGTTATGCTTAATGAGAAACAGTATGTATTTAACTTGTATAAATTAATAATTGATGAATAAAGTGGTTTGATCGAAATGTATCCAATAGGTAATTCAAATTGAATGTTATGGAAATATAACTTACATGAAACGTAAATTTAATTGAATAAATATTTGGCCAAAGATGTCAATATTGAAAGTGATTACAGAGGATAGAACGAATAAAAGAATCATGAATAAATTTATTTGAAATTTTAATATTATAATTCTTTAAAAACTAATTATTAACGTTAAAATGTAAAAAAAAAAAAAAATATTTTAGTTGTTCTATATTCGTGCATTCATGCATCCATTTACTAATTTATAAATAACACTCCATATGTTATTGAAATAAAAAATTAATTTGATTTTTTGTTTTTCAGGTAAGTGCCCAGAAGTTTCTAAGTCGTTTTTGAATATTTTTGGTAATGTATCATACTAAGTCTTCTATTTTACATATAGTATTTATGAAGTGTAGGCTAGAATCAAGAGGAATTCTGAAATTCTTAGACGTATCGGCAATACAGTTCCTGTTTGTAGGGTTTCATATATTTAAAATAGCCCTTTTTACGTCTATTTCACATAGGCGATCATTTATTGTTAGGGCCGATTAAACCATGTAAATAAGGTAACAAAGACTATTATTAAAAATTATTTCATACAATAACATTTTAAACGTTGTTATATTGACAACTAAATATACGGGATGCGAGATAATTAGTAAGCCCCTATTCCTAACAGGTCAACCCTTTCTTTTATTAACTAGTAGTCAGAAATAAATCATTTAACATTTGTCTGTTTTTTATATTACCTATGTTTAATTGGGCATGACAGCTGATTAGTAGTTTATCTTTATCTATGAAATTCAGTGTTAACCATTAACGAGAAACCCATTAATCAATTTTATTAATACGAGATATAAAGTTAGTTATTTATTTAAAGCTTACTACTATTATTTTGTATATTTTTTAAACAGATAGGTAAGAAGAAAAAAAAATTAACTAGGCTAGAAGACCTACACTAATATTTTTATTTCTTCCAAAGTACTCATCACGATTTTGCTCCATGAATTCAGGTATTTGATAATAAGTAAAATATTAGTAGAATCATTTTATTTTTACTCATAGCCTTAGTTGATGATGATTATAACGAACATTAATAATTAATAAATATTACAGTCAAATGACATATATTTTTACTGTTTAATAGGAATTTTTTGGTGCAATCAATCTAAACCCTTAAACTATAATAAACTACCTGATAACCATCAGTAAAGTGTTGAGCTTATGGTGGATTAAATAACATCTATTTTACAAAATATTTCGACTTCGCGCGTTTGTATTGGGTTATCAATCATATAAGAGTGAGCGACCAGTAGCATTTACCTGTGTTACTAAAGTTAAGCCTTCTGGATTGATTCAGCATCCGGCCCGGAGGACCCAAAGCTTATCCATTGGACATTGTCATGCAGGGACCGCGCTACGGCAATGTGGAATACAGATGCCACGTCTCCTCAAGTGACACCTTCCTGTTGACGTCTCTTCGTATGTCCTGACGCCAGGATATTACAAAGGATGGTTTAAGGATAATAGATAGGACATGTATAGAATACACTGTCCTCGCAGATGGCTCTTCTTGTAACTCGAGAGAGTTGCATGAAGAGCCATGAGCGTCGTGGTGGTGCTCAGATACGCAAATCATCCTGGTTAATGAAATCTAGCATGAGATAACGATATTTCCTCTTCTGGGTGGTCATTAAGGTTGACATTCACGGTTTAGTGGCTAAACAGTTTAATGCTTGATGATATTACCTCAGTAGTGAAGTTATTTAATATCTTATGGCGTTATCTAAGATATTAATGCCGTTCTTGTAAAAAATGTTTAACATTCATGAGATGAATAGCATTTTCTTGAACTTGGATGATTGATAAGTATTTCCTTCAGAAAAACATCATGTTTTAGTTAAAGTTATTTATTCTTGTAAAGAAGCTTTATGAAAAGCTTGAAAGAATATATTGACAGAGTTGTTTCATATAAAAAACTTTAGAGGTTGTTCTATTTTTGAATCATGAGCTACTTAAAAACAGCTGAAAGCGTGGATCATAGCTTACTGAATAATTAATTTTATGGTTACTTTTGAAACTTGAAGTTCCATTAATATTGACAGCTCAGCCATCGCTATCTCTTACGAGGAATGTTATCATTCCTGATCCTTGATATTGGTTACGCGGTTCCTTATTTTGTTTGGTTTCCAGATTATCCGGCTTGGGGTCCCTACTTGAATGAAGGGTTGCATTCCTTCCGTTCGTCATTCTTGTAAAACTCCGATGCCAAGTTCCTTGGGATGGAAAGTTATTGAATGTGTTAAACAGGCTAGGGTTTTTAATTGTTTTCAAAGCAAGTAGTTTTTAATCCTAGTTTGGATGTTGCGTATTAATTATATTCCTTAGAGAATTACCCGAAAAAACATGATTACATTTTATCCAGGAACACCTTTGCTTTCTCTTCGTTAATGCATCAATGTACCTAATTAATAATGCCTTAGTTCCGGATTGGTCTATAAATCTTTATCTTTAGTTTTATAGCTTTTTCGCATGCAGCGTTACTCAATCTGATTAGCGATATTTTTAGGTTGATTGATATCCAACGTCACATCGAAAAATGCCACGTTCACCCTCTACCACTGTGAAAAAAAAAATTAGAACCAATTATTGCCAATAAAAGAATTTATGCTAATTTAAAAACTTTATTTTTTTGTTAACTATGTAGGTTACATAGATGAAATTAAAACACATTTTCATCGAATAATTTTGAAACCATTTTTCTTATTGATAAAATATATTTTGTGAAATAATATAAAAAATCTGGTGCGTGCGCGCAACACACAACTTTCACTTACCAACTTACTTAGATTAGAAATTGACGTGTTTTGCTAAATATCATTTCCCAAAGTCACACATTTTTCTACATTCATATCTTATTTTTGTTAATCGTTAAACACGTTTTTGAGTAAATAAAAAACCCGTGAAAATGATACAAAATTTATTAAGTATAGTGCCCCCTTCGGTTGATCAATTTTGATGAAATGTTGGCTATCACATATTTGGCATATAAATACATCAAATAAAAAGTTTGATCAAAATCTTTAAAACCGTTTTTGAGTAAATAAAAAAAACACGTGAAAATGATACAAAATTTATTAAGTATAGTGCCCCCTTCGGTTGATCAATTTTGATGAAATGTTGGCTATCACATATTTGGCATATACATACATCAAATACCCAGTTTGATCAAAATCTTTAAAGCCGTTTTTGAGTAAATAAAAAAACACGTGAAAATGTTACATAATTATTAAGTAAAGTCCCCCCTCCGGTTAATCAATTTTGATGAAATTTTTACAGTCGTATCTCGGGCATATTAATACATCAAATTCTAGGTTTAATCAAAATCGTTAGAGCCGTTTTTGAGAAAATCGAAAAAAACGTAAAAAGTTATTAAGTAAAGTACCCCCTCCCTTTAAGTAATTTTGATGAAATTTATGCTGTCACATCGCGGGCATATACCTACACTAAATACCAAATTTCAGGATCGCACGGTTTATAGTTTTTGAGCTAGTCTGTTCACACACACACACACACACACACACACACACACACACACACACACACACACACACACACACACACAGACACACACACATACAGACCATTTCGCGGGACTTGGTCATTTCGACTCAGGGGACCCCAAAACGTGTATTTCCGTTGAAAACCGGAAGTCGAAATTTTTCACGATCGCAATACTTCCACTTACTATATACTTCATATATAGGTAAGTGAAAGTAAAAAGTAAAGCCTGATAGAAATTTTATTTTTTTATTTTTCGCCAAATCTATGCTCATCTGTTTGATGTTATTTTTTTTCTAGTAGGGTAATATATATTATAAATAAAAACAAAATGGCTGTAAAATTATTGGATAAAAATGGGTTTTAATATCATCCATTTTAACTATATAATTTACAAAATAAAAGCTTTTAAATTATCATAAATTCTTTTATTGGCAATAATCGGTTTTTACAGCTCTACCACTGTGAAGGGGTTTCTGAAGGGGGCTAAAACGCCATGATAGAATTTGATCGATTAAATGAATTTCATCGGCGATATGTATCGATTTCAAGATTTAAATCCCTATAATTGAACATTCAATATATATTTCCGACCTCTAATTAGACTGAATTATAGAATATACTTCTAATTGATTCCTGAAAAGTAGGATACTTTTAATTTAATTTTTTGGATTTTTTTTTTCTTCGGACAATATTTATTTAAAAATCTTTCATTAGGAGCGAATGTCTCAAAACGACACACACGTATATATAATCAGCAGAAAGCGCAATCGATAATATTACTGACTCATTTCATTCTCTGTATCTAATGAGCTATTTTATTTAAATTAAAGTGAAGGAAGGATTCATATAAATGTTGATATGAAATACCTGGAGTGATGATATTTATGTATATACTTTTTTTTCTTAACGATAAAGGAAATCCTACGCTCATTAATGAAAAAAGAATTATTCGAATATCGCCATTTGGTCAGGGGTTGATTTTCGGTCACTGAATAATAAAATTTTCAAAGTGGGTGACGGCTCATTTAAAAAAAAAGTTTAATCCTTAAGAATAACAGGCATTCTTTTTGTATTATAATCCATAGACCAGTCAGTCGCTTCGTATTGAATGTTTAATACAAGACATTCTTGTTCTGTCATCAAGATAGAATTTATGGTAATTTGAGTATGTATTTTTATATCACGATATCGACATTATGTAGCTTTTGCAAGAGTTTGGTACCATTAAAGGTCTCTGCAAGAATGGCTGGAAGACCCGGAGGATACTGGAAGTAGACAGAGGCCTGGATATCGACCTGGAAGGGCTGAGATATCCCAGATCCCGGTTTGACGAGGAGGCTGCTCGACATAAATAACCCTTCTGTCCGGCGGAGCTTACTCCCGCTGATATTTATCGTTCCCTCAGTCATAAAGTCTCCTCACTCGTCTTTTTTATCCGGCCTCCCTAGCCTCCTCCCGTCCTCCCTCCTCGGCTTCCCTCCCAACACAAACACTACTATTCGGATCCTTGTTCTATACAGGCTTCTGTGAGCTGGGTCCATTCTAAAACCATCCGACAATGTAATGAATAAAACAAAAAGAAAACGATTATTCATGTCGGAGGTATTCATGATTAGTTTCTCCTCCATTCTCTCTGTGCTTCTCAATGTTTAATAAAGATTTTAATAGCATTTGTCCATTATTGGTTCGCTGATTGGCCAGCTTTACCCGTAAATGTTCGACAAGTAACTGCATAAGGAATATAAATCGTATATTAAGTCGGAACATCTCATTTTCAATAGTTAATTTCCACTGCGATTGTTATACGCTATTTATGTTCCAAAACTGGCAGCTATAAAAGCTGTCTGTTATCCTCTCTTGAAAAGTTATAACTAAATATCAAAGAGTTTAGAAACTCAAACCGTTCAAAGTAACTGCTAATTAGAATGCTAATGGAATCTCTGTTTCATGCAATGGACTAACTCTTATTTAGAGATCCGTTATTGTATATGTATCTTATGATTTAATATTCTACATTAATTTTTCTTAAATTAATTTGACACTCGTGAAAAATAGTTTTAGGAGAACATCCTTAACTTAAAGGATGTCTTTTTTCGCATGAAGGAACGATTTTGACATGGCAACATACTTGTATGCTTCAGTCAACTCCTCGACGCCTTCCTCCCTCAGAATCGATTCTTCTATCGACTTGCCCTCCGGCAGAAGGAGGAAGCGGCGGCCATGATGCCCACTGGCGGGTGTAGCCAATAAATCTTCCAATGTAGCGTATTAAAAATGAATAAAGGAATAGAGGCTGGACAAGATGACTTGAACGAGCCTTTCCGAAGGCCGTTAGTGACTTCCTCCATAAATCCAGGCGGCACTGTTTCTGTTAATAAAATCGCTTGACAACTACTCTCATCCGCCCTCTCCTGGTGCACTCTGTCAATTGTTTCAATTGGTCTTGTCCCTACATTAGCCAATGTCTTATGTCTTTTTGTTCCAGTGACAGGTATCTTGACAATAGTGCTGCTACTCTATCTATCTCAGAGTCTTGGAAAATTTTAACTGTATTGTTATGAGTCTTTAAATAAAAAAAAATTGATCATTTGATATGATATGAAGGGAGTAATATGTCAAAATATCCTGAGACAACTTTTGAGGTCCCCTCACATAGGGGATTGATCGTGAAAAAGGATTAATTATCAGTCTAATATATTTTTAAAAATATGATAATAATATGAGAATCTATTTTTGAATATTATTTCTCATATGTGTTTTCGGTACAGCATTTCTTATTTCTTAACTGGTCAGATCCAAGATCTTAATATAGCTATAGAAAAAAAAAATCTTGGAATTATTTTTATCTAAGTTGTTTTTACTTAATCTGATCAGGCAGATATGGTGAATCTTCCTAATTCCTGGTAAATCTCTTTCATTTTTCAGGGTGAATTTAAGAGTAATCTGATTCAGTTTAATGTTTTAAGTGTCAGTTAGTCAGGTGTTCTTTGAATAAGCACTCAATGTGTATATACCGGTCTAATAAACACAGCTTCGTTTTACAACTGATAAATTAATTATATCCTATCTCAGACTATGCCTTTAAAGGCATATTTTTTATCAGGTCAAATCCTTGTTTATCAAGTAATATACTCTAGCATCGTATTTAAAGTTCATCTGATTTTCTTGTGGTGTTTAGTTTTGATGTCAGTGAGAATTTTCGGTTAAAAAATATCACCAAAATCTTTAACTTTATATCTCTTACTCACGTAGTTTAAGCATACGTGGGTTTCATATTGCTTGATAATAGACTTTCTTGTTCCGGTTTTTATTATTTATCTAAATGTGTTGCTAAAATACTTACTAGTTTGAAATTCATAAATTGTTTACTTGAAAAAAAAAACCCATTAAATAGTGTTATTTCTTCTAGGGGGGCGCAGCTGCCTTCCCCCTGCCCTTCGCTGGGTACGCCCAAGATATGCCAATTGACTACATAATATGAGAATTTTTACAACTTTTGACAAAGCTATCTCGATTAACTCAAGATTAATAACTTCAAGGCTTTGGAAAAAATCAGCAAAAGCTTTTTAACAGAACTGATATCAACTATATAAATGCCATTATCCCCTCTACATATAACTTAGTAAATTTTCGTTTTTTAGTCCTTAGGACAAATCGCTTATGCAGGTATACCCTGTAATCAACCTCTTAGTATAAATAATGTTAACTTCCTTTAAAGCATTACGTTATATTACGATTCTGACAAGAACGCACATTCGGATTACATACAGGAATAGTTGGCAGCCCACGAAAATGAATTAAAAAATCCTGTTATTCTTGGATTAGCAGAGGGCTAGTTAGTGAATCGTGCGTGTCCGTTCGGATTGAGCCGTCGGGGACAGACGGACAGAATAGCTGAGAGAAATGAATACGAGACGTGATCCTACATTTTGGGCGAAAGCGCAAAGAAAACCCCGGTGGGTACAACAAAGCCATTGTGGGGACGCACAAAGGGCAGCGGTGTGTCCTCCGCCATCTCACATCTCCGTCTCTCTTCTGCTCTTTATGGGGATACATCCCGGCTCTTTATTGTTCTGTATTATATTCTTATAAAGCCGTCATAATTATTTGCACTCCTTTATTTGTTCGTATGTAGGCCTTATATATATAAAAAAAGTAGAAAGATACCTGATATTTTTATTTTTTATAACTACATAGAAGGTATCACTAGACATGAAAAAAAGAAAGAGGGCAGAGCATTGTAAAATGTTCAGTTTTAATCACAATTTTCAAGTGCTGATCTAAAAATGAGTTTTATGTTTAAACTCAAAAAAAAAAAGTAAAATAACTTGCATGGCCATCATGAACTAGGTCTTATATCGTACATAGGTCTTAGCTATGGTTTAAGAATTTCTTTTTTCCTTAATAACTGGGACCTAAGGCAGTCCGGATAAACTGAAATCATGGATATGGTTGATAAAAGGAAAACAAATCTTCAAATAAGAATATTTTATTTTTTTAGAATAAAATAAACATGTCAAAACGATTTGAATTTTTGAGAAAAAAAAAATAAAGAGGTTTAAACATATTAAAAAGAAACAATGAAAAAATCATGGAATTGTAATTAAAAGTTTCTCGTTTCAATTTTTTAAATGAAAAATGTAAACTTTATAAATATTCTTTATAATGTACTTTGAGTATGCAGGAGTATTTGAATATATATATGAGAATAGAAACGCATTGGACAAGTTTAATTTCTAAATCAGATTTTTTCCATTACTTCAAATAACACCTAGTAGCTGTAAGTTAATATTCATCGGTGGAGAGTTTTAATAAAATCCTTAATAAACCAAGCACAAATGTATTGAGCAACATAGTAAGTACAGGATGGAAAAAGAAATGAATCTGAATGAAATACATAAATATAACATTAAAATATCTTTCCTAATCGATGATTTTTATTTTCTGATCAATATTTATTTTTTTATCCTAATTTGGTTATTATTATTTTTGTAAAAGCTTACCACTCAGTAATTGATAATTATTTTGAATTCAAATCAGCAAATATCGAAGATCGATTTAAATTTAGTACACACGGACTTAATTACCAACTAACATCACACACATATGAACCCTCTATTCTGGCTTTTATATCACATTCCCCGGACTTATTAATTGCATGGCCACGACGGACATGCCTTAGATGAGGCGACTGAAAAGGAGTTGGATGAGAGACCTCCTCTCCTGAAACAAGACCGGAATGATGTTGCTGCCGATGGGCACTTCTTCCCTCATACCACAATAAAGCAGTATATATCTCATTGAAATGTAGGATCACGTCTCGTATTCATTTCTCTCAGCTATTCTGTCCGTCTGTCTCCGACGGCTCAATCCGAACGGACACGCACGATTCACTAACTAGCCCTCTGCTAATCCAAGAATAACAGGATTTTATAATTCATTTGTGTGGGCTGCCAACTATTCTCGTATATTATCCGAATGGGAAGTCTCGTCAGAATCATAATAAAACATTACGCTTTAAAGGAAGTCAACAATATGTACACTAAGAGGTTGATTACAGGGTATACCAGCATTAGCGATATGTCATGAGGATTAAAAAATGGAAAATGTACCAAGTTATAAGTAGAGGAGATGATACATTGGTATACATTGTTGATATCAGTTCTGTTAAAAACCTTTTGCTGATTTTTTCGAAGCCTTGAAGTAACTAATTTTGAATATATCGAAAAAACTAATCTTGAGTTAGTCGAGATAGCCTTGTCAAAAGTGGTAAAAATTGTCATATGATGTAGTCAATTGGCACATCTTGGGCGTACCCAACGAAAGGCAGGGGGAAGAGAGCTGCACTAATTACTTTTGAAGTAAACAATTTTTGTAACTAATAAATCACAGCTATAACCATATGTATAAGTAAGCGTGTATGTATATATATATATATACGGATGGTGGGATGTACGGATGGGATGGCCGAGTGGGCAAACGCGTTAGAAAATATGCGTTGCCCAGGGCAACGTCTGTTTGGAAATACGAAGATAGCAAGTTCAAAACCCGGAGCCAGGGGAAAAATTTAATCATACTCGGCATGAATTCATTCACCCTCTTCCCTGGCCCGGGAAACCTCGTATAGCCTACAAGGCGAGGAAGGGGAGGAACAAAAAAAAAAAAAAATAGGATATAGGAAGCCAACGATAATTAGTTACGAGGTTGGTAACAGGGCATACCTGCGTTAGCGATTTGTCATGAAGATTAAAAAAGGGAAATTTATTTATATATATACAGACATAGTCATGTTAAATATCCAAACAATTCTTTTATTCTTCTTTTTTTCTCGTTATTACGGTAATGAAAACAACTCACTAAATAACAGTCGTTAATGAGCAACAAAGAGGCCAGCAGACACGACCGTGAAGCCCCGCTGTCAATCCAAGGAGGGACGTTATAAATTTTCTGATAGGTTTTATTACGGCAAACAATAGTTTTATTACGAGAGTAGGAGAGCGGGAAGATGGCCTGTCAGGGCTGAAGAGAATTGCCTGAATTGCATGAGTGATGGCCTGCCATTAAATGCTAACATCTCGGACAATTGGCCTCAATGGGCATTAACTCATGGTTAGACCTGTCCTCCGCTCCTTTTACTCTCGATGGACTCTTCTTGTATTAATTGGTCCCTCACGACGAAGGAGGATAACTCAATGATTCTCGTCAGCTACTGATCGATGTTACCAATCTCTAGTGATATGGGTTGTGGATCGAAGTAATTCTATCAGTGTGCTTCCTGTATCTTTTGGGAATAACTCGATAGTTTGAAGTTTTTGAAGCCAATAAGAACTGTAATTAATATGAGATCATTCAAACGAATACTGTGTACAATATTTACAAATTTTAATATCTCTGAAGATTTTCACAAAATTTTAACTGCTTTAACTTATCAAGGCATTTTTTTTTTCTTCTGTCTTTTGTAATTTTATATATATATTTTTCTAATTTGGTTATTGTTTAGATTGATGCTTCTGCAGGAATGGATCTTAACATAGGTATTCCTGAATGCCCTTGAGTGTTGCATATTGCATTATTTTTTTTCAATTAAAAAGAAATTGCTAATGCTCCTAATGTACTTTGATTGTTCAGGCAAGTTAGGTTTTAATAATAAAAACCTTTCGCTTCCCTGATGAAGAAAGTATGGCTGGTGCTCAATGCTCTTAGTTTTGTTGGTTAATGTATTAAAAGGTTTTAAATAATAAAATAATAGCATAAAATGTATTTTACATAAAGTTTACCTTTGAAGTTAATAAAAATATTAGCATAATTAATAAGATGAACAAATAACATGAATGAAAGGAAATAAATAAAGAAAATTCTCTGATATTTTAGAGCTTAAACAATAATTTATTAAATACAAATAATTTATTAAATAAGAATGAAACTTAAATGATTGAATGAAAATGAAATACAACTTATAAACTATTATAGACAAAAATATGCTTTAATCGAATGGCCATTGATGATCTATAGAGTAGAGTAATAAACAAATGATTAATAACTATAATACAAAGATATATATAATAACTGAATGTTAAAAGGTAAAGGTCAATGTTCAGAAAATATTATTTAAATTTGAAGATTAAACACAATGTAATGTTTATACATTATTTAAAAAAATAATGATGGAAGTATTTTACTTAAAAGGTCCATCCCGCTGGGAACTTAATCTTCCTCTTCGCTCGTCTTCTAAAATAATGTTTGCAAATGTGCACAATACACAACTGAACCCCCTGGGTGAACGAGAATGTAATAAATGTTTTTAAAGAATGTTTTAAGCGTGAGGTGTAATGCTTACTCGGCTGGCGAGAATCAACAGCTGACTGACTTGGTGAAGCGTCTTTTGTTTGTCTCAGAGCGTCTTCGACCAATCAAAAACGCCCACACACATTACACTAAACTAATGCTAATTAAATACTTAATAGCGATTGGTATGATATTCAATGTTAAATTTGATTAATAATTTAACGACAATATATTAATTACTTAATTTACAACATATTAATTATTGAATTTAGAATTAATTTAAAAATGCTGAACTAAAAATTAAATTAAAGAATTATATAAAATGACAAATGGGTTCTCTGAACATCGATTTATAGCAACAGATCAGCATAAATAAATTTAGAATCTTTAAAAAAATGTATAATATAGAAGGCTATACTGTTATATACGTAGGTATACATATTGGGTTAATATGCATAATAATGTACCAAAATTATTTTCTTTTTCTAACGAAAATAAATGTGATTGTCATAAATCGTTATACCTAAATATAAATGCATTATGAACTCGTAGCCCCTAAAATGTTTCGTTTTTCATTATAATATTTAAAATAATAAATACTCTTGATTAAATTAAAATATATATCAAAGTATATACAATACAATATACGTACCTTTAAACGGAACAGATTATATTTTTGTTAGAGACGTGAATTAACTGCCTAAATTAGCAATGAAATCAATATTTAGCTATTAACAAATATTTTAGTTCACATGGAGAATGGACTCATTCACAAACTCAAATAAACATGTACGGTATAACTTTGGTTATCGGATAATCGAGGGTCTACTCTACTTTAATTTCACAGATATCTACCTGCATGTAGTATATATCCCTGCCACTATTCTTGCCTTAACATGTTTATTAGAATGTTAATAGCTTTTATTCTCTAATAATTCTAACTTGTGATTGTTCAAAATTCACAACTTGTTAGCAGATGTTATATTTCCCACTAACTTGTACAACCGTTCTATTATTGGTTGAACATCCTCGACAGCAGCAATAAAACGACGCTGATTCGTGTCCTGCCTGAAGGATTCGGGCACAGATTGTTTTTGCTCAGTGTTTTCACGTTTGATGAAACTGACAAAGGCAGGAAGCGGTAAGGCAGAATGCCAATGGATTACCAGCCACATCTGCTTAGATCATCTCCCGCTGATCGGCTCAGCCCTTGGGGTATTGGGATGCATCGATTATATATCTCGAAATCGATTTATTGTTAATTGTTAAATCATCTTGTAGAAGACGGAAAATATCATTGCTCATAAGTGTAATAATATACTCGATGATAAGTACCAAGGCCTTGATTGATTGATAAAATTTTTATTTAAAAAAAATGCAATTTAATTCGGCAATGCAAGCATAATACTCCAAGTCGTCTGATTTTATAATTCTCTATGTACTTGTTGAATATTTCATTTAGTTCCCATGAAACAAATAATTCTCATTAAATGAACAGAACATCTTTTATTATAACGCATTGGTTTGTCATTAAAAGGGTGCATGCCTGAGCTCGAGGTGTTTTACGAGTATGAGTTGACGGAATGTTTTTCATTTTTCTCCTGTATTTGTTTACTTGATTTTTTCATATATCATATTTAGCCATTTCCTATTTTTAGGCGTGATGAGAGACAGTTAATTTCTCAATATAAACTAAAACAAAGGTACTTTATAGGAAAAAAAAAAAGGTCCCTTGCCCATTTAAGCCCCCTCAGGAATTTTAATGCTGATAAAACTTACCTGATATTATTGAACACCTAATTTTCATTAAACATGACAAATTTGATCAAAATCATTAAAGCATTTTTTGAGATAATCGAAAAAACGTAAAAATTGGAAAAAAAGTGCCCCTTCCAATTAATCAATTTTGATGAAATTTTTACTGTCGCATCGCGGGCATATAGATACACCAAATACCGAGTTTAATCAAAATCGTTAGAGCCGTTTTTGAGAAAATCGAAAAAAACCTAAAAATTAGACAAAATTCTTTAACTAAAGTACCCCCTCTGTTTGACCAATTTTGATGAAATTTTCGCTGTCACATCGCGGGCATATACATACACTAAATACCCAATTTCAGGTTCGCACGGTTAATAGTTTTTGAGGTAGTCTGTTCACACACACACACACACACACACACACAGACCATTTCACGGGACTTGGTTATTTCGACTCAGGGGATCCCAAAACGTGTATTTCCGTTGAAAACCGGAAGTCGAAATTTTTCACGATCGCAATACTTCCACTTACTATATATTTCATATATAGGTAAGTGAAAGTAAAAAACTATCTTTACTAATGAAATTATTCCAAATCCTTTTTTTTAAATTTAGCATGTTGTTTTTCATTTTATTAGGAATGTGCATATTTAGGAAAGCATGCGAAATTAATCCCTCTTCGAATAATTTATTTTATGTTATCCATATTTTTATTAATTAAATCCGATGTCATTTTATTTTCATTTAACGTATAATATAATGTTTTCCATTTTTACCAGCTCTGCAACGAATGATAACGTATAAGTCAGTAGCGTATATTTTCTTTGGGTGGAGGGCAGTTGGTGATAGCCAGGGGGTCCGACTTATCATGATGATCTTTATGGGGTTCTGGAGCAGCTACAAAGACTACTGATTAACTAAGCTTTTTACTTGTCTTTTGTAATCGGTTTTCCATAATTCATTGAAATAATTTTATCATAATAATTTTCATAATTCCTAAGAGGGGTGTGGGATCGGAATTCCCAACCCTTTATATACGCCCATGAAATAATAGGCAATGCCTGAATATGTTTATAATTCAAAGAATCATTTTATTATGGAAATTTATTACTCTACAAAGTTTACTAGAATAATTCACGGTGAATACCCAAAATCGGCATATATAAATGGAAATACTTTCCATTACTATGCACCATAGGATCAGAATAACAGAAAAATCTAAATGTCTTACACATAAATTTGATTCGATTTTTGACAGGAATGTCGTTTTTTGTCATGAATTTTGTAAAAGTTAAATTTCAAAATGGTATGAAATCATTAATTTTTTTTAAATCAAATAGTCTTACCTTACGTTAAAAAAAAAAAAATGCAGCAATTGATTTCTTGTAATTGTTCACTTTATGTTTTTATTTTACGGTATATCTTAACTCGCTGTGTTAGCTAGTGAGTGAGCCGGCCAGGCTTCACTCAGGGAGTTTTACAGTAGTTTTGATTACAAAAAAACTTTAAAATATATAATAAAAGGGAAAAAAAAAGACCAAAATTAACCATGATCAGGACAAAGTGACTACCTTAGTGAAACTTCGGTTTAACTTGGTTTTTGTAGTAACATTCGAGATCTGCAGTCTCCCCAAATAAGGTACCTAAGCCCTTTATGGGAGGTCGAAAAGGCGACCTGAAAAATTAATTTTGCTGCAAATTTGTAGAGTTATGTCGAGTTTTTGATAGTTTCTGAATCCAATGAAACCATTCCATGACGAGACGGTTAACAGATAATAATTGAGATAGTTAAAAAATCTTTTTTCAAAAAAAAGAAATTTTGATTACATCTTAGGCACCAACTAATATACTCGAGTACTTCGGCACGCACCCCTACCAGATCCTCGATGGATTAGCATTGCCCAAGATGATCCAAAGTTACATTGTACCAGAAGTCCAGAAGATCCTTCTTACGAATCCAAATCCGGGATCCGTATTACAAAAGAGTCACTTTCGTCGGGGATGTTGTCACAGGACCTCTTTCTTGTTTCTCCTCACAAGAATGCCTTCATTGTCGTCTCTTGCGTCGACCTCCTCGGATTAAAAGGTTCCGGTGAAAATTCCTTGAGGTATATATATCGAATACTCGCCTTCATAGATCACAAAAGATGCCGTGAATGGGCCTTATGTAAATGAAAGTAAACGCTTTGCATAGCTTCAAAGGGGAACCAGCCGACTATCAACACAGTTTAATTATTACGGTGGGTTGAGGAATTTCGTTAATTTTTACTCCATTGAAATATTCTTGCATAAATTTGCGTTTATAGGGTACCGTAACCAGCTTGATACGGTGGTGGTTTTGAAGGAGTCGTAACTCTCTGTTTCTATTATGTTGCAGACATGTAAATGGATGTAGTAGTTGGTTTGATGAATATTTAGATGGATGAATTTAGCATATAATAAATCAAACATTCGAATATCTCGCATTTTTTTTTTTTTAAAAAAAGTGGTCAATCAGCAATTTAAAAAATAAAATTTTCACCTAATTTAAATTTTAGGAAAATTCAACAGTTTGTGTAATGCATATGTTATTTACATCTAGTAGGTGAATATATTTTGGAATTCTCAATGGGCATATTGTAGGTGATATCGAACTCTCTTATAATTCATATTATTAGGAGAACCGTTTGAATGATAAAGTTTTACAGCCCTTTATTTATAGTTGAAATGATGGGGCTGTTTGGAATATCTTTCTTCTTTTTAAAATCCGATATACACACCATCGTTTCGTTTTAAATTTGATAAATAGATATCTAGGTTAAATGTGCATACTAGTTATGCCAAAACCACAAAAGGAAACAAAATTAAATCGGTTATGAGTCAAAGAATGAGCAACTCGTCTTTTTAAAAATAAAATAGTCTATTTTAACCGAATCATCCTTGATAAAAAGTATGGAAAATCAATATTTAAACAAATCAAAGGGGTCACCTGTGGTGTAATGCCTAGCATAGCAACTTGCGATACTGCCGCCAGGTAGCTCTGGGATATTTTAAAGGATGTTAAAAAATCTTTGGTTATGCCGTCGTCTTTCGGATGGGTTGTTAAATAGAGTTGCCAAAACTGTGCGACGTCAGCAACTCGTTAAAGATCATTATCCTAATTATACCTGGATAGGCCACATTTAGGCCTTCCACTGTAGCATCCTCCGATTAGC
Organism: Aelia acuminata; assembly: GCA_911387785.2. Lineage (NCBI taxonomy): Eukaryota > Metazoa > Arthropoda > Insecta > Hemiptera > Pentatomidae > Aelia > Aelia acuminata. The sequence goes on along the minus strand of OU426983.1, from coordinate 73,007,254 downwards.
CCTAGTGGCATGAAGGGAAGCTAAACAAAACAAACTGCAACAAATAAAAGCCGATTTCATGTATCAATACTTCATTAATCGTAGTTTATGTAATGATTTATAAGACTTTACAAGTTCACTTAACAAAGCCCCTCTTCTATCTAAGTGCACAATAATACAATGAATTGTATATTGTGTTACATCATTCATCGAAAGCTCCTCATTCTGCAATGACTTTCCTTCAATATTCCAGACTACTGCAAATCCAAATTATTATTTAGTATCCTTAATTAACCTCCAAATTTATAAAGAATTATTCTTTATATACGTGTGTGTGTGTGTATTTTTATATATGCATAAACACTTTTAGAGACGCCCTAGTTAGAGATAACTTTTGAGCTCCTAAGAAGACGCAGATACTGGACAGTGGAGATTGAAGGAATGACGGACAGCATAAAGCATGGCAATTTTCTACAGGCTGCCCCTCAAAGGGCCGACCCTTGCCCAGTTGTTAGCCCTTTCATATGGATATCTCAGGCCCTTAGCTCCCTATCAACTCGGCGCGTTCCTCGTTTAAACTGTTCGCGCATCATGTTTCGTGATGTATCTTCTTTAAAAATAATTGAAGACAAACGGTCGAGGGTTTCTTACAAATAAGCGAATATACATAACATTTATCTTGTAAGGTTGTCTTCGATAGATATATATAATAAGTCACAGACATTTTATTTTTCCTCACACAATAAAAACCATTTCATATCTTGTTCATCGATTCTTTAAGAGTACAGAAGTATATATATTGCATTTAAAGTCCAAATATTTTTTTTTTAGTTTATTTTGTGATTAACAATAATTTATTCTATGCTCTTCTTGGATTTAATTCATATTTATAGGTTACGTGCTTTTTATTAATTTAGTCTATTTGTGAAGAAAAAAAAAATTTTAAACATTCATTGAATTATCTTCAAGAAATCAAGTTGAAAAATTAAAATATATATAATATTAATATATATATTATATTATTAAAATATATTTTATTTTGAATCTTTACTAATTTCATACAGCATTATTAAAATACTTGTAATAAACAAAATATTGGATACTATAATATTGGACGATAATATTGGATTGGATACCCATATTATATTGGAACTAAAATATTAAATTTATTATTATATGCATAATTTATTATATGAATTAAATCCAAGATAGCAAAGAGCCTAAACAAGAATTTGTCAATTTAGAAAATTTCTGAATTGATACCCCCATATTTTGACCATTTATAACCATCTCCCACTACTAGGATTTTACATTTAATTAAACATTTGGATTCTCGCATTATTTTTTTTTATTTTTATTTAAATAATATTCACGGGTTCATCCATTTCTAATTTCTTCAAACAAGATCTCTCTCTCTCTTTTTATTTCTCCTCTCTCTATCTCCTCATCTTTTCCAACTTTATTTAGTTTTACTTTAATATTTTTATTTTATACATTAATTTTATTGTTGTTACCTTCGCTTCATGTTTATATTTCTCTTACTTCTTAGACCTAAAGATGGGTTTGGCGATTTGCCTGAAACCTTGAATACGAAATACATAGTATAAAGTTAATATTTAATCTAGGTACTTACTATTTTACTTTTTAGAATTTATTATTTTTGACTTTTTTTTTTAATTGAAAACAGGTATAATTTCCAATCAAAGTAGTTGTATTTTTTAATAACAACAATTACAGTGCTATTACCAGGAAGAATTTTTTTTTAAATATTAGGGCCTGCAATAGTTATTATTACTAAATACAGTAATTTCGATTAAAAAGAAAAATCATATGATCATGCAATTGTATAAAGAAAATTCACCCATTGCATTAGATTTTCTTTTTCCGGCAAATTATTTATGGTCCCTATGTACAAGCAGAGTGAATACAGGACTGGTGTACACATAGCTGTGACCAGGTTCATTATAACAGGGTCGCATAGGTTTGCGGGGAACAGCAATAAATATAATTCGGGAAGGGGAGTTTGTCGGGGGGTGGGGGGGAGCGAGAATTAATGTCAAATGTTTGACGGGCCAATTGGACTGGTGCAGTTGACACGTCCTGAGTGACACACGACTGCCGGCCCAACCTGTAATGGTCCGCACAAATTAGCAATCCCACCGACACCTCCATAAATATCCCATGTCTTCTTTAGTCTTCTGTCCGGCCTGATTATTTCTCTCTTCAATCGAATTTTGGTCATTTGCCTGGGGGAAAAGTTGTCAAAAGACCATTCTATGAACCAATTTAAAAATAAAAATTAGTAAAATAAAAAACATTATTTATCACATTCATAAAGATTAATTTATAATCCCACTGGATTAGTGGTTAAGTCGAATTTAGTCCGAAATGGTGTAGTGGCTGAAAAGAAGCATGTCGCCCTAAAGATGGGTTTGGCGATTTGCCTGAAACCTTGAATATTAAATGCATATATAAATGAAGTTAATATTGTTAGTATTTTTTAAGATATTGTTTTTGCCTTTCTTTTTTAATTGAAAACAGGAATGGTTTCCAATGAACTTACTGTATTTTTTAGTAGTAACAATAACAGCGGTAGTACCATGAAGAAAAGGCATTTATTATTATTATGTATATATTTGAGCCACATCTATTTCTTCGTGTATTTATGTATTTATTACAATTTGTGTTAAATAAGTTATCAGTTGGTGAACAATCGGTCAATTCTAATATCTCATTACTAATAAGATCTTTTCAGTTGGTTTGATATCCGTAAATAGTTGCCACTATTTTGATATATTTGTCAAAATTCAACGATAAGTAATGAAAAACAGAAGTTATACCGAAACCCATCAAACTTAAAAAGCCCTGAAAGTAAGGCAATTAACTTAACCTCGTATTCACTGGGGTGACAGAAATATAATCAAACGTAAAATACAAAATAAAACACATTATTTATCACATTCATTAAGATAAATGTTTTAGTCGTTGAAAGGAAGCATGGATGAAATGTTCTACGTAGTTCTTCAACAATGCTTTTAAATCTAGCAATTTTTAACACCCTTCTAGCAAATTCCAGCATATACTTTTATATACATTGTGCAAGCATAGTAATATGAAGTGGGGCATATGCGATTTTGGGGAGTACATTAGTCAGTTATTGCTTACTACGTGCTTAAATTATGTCGAATGCATTATATGCCATGAAATGCAAATTGCATACATTCTGACTTTAATCTACTAAATCACTCTATCGCAAGGGGTAAGTAATCCATGTAATGGTTTTGTGAGAGGTTTATGCACTTCCCCCATTCAGTTGTAGCGTGTGTGTGCGTTAATCGGACTTAAAAATACTTTTTCTCAACTATATGACCAATTTTCTGGATATAGAAAAATCATCTATACTGCTGAAACGAATAGAGTTTAAAGGATTAAAATTCATTAACAAAAATTAACCTAGCTTTGATAGCTGTGTTTTTATGCTCGGTTGATATTGAACTTTACACTCTATATGAACTTATACCATTTTACCTTAAAGTATGTTGGCACAAAGGTTTTCTTTAGGTTCGTAAATTTAAGTGTTTGTTTAAAAAGTTATATTTTCTTTAACCCTTCACATTCAATGGCGACACCCTTGAAGATAAACCACGTTTTAAGCGCCCATCTGAGTGAAACACTTACTCTACAGAAACTGCAGTTAGACTATTCTTTGGCCTTCTAGGTATACATAACAGGGCGAGTAAAGAGAAAATTCCGTTAAAAGAAATGACACAATTTTTGCCTCATCCTACTTAACAAATTTATTTTTAAATTTCAACACATGGGTTCCCAAATGATTCCCACCAGCCTTGAACATACAAATAAATTTGATTTACAAAAAAATTTTATGGTATTATGATACTTGTAGATGAAAGCAGAGCCTATATTAGCTTTTACTTCCTAAATAAATTCATTTCTGCTAAAAGTGAAATAAAGTTTAAAATGTACTGTATTCATGAATATGAGAAACTATAACTTCTTATTTGATTGAATTTTTTTTCCAACGTTTCATATTCATTCTGAAATCAATCCTTATGTTATCTGTTTTTCAATGAAAAGAAAATATATTTCCCCCCATTTTTACAGTCGTAATTTTGATTGGAGTATTCTTCATTCGCAAAATGATTCGCGGATTGCTTAAATTAGCAATCGATAATACCATTTGTAGTGTGATTGTGACGCATTACCTTCGTAGGAGGGTGTGGTCAGGTTCTATCAATTTCCTTAACATCAATCAAGCTTCTCGGACAAATAAAAAACAGGATAGCAGTCATTTATTTGTATTTCTTTTTTTTCTTTATTTTTTTCATTTTCGAAGAAAAAGTTGATTCAGAGTTTCCCTAGGGATATAGATCCGGTATGCCTGAGCGGAGTGAAGTCAAACTGATATATTAAAAATACGACGGTCATAACTCCTCGACCCACAGCATTCCTCGATCTGAAATGTCTTCGGGGATCCGTCGAAATATTTCCTCACGTCTGACACAGATCGGAATAAATTAGCCCTATAGATAAGGATAAAACCCCCTCACTAATTAGTGGAGAGCTGTCTTGGAGGATGTTGAATTAATGGCATGGCCTGGGAGCTGAAGGATGATTGGTGCCGATGGACATTTTTATACCTGAACCGACCAATGGGCGGGCTCTTTGTACTCTGATTTATCTGATTGGTCTAAAGCTCCGTCATGTCTTTATGGGTCTCCCTTGTCTGCCATATTTCTTCATGTGTGTCCTCCCATTGGTAGATTTGTGGTCTATATCTCGTAACCTGGGTCTTTGTTCACTGGGCATTTGGGGACTTTGATATATTTTATCGGTTTCAATTCCACATAATCCCCTTTGAGAAGATGATCATCAGAAGAATCCTTAATAATAAAATTCTTCAGAATTGTTTATTTTCTTCTTTTTCTTTTCATAAATAATCTTCTTTTTATTTTCCCTTCTCTATTTGAATCCGTTAAAGTAAATTTATAAGGGTTAAAAGCGGTATGATTAGAAATATAATGACCCTCATCTATTTCATTTATATAATTTAATGGTTACAGCTGTATGCATGGCACAACTGATATTTCATCATGATTTAGTCGTATAATATAATCTCTAGTTTATTGTTTTATAGAATGCTTAAATAAAATTTTAGAACATATAAATGATAACATACTATGATGTTAAAAACATCAAAATAAATTTTATCAAGTGCATATATTATTAATGGTTATGATCAAGAAATATTTTCATATATTGTTTCTTTGAAAATTGTAATGTGAAATAAACTTTTTTGTTATCAAAATGGTTATTGAAGTTTTGAGAATAGGGAATGATTTTTACATTTTTGATTTGGACGAACTTTTATTTATTTTTTTATACTGATACTATTTTTAAATTTATTTACGGCTCATTAGACCTAATGAGCGTAGTATGATTCGAAAATGATCAAATTATCATTGAAATATAATTGTCATGGTCAGAATCTTAGTGATTGGAAAGTCGACCTTTTGGTTTGGCACCTCGAGGTTTGGTGCATGCAAATAGAAGAGTTGGCGCCTTCAAAAACTGCTGATAATAACTCAGCTAAGACGTTCTATGTATTATTCATACAAGATTATATATTCTAGGACTGCAGTAACACTTTATAACGTTAGTCTTAATAATTTGTTAATTTTTTGTCCTCCTCTAAGTGGAATTTATGGATACTGACAAGCAGGCAATTTCTACATAAGCACTATAATTATCATGTTTACTCAAGAATTTCAGGACTTGAGTAAATTTTATGATCATATGGAAGTCATAATTTTTTTTTCTTTTCTTTTTTTTTTACTTGCATTTGATATACTTGGTCAATTTTCAGATTGAAAAGGGTTAAGATGAACAACATCTGAATAAATGGAATAGTTTGTTTTTTCTTTCATGTTAAAAACAAAATGTCTTATTTCAACGAAGAGAATAAACGGTATTAATTCAGCTTTATTAAGTTTACACTGTAAATAATTAAGTAACTCGTGTGCCCTTCCGACAAATTCTTACACCTTATTGATTAATTAGATAAATTCCTTTTTCGTTGTATAAACTAATACATGATGAGTATTCAGTAGCCTGTAACTAGGTACCTAAATAACGGTCCGATTATCATTGTGATTTTTTTTTTCTAGGGAATACTGAGACCTTTCAGTTTAGCATTTAATAATAGACAAAGCTTCAATAGTTTTTTAATTATGCACATATTAAGTTCCTTTTTTTAAAACTCTTATACTGGAATTTTCTGGGGATCTGACTATTTTCAATTTCAATCATCAAATATGATAAAATATCAAGAATTTTATAGAGCCGAAAAGAAAAAAAAATAGATATAAGATTTTCTTTTAGTGTTATATTTATATCCCAAAAGCAGCTAATATCAAAAATTGAAATGAACTATTTTTAAAAAATGAATAGATAACCTTTTATAATTTTGCTGATTTCTTATTTCATACCTCTCTGTCAAAAATCAAAGTAAGAAAATACTCTCTATTTAAATATATTTATATGTTTTGTTAAAATTATTTCATAAACTGCGTTGATCTTATAATATTCAAATTTTCGATTTTACCGGTATGTTTTTGAAATTTCTTAAAATGACTTAAGTGCTTTTGTAATTTCCATGGAATGTATAAGTCCACATTACAAAGATGTTTAGTTTATTTAACGGTCATATATGAAAGACCTGTAATATTTTTAAACCTAATACAATCCTAAGAAAAGGATACATTTGGGTATGATTCAATGTCCGAAATGTCATTGTTTCTCTATTGATTTTAACATATTCCTTTCAAGAACATCATCTACTATCCTTGACTAGATCGTCAAATTTTTAACTCACTCCAAGCAACTTTTTTAATTTTGATTTATTGATTTATTATTATTATTATTTTATTTTTTTTACAAGATCGTCACAAATCAAACAGTACTGTTCACAATTCATATTTCTTCCTCCAGCAAAGAAAAATAAAACAAAAGATTCTATAACGATCTGCTAGATATTAAAAAGTTCGTTGGGAGGCTCATTATCTATTCTGAGGAAATTGTATTCTATTTTAAAACACAGCAATCATCTCTTTTGAGTACTTTTAAGGAGTGGGCGGTATAAACTGAATGACATTGCTAGATCAAAATGATATAATAAGAAATAATCATATTTTCTTACTGAATTCCTGTGCAATAATTTTAGAATTTCAACATTAAGAAAATCATCGATGGAATAATGGCGGAAAACGTTTTTCAATTGTTCCAAAAAAGATCTTTTCGTTAAAAGTTCACTTTTTTGTCCCGCCCTACAATCATGATATCATATTAGAGCTCTGCACTAAAACCTCACCACAAGTATTTGATACAAGGAGGGTACTAAAGAGACTATTTGTCAATTGTTGAGGAAGGCTAAATATTAATGGCTACAGAAATTCCGAAGAATCAACAAGTGGTCGCGAGGTGGGGTCGCGCCCGCCAAACTTAATAACAGCGCCCTCAAGTTGCTACTGTAAAGTGGGTTATGTCGTAACTCTATCTGTCTCTTCTAGTCCGACTGTCTGTTCCGTCTTTGTAGTAACAGTAACAATATCAAAATTGTTTTTTTTATATTTTTCTGTTCGGGGATACGCAGAGGATTATTTTACTAAGATATTTTTTTTTTTAGTTATTCACAAGCTAGAAAATATCTAAATTCAGAGGTATTTATCTATCCATCCAAGGATAATGGGAGCCAGAGTTTTGACATTTTTGTTAAACTGATATATATCCTTGCTTTCTCTGTTTCGCAAATTCCCTCTAGTTAAAACTCCATAATAATTAATATCCATAATGCCCTCTAGAAAATTCTTAGACCCTTAGAATGTTGATTCCTCGATTTGCACCTTGCAACTACCTTCTGGGTACCCTTATTGAAAACTTTCATTAATTCCTTATGTGTTACTAGGTATCACTACCATTTATTGTCTCTTCATTTTTAACTATTGATGTTCACTTGTAAACTGAACGCCATCGAAATTTTAAAAAGGTTTAGAAAGAACTAATTACGTTTTTATTCTTTTTTTCTTCCTTTTTTTGTGAATATTTTGGCATTATTTTTTAATTTATTCTGAAAATAATGGAATACCATTTGCATGGGAAACGTTTTTCAATTGTTTGATAAAAGGTTAACAACTCTCATAACTCATTATTACTTTCCCCACTCCACCATGTTGAGAGTTTTAAAGTCCTTGTAACAGTATGTTACAAGAATCACTCAATACAATTAACAATAACGATGAACTATTTGAGGTGCTTGAATTGTAGTGTTATATGAAACCTTGATTTTTTTTTTTTTTTAATCTTTTCAGCAACCCTGGTTTTGGAGTAATCAACTTGATTATGATTATTAGTCTGCGCTCAAATGTTCATTTTCTGCTCAATTCCAAAAATATCACATAACTCAGATTATTATCCTGTTTCGTTTTCCCAATCAACTTCGAAATATTCTGATACAGTTAGTTAAAAATATTTTGCTAATCTAGATTTAAAATTTGATAACAGTTTTCGCAATCCTGCTTCATAACTGTATAACAAAGACATGATATAGCATTAGCGTGTATTAAAACTTATATTTTTTAATTTGAACGGGTTGACATAGAGCATAATACTTTACCCGTTGTGGACCACCAACAATCCGACATTATTGTTGACATCATGATCATATACAACAACAACCTTCAGATCTCTGCCAACTAGAGCAGATCTCGAAGCGAGATACCCTGAGAGAGAGAGAGACATCAGCTGAGACAAGATCGAGGATTGTCATGTTAATAGCCCCTCGACGGGACAAAAAACCTCCACTCCATTTGCAAGTCATGGGCGATTGGTCCGCTCTTCCTACGAGCTGGCCAATCATGTGCAACAGTTGCCTGACCTGATGCGCTCCTCCACTTCTTTGACCTCTTCAAAAATTACTCTTTTGATATAAACTCAACAGCAAAAAAAACCGGACACTCACATTATCCCTCATAATTCCAGTAAATTCTATTTGATTTTTAATTTGTGGTTAGGGTTATTTTCTTTATAGGTCACTTCAACAAAATCTACCAAAATTTTAAAAAAATGTATTAATAATTGTGTATAATAAACGAAAATAATGTTTTTTCACTTTTTCAGAAGCTCATAAGTATTCATTTTTTAAACGTTTATTAAAGGTACGGCCTCCTAACATCTAGTATTGCCCACTCTTGCACGGGTAAGTGCTCTCATCCTTTTAGGCATAGAAGAAATCAAATTTTGGATTAGTTCCTCTGGCCCCCTTTTTAGCTTATTAGTTCTCTCCATCCCATTCTTCTCAAAGAACAATTTTGAGCTCATTTACATTGAGCTACATGGTAATACATGAGCTCATTACGAGGGGGTGGATGACTATTCCTAACACGTCTTCCTAAATTATCCCACAAATGTTCTATTGGATTCATAACGGGAGATCGTGCAGGCCAGTCCAAAACTGAATTTCCAACTCTCTCAGTATTGAGAAATCAGTCATTTTATTGCTTCCGAAGTCCAGGACAAACTTGAAATGGTGTGGAATACCCGTATTAGCACAGATAATGTACGGCGGAGACTGAGGGAGCAAGGGAGACTGAGGGCTTGCAGCGAGGCGCCCCGAGGTAGGGTGCCTACTCCTGGAAAGACGTAGGAGAGAACGCCGATTATTCGCTGGCCGGCATCTAAATTGGTCTTTCTAGCAATGGGGGCTGTTTTGTTCAGTTTGGTCTGTACCGCTCAGACGGTCGTGACAGAGTGTGGAGACGACCAAGGGAGCGATTCACTCAATACACCCTGCGCGAGTCACAGCCTTTCCAAAGGCAATCAGTTATGGTTTGGGGAGGAATAAATTTCAACGCCCGTACTGAACTGATTTTTATAGAAAATGGGGCACCTGATTGGTGTACCTGACCCAAGTACATTGAGAAAGTACTCATCGAGGCTGCTATCCCATTCGCCCCATTTATTCGTGATCAGTTCATTTTAATGCAGGATGATGCCCTCCCCCATACTGCAAGTATAGTCAGCGAATACTTGGAGCAGATGGGAATTTCAGTTTTGGACTGGCATGCACGATCTCCCGATATGAATCCAATAGAACACTTGTGGGATAATTGAGGGAGACGTGTTAGGAATCGTCATCCACCCCCTAGTAATGTAAATGAGCTCAAAATTGTTCTTCGAGAAGAATGGGATGCTGTGCCAAAGGAACTAATCCAAAATTTGATTTCTTCTAAGCCTAACAGGATGAGAGCACTCACCCGTGCAAGAGTGGGCAATACGAGATGTTAAGAGGTCGTACCTTTAATAAAAGTTTAAAAATGAACACTTATGAGTTTCTGAAATAGTGAAAAAAAATTATTTTTGTAAATTGTACGCAAGTATTAATAATTTTTTTTTTTATTTCTGGTAGATTTTGTTGAAGTGACCTATAAAGAAAGTAACCCTTACCACAAATTAAAAATCAAATAGAATTTACTGAAATTATGAGGGATAATGTGAGTGTCCGGTTTTTTTTGCTGTTCAGTTTATTTTTGGGTAAATATTTTTATACTTCTGAAAAAAAAAGATAATTTACATTTCAACGTATGATGAAAATTAGGGGAAATATTGTTGTATAGAAATGCTGATAATACGGAGAGAGAGGAAACCATCCTTTGTCGGATTAAGATGAGGCACTGAATTCACAGGCATGTTTGTTAAAAAATTTGGAACCTTCTAAATGCAAAACTTGAAATGCAGAAAGACCAGTAGGAGACAAACTACTAAATTGAAAAATCTTCAACAACAAGCTGTACATAAAACACTGGAATATTTAAAATTGACAAATTTCTACTCAAGAGTTGAAAATATTGAAGTTGCCAATGATCCTGGACGGTCGAGGCACAAAAAGAAATCAGATAAATAATAATAATTTATTGATAATTTCTTCAATACTGACAGATTTAAATCAGTCATTTTATCATATTATTATATGATATACTGATTTGGATAATTACATTCATTACAGGGAGACATTTCCATGGAGTCGAACACATTATCCACTTTATTAGCTCATAATGGAATATAAATTTCAATTGATGAATATATTATAGCCATTGGCCAATAATTGCTATAATTATCTTCATTATAAAGCTAATTATGATCGTCAAATGGGTCATAAAAATATTCTTTTTTTTCTTCTGCACCTGCCCATTTGCCCATTTGTAATGAACAGCTACCAGTGATATTCATCAGGTTTTGATCAAAATCTGTTAGATTGACTCCAAATACATTTATTGAAATTGAAACTATTAATACAAATACTGGATTTGAACTGAATACAAGAATAATTACTAGAAAAAAAATTATAAAAAAACCTATTTAACACTCTAATAATAGTACATAGTATGAAGGATCGAGGATATCTTCTTTGCTTATAGGTTAAAAAAAAAAAATTGTTTGGATTTTGCTATGAAAATATTAGGATTGGGCCAAAATATCAATAGCTACAGAAGTTTTCTATTCTGTACTAATTACTAATACTAATAAAATCCATTTTCCATTAACAGGACACAAAATTCAACTTAATGAAAACGCTTAAAGTATTAATAGTTCACTGTGTTGAAACATTTAGACATTTTTAAAGATTTTATTTGTAATCAAATTATGAACTGTGAGGATTTTGATTTGAAAGGTTTTGTAACGAAAACAATTTTATGGTTTAGATGAAGCTTTATAGCTCTGCCTATAGTGGCCTATAGCTAAAATATTGTAGATCCCAATATGTGCTCAAATCTGTCATCTCAATGAATAAGTCGAATTTGGCCCAGAAATATTTCTTTGAACTAAACAAGAAGCATTGAGACGGTTTCTTCGTCGTGAATACCTAAATTTATACCCGTAAGCCAGGAGTTCATTTGCAATGTAGTTATAATAATTTGCTTGAAATTTATCGTAATCTAACCGTGAACAGTCATTTTAATACAAATATCTCATTACTGAGAAGACCGATTCAGTTGGTCTAATAGCAGTGATCAGTAGCTAATATTTTGGTACTTTTGATGAAATTTCAACGATTAATAATGAAAACATGCTTTTATTAAAATACCGTACAAACTGTAAAAGTCGTGCCCCGAAAAGTAAGGAGATTTGACTTAACTACGGGCGTAATAATCTAGCTATTTATCGCCCTAAAACTCCCATTCTATTCTTTGACTTAACTACCTATTGACTGTGATGCCAGATGTAATCGAGCATTTTGTTATTGGTCGGAAGCTTTGTACGATAAGTATTGTATATTATGTTTTAAGTTTATGAATGATTAAATATTTCTTTGAACTAAATTCATGATTGTGTTTTTCAGGTAAGTTACAGTATGAGGAACATTAAATCTACCTCTGTAATGTAAGGTGTTTATAATCTTCCCGTAAGTACCTATTTCTTAATCATTTGACAAAATACGTAAACTATAAGATTTACATATAAAAAAATAAATAAATGAAAATTAAACAAAGATGAAGACAGAGTTTGGTTCCATGAATAGATAGTGTAGATACCAATTCCTTAAATGCAGCATTTTTATTTTTTTTTAAATGTAAAAAGAAGAAAAGGGAACAAGATTTTCCTATCGTTGGTAATGAACGTGGTTATTACGATGATATTACTATGGCCATGTTCAGACCTAGTTTTATTGTGCAACTTGTCGAAATGTAAACCAAACTACTAAACCAAGTTTCGGATATATTGTAGGAAATTGGTTCTACCCCGAACTATAGTAACAGGATTGAGAAAGAAGAACGATAAGGTTCGAAGACTGTTGACCTTTGAGATGGAAGGCTGAAGGTTTTTCCACTTTTTTTTCTTTTGGCGGGAGATGGATTGGTATTTGGGTTGGTTGGTGCTGAGATATCAGGCGAGATACCCATCTGTCGAGGTACCTGTCGCGTTCGGGTACGCTCGGTTTCTGTTTCAGCCCGGGCGAGTTGTTATTTCTCATTCCATCAGTGCCTATCAGCCCTGGCCATCGGCCGTTTGTGTTTGATCGCTTCGCTTCGGGGATTGTGTGGGACTTGGGCTTGATGAGGTTTTGTCATGAGGGAGTTCGTTATTTAGATTTATGTGGATGTTGTCTGGTTTATCCGGATTGTTTTTTTTATTCTTTTTAATCGGGAATAGTTATAGATTCCGAAGTCAGTAAAGATTATAAAGGAATGTTTTAGCTGCTATAGAATTGAGATTTATTTATATAAAAGTTATTCATTAATAACACTAGTTAATAAATTATCAATACTTAATAAAGGGGAGAAAGATCCATTTTATTTTTTCACGGATCTAATGATGAGCGATAGAGATGAACTGAGTATGAGAGAGGGAATTTATAGTTTTAAATAAATATCTGATTTGACTTCATTAATTTATCCCTTAAAGGGAATTCGATTTTATTTATTTATTGATTTATTGGTGTATTTTTTTTTTTATGTAGATTAAAGAGATTAGGAATTTTCTAATATTTTTTTTGTTCCATGCAGATTAGATATGCATACAGATGTTTAATCTATGTAGATCTTAAAATATAGATGGGCTTCCCATTTTGAGCAATTCAAAGTTAATGTTTGAAAAATAGTTTAATATGGTTTAAGATAATTAATTATCTTATTCTTTTTTTTTTTTTTTAATTTTTTACCTTCATTGTAGAATTATATTATTTTTAGGCGTTTTATAATCTTTTGCACATAAATAAAACAAAATAAGGTTTCGTTACACCTTTTATAAAGTAGGAACAGCTAGATCGATTTTTATGATTTTTGTTTAGTTTATATGTGACCTGATTATTAATAAATAGTATTAAAACATGACAAAATTTTGACTAGGGGTGGATGGTGGTAATTACTAACTTTTTAACACTTTTCCACGAAATTAGAAACACTTTTCGTTCTCGGGTGATATAGTAGTATAAGAAGGTCAATTTCACTATTCATAGGGATTGGGTAGGGAGGGGAGGTCGAATTATTAATCATTATATAATTTAACGCATTTAGACACAATGTTTTTTATACACTTATTTATTTAAACTTATTACTACCATTAAATTAGCTTCGAAATCTTTACTGATCAAACGTGCGGAATTTTTACTACTATTTTTGTACCTAACACTATTTTTTCAAAATTGTCACTTAGACCTCTCCAGCTCTAAGGTTTACTATATCATAATATTTTTATCATTATTATTATTACATAATCTTATGTTAAAAACAGCTTCTATCCGTTACTGCAGCTATTGGCGAAATGATTCGATCTGGGGTTACCTTAGGTATCGATTCTCCCTCAGATCCTAACGACACCGCTGGCCAACTCCTCAGTGCCACTGGCTTCAGTCCAGCCCTCTTCTTAACTAGCAGGCCCTTAATCTTCTCAAGTGTCCTGTAAGGGGCCTTCTTAAGTCCCTACGCTAAGCTCACATTGTCAAGTCTTGGGTAGGACTTTCCAGGGAACCCTAAATTATTAGGTATTTTACCACTATTTGTATTAGCCATAGTTAGAACATAGTGGAGTACAGACGCATTTATGAATCAAGAAACATGTATTTAAAATACTTTTCATGAGAGTAAAGAATATTTATATATTTAGTTTCTTCTTTTTACATTCCACATTGTGTAATTTTTCTAAATGTTAAATCGTGGACATTTTTAGAAGTTGGATGTTGAAGAATCTGATCTGAAATAGAAGTAGGCTATAATTTTAGCTCTAGAATTTATGATATAATTAATATAATTTTGTAATATTAGAACTGGTTGCTTTATTTTTTCTAGTATATTAATCCTATTTGTTTATAGAGTTTGGAATCGCATAAAAGCATGAATGTGAAATATTGTGTAATACATATTACAAATACAAATTTATTTGTTATAGAAAGGTGTGGTAGTATATGTGGCTCCGGTCCAATAATTATTTAACCCAACGTGTCCTAAAAATGCGTTTACAGATCATTAAGATTAATGTTTCATTATATTATTATTATGAGGTTTTTGTTTTTATTTCTATTATTAATTAATGTACAAGGCTCTACATTTACACTGTATTTTAAAAATTACAGAGAGTTTAAATTTTTTTAAGTATGATTTGTGACCTTCAAAACTTCAAATGTGCACACTTATGAAATGTGAAATTTAAAATTCACACTAAATTGTTAGTGTTTTAGAAATATCATGAAAAATATTTTTTTCTAATGTATCTTATGGCTTATCTTGATTATGGAATGTTATAATAAAAAAAAAAACTGGGACTATTTTTTATTCTCTCTTATTTATTTATAAGATCCTAGACTAGAGATGCGTTTAAGCATAAATCCTAAAAATGGGGTTCTCGATGGGCTATACTTTTTAATTTACCAATCATACTACTGCAAAAAGTGACCAAGTCTAAAAAAAATTTAAATGTTTGAGTAAACACTTCAAATGTCCTCCCTGAAATCCCCCTCCTCCCCATTCTATTCTGAACCCCTAACCCATTTTAACTTTAAAACTAAATTAGCAAAAGAGTATAAGTATGCAAAATGAAAATGAATTAAATCATTGTTAATACTAATTAGATTTTGTTGAAATTAGTTTTTTTTTTAATTTGTTTTGACTTGGTAACTATTTTCAGTACACCCACTATATATTTTGACATATCTTAACTTATTAATAGAAATAAACACCAAAAGTTAACATACGTTTTAACAGGACGAAATGGGTTAAGAGAGAGCTATTACACTACTACAATTGAGTCCATTATATCGTGTACGTTGTTAAGGTTTTATATTATTAAAAATTATATATATTTTTTTAAATTCACCCATCGTTAAATAAATGACACTTCGTTTTATGATCGGTTAGTCAGATACGAATCCAGTCTTCATAATCTCCACCACTTTTTCTCCATTTCTTCGATTGGAATCCCCGATGAAAAAAAAAGAGAAGAAAAAAAAACTATGCCCCCTAATAATTAAATAATCACAAAGGCGGTGAAAAAGAGGAGGTGGATCCTAGACTAGTGTTTTTGAAAGGGCTCGCTCTAAAACCTAAACAACTAATTACTAGAACTGCTATTTCTCCAGGAGGGGGGGGGGGGGGGCTAGACGTACTGTCAATATATCACAACCCCTGGCGGATTTATGACGGAACCCTCCCTTCTACCAATTATAAAGCAGCATTAAGAGCTGAGTATATTCAGTAATGCCTACTGTAATTTCTTCGGGCCTGTATATATATTATCCCCTCTATCTATATTTTATTCCTTCGGTGCACTGATATTTTGTAATTAGAACCCTACCCGGGATCTATACACTAAATCACGCATCCCGATCATGCAACAATGCGAGATGATAGTAAAGGCACAACTGTAAAACGTTGGAATCCGTTTTACTTCCTGAGTAAATCAAGCCCGGGTTTTGTTATTTATCGGCGGATGTCCTAATCGAGTTATTTAATTAGCAAAGAGATAATTAGAATAATAAAGGATATTGATGTATTCATACCTGCTTTTTTTACTTTTATACCTCTTTGAAGGTTCTCCACAATACAGACCCTTAACTAACATTCCTCTGATTCCTGAAGGAAAGTTCAATTCTTTATTATTGGATTTAATCTAGGCATGCGATATAGTTAGGGTTTTTTTTGTTTGGTTTTTCTCTTAAGACTGAAAGTAGGATGAAAAACCTATCTAGCCCTTTTCTTCTTCATTCAAAGCTGGAATAGGCAAATTAAAACTCATCTAAAACGATGCATTAAGGCTTTTTTTAGGAAGTTATGAAACAAAATTCGAACGATGATTTTTTTTCTCTTAAAAATAGAAATATTTATATTTAACCTAAAGTAACCTTTCATACTAGAAAGAAGCTCGGAATTTTATTTTTTAATGTAGCGAAGTTATGAATAAAATTTTTAGAAAACAAACTGGCCTCATTTCCGATTTCGAACGCCCTGCGTTAAACTTTTTAAAAAAAGTTTAATAACACAGTTAAGTAATAATTAAATAAATAAATAAAAAATATTAATTGTTTTTCAAATATAACTAAAACACAAAGCCTGAAAACTCACAATTGGGATAGTGAAAGTTAAAAAAAAGAAACTTAATGAATTCTTGAAGTGCTAAAGTCTTGCTTATAATCACTCAGAATGCTAATTTTAAATCAATACTGTTTTTCCAACAGCTGTGAGTATGACCATATGAATTATGGTAAACTTTTGCGAATAGGTCAATTCTTCGCTTGACTCTCTCGTTCTTTGTGATCCTAATACTAAAATTTATTTATTTTATCTATCAAAAGCAGTAGGTACTTCAAATATTTTATTATGTTTCATACCAGCAATAGCAAAAAAGGAAAAAAAGAAAGGGGAGCTATATAAAAAATAAAATAAAATCTTTTTAGTTGTAGTTTACATAAGGTGTTTTTTTTTTGTTGTTTTTTTATTGATGTTCCCAATTACGATGAGATGAGAGTCTGTATTTTATAGACTATAGACTAACGGAATCACGCTATTTAAATAATGCTGAATTCTTTTTGGTTGTTTTTAAGCTCATTTTTACTGCTCCATACCAGAAGCTTCTTTTCTCTTCATCAGACATCAGAAGAGACTTTGAAGAACAGCCTCAGGTGAACCACGTTAAAACATCACTAAAGAAGAGTGATCTATTGGTAGAACGACCGCAGAGGGATGAGTTTGGGACCAAGGAGTCTGAAAAACGAATTTCGGGAAGGGGGGGGGGCAACCCCGCCATAAATTTCAGCCCTACCTGCCCCTACAAAGGATACAATTATATATACAACGATAAATTAAAACGGTAAATAATTAAAACTGCCCCTCGTCTGTACACTGACACTCCTTGTCTAGGCTGTAAATCCATCCGGAGTGAGATACTGTCTACTCCAGCCCTACCAATTAATGGGGTTCTTCAGAGGGAATTAGTGCCCGCGGTGCCTAGGGTCTTTCTTGGGGAGGTGGTTACTAGAAAAATCTAGAAATTATTTTTTTTTCAATAGTCAATGTTTGAAAAAAAAATAATTTCCTACCAAAAGTTTGTCATCAACATATTCCGCCTTATCATACACAGATTCGGATCTTTTTTAATTTAGGTCCGCCAATTAATTTTTAATGACTGATTAAATCATATGGAAATTATCAAGGATTGGTGTGTTGATAGGTAAGTGCTATCGTTGACATAAGAAATCAAGACTACGGATTTCATTAAAATTTTTGGATCATGAAAAGAAGGAGAAAATACTAATATTTTCTTTCAGGAAAGTATTATAAGATTACTCCAAGGTGATGGACACTGTGGGAAGATGGACATGCAATAAGGATGTCTGTAGTAAACAGAAGTGGTTACGTTACATATAAACTGTTGAGTTTCAAAGGGATGTTCAAATACATGAGATATTTCAACAAATTTTGAATGGTATAATAGGATTCCACTGTTGATTTAAATAAATAAAAATGAGTATTTTATGTTGCAAGACATTCAATAGCATTTTTATCAATACATTCAAATCATGTGATATATATATTTGCAGATAATATCACGGCTAGTTCATAGGTATCACTACAATAAAAATATACGGCTTATATTTTTTCTATTTAAATCAAATATTTTTATTCATTTCAGAATTTCGTTGAATATTGCCTCAAAATAAATATTCTGTTAATATATTTTAATATTTCCTAATCATATGTTAGTTGATAGCTATTAATGGAAAGTAGTCTAAATGACAGTAGCGTTACTTAAGTGTAACTTGCTGTTACACAAGTACAAAGTTCCTACAGATTCTACATCATCGGGCTATCTTACTGTTTCTTTCAACTTATTTATACTATCTAATTAAAAATGAGTAAAAAATAATTATGTATTTTTAAAAAGATATAGGGTATCAACCATACTACGTTTTGGTAGGAAATTTTGAGTAAGTTTTCTGGAATTTTTTGTATCTCTGGATGTCGGGTACAGATATTGAAGTATAGTAATTGACAAATTATTTTGTACCATTTTTAGAGCTTAATGGAATTTGAAGGATCTTTTTATTTAAAATACACATATACAAAAATGCCTGTTATGTTTTTTTAGAAAAAAATATTTATTGCAAATTTTCATCAGATCTTCCAGCAGGTTTGAGGAAGGATAACCAAGGTCCGTGGTGTTATAAACAGGAATTTATAGCTCGTTTTATAACTAAAGGACAAATGCTTCGTCGGATGTTTGATTTTTTTTTGCTGTCTAGATAAGCATGTATTTGGTTATATGGCTAAACGTCATATAGTTGGTAGAGTCATCGGAGGGAAGAGCTTAAAGTATATGGAAGTTTTAATCCTTATGTTTATGGGAAACTGTAAATCGAGCTGACATTATAAAAATCTTTAAGGAGTTGGGAATTCTTTCGTATTCTTTAGTGAAATGTTTATGTTAATCTAAAATAATGAGATGGTTTTTTATTGTCCCTGTTATTATTTTAGTTTTTTTTTTTTTTCCTCTTGAAGAATGTTTATGATGTATAAATTCTACTACTCGATCCACGGTTCTGGTTCAGCTTAATCGACACCTTTACTAGTAATATTATTATTATTAAATAATGTGTATATGTGATCAGATAATTCGTACATTTTTTATAAAATATAACCATGGGGCAGGTGAAAGTAATCCTTTTTTACTGGTTCACTCCATGATATACTGGTTGGAATAATTTATTTATAATCAGCAACCGGTAACTTCTTTTCATTATTTCGAACTTTTTTCTCTAAATTTTGAGTTGAAAAAAAATATGCATGAAATAGAACGACCTTAATAACTTTTAGGGCGTTCAGTCTACAGGGAAGTAATTAATTAATGAAATAATAATAGTTACTAGTTATATCATCATCATAATATTTAGAATTTAGTTCCGATTTTCAACCCTTAGGAATATCCTGTCGCGAAAGTAAGTTCCCCCAAAATAAAATTCAATTAAGGACTGAAACGAAGCTCGATGTTTGAAATAAATCAAATGGTGTAGTAAACTCATAAAGAAGTGTCTAGAAAAATAGACTGAAGCTTTAATTACCAAACTCTCTATCTCTCTTATGACGTTGCTTTTGTTGATTTTGATTAGCACCAGTTGTTGATCACTGACAGCAACACTAAATCAGTTCCGTTATATTGTAATTCAAGCTTGGGGCTGTATACTGTACAGATCAGTATCGCCTCTATGCATGAGAGGGCTAAACTGCAATGCTATCATTTGCATATATTGTAAAAAGTAAAGGCACCAGTGGGTTACCCTGCAGCACCCCTATCCGAACACCTAGTCTAATTTACATCGGATCCATATTTCATAATTGGCCGCTCACCATTCTACCCGTCCGCCTGTCTGATTAGAATTTAATATATTGCTCTACGGTACCATTTTCAGTTCCACTCAATCGAATATTGTAATGTTAAAAACAATATTCATGGATATGATGCCCGTTCGGAAATTGTTTCTGATTTTCCTGTCACTGCTGTTGGTTTCAACGAATTTCCATAAATAATGGCTCTAGTAATTATTGAACAGGGAGATGTGATGTAAATAAAAATATTTTTTTAACAATAAATTATATTTTTTGAAATTTAGACTCTAGTAAACTTTTTTTTTTTTTTTTTTTTTATAAAAAAAACATACTAGCCTAAGTCTATTAATTTACAGCACTTTTTTTTTTTTTTTAATCCGATTTGTTACTTTTTAAAATTGGATTTAAGGAAACCAATGATATGAAAATTAGCCATGAAGCTAATGACTAATAAAAACAGCAGAGAGAGAAACTATTTATGTATAATATTCTAAGTAGGCATTATTACTGTGACGTTATATCGTCAAATATAAAAACATATGGTTTGATATCCCAGACCGTTTGTTGGAACGAACTGTTTAGTTATAGATTGTTCAACCTCCATCTAAGGCGTTCCGCCAGCTTTCATGAAGACCTTGAACCTTCCAGAACGTTCATTTTACGATTATATATAAGGAGGGAGTTACTGGAAGAGTAGATTAGTCTAAATCTAAGTCTGTGTCTTGACTGTGAAGCTCAAGTCATATGATTAGTGTGCTATAACGTTATCATTGTTGTAGCCTGCCCGAATATTTGAGTTTTATTAATTCGTTGGCATTGATAATTGTATATTTTTGATTAATAAATATTGTTTAACCCATAGAAGCGTTACATTATTTAATTCAATCATGGCATTATTCTTCAAAATTGAGGAAAGGCTCAGAGAAGGTAATTCTAAAATTATGTTTGAACTTACTTCGGGCCTCACATAATCCTTCTCTCAATTCCCGCCTATGATGTATCGATACATAACAGTGAAAAGTCGATTACTGATGAAGAAGGGTTTATTTTTTATTTATGCTCCTTTATAGATATAATCGAAATTTATTGATGATTTTCAAGTTTTGCCATAACGGTATGTCAATTAAATCGAATCATTTGGAAAATGTCGAGTTACTTCGCCCCGGTTACTTCGTTGCAATGAGAGGAGACCTGGAGGGTGGGATCGTTGAAGAGTCATATAAATGTGGAAAAAGCATTTTTTCAATGCAGTTACTACAATGGCGCTTACCCATTTAACAAAGCACGTCAATTTCTACTTTATGTTGGTTGACAGGCAAAAGCAATGTGCTGCTTTCTACGCACCAGTTTTTTTTTCTTTTAGTCATGATATTTCCATTCTCGATTTGCAACTTTTAATCACAACATTATTGTTTAAGTCAACTCATTCCCTGTTTCTCACACGCGTATAACAAGATACACTGAGATAGCGTAAGATGTTTGATGTCGGAACATAAATTGAGTCATTGCGACCATTGAGCTATTACCTTCGAAGCAGTTGTTGCCCCCGCAGACACTCAGATGTATCATGGAGACAGATACGCAGATACTGCCGACAACACGTACCGACACTCGATATATATCGACTGTAGACGATAAGTCAGAGGGTAGATAATCGATTATTGTACGTCCCCGCGTAATTATTGCTGCCATTAATGACTGGGGGGGGGGACTCTCGGATACGCGACTGGATATGAGAATTATTGCTGGCAGCGGTGTTGTGTCACCTAGGAGGAATTCGTTTCCTATTATGGGAGGCCACGTCTTGCGCAACAACCTGTACATCTGTCAGCCGTTGAAGGATGAATTTTAATTCCAGATCCGAGCTAATAACT
The DNA here is from genome assembly GCA_911387785.2 of Aelia acuminata. Classification (NCBI taxonomy): domain Eukaryota; kingdom Metazoa; phylum Arthropoda; class Insecta; order Hemiptera; family Pentatomidae; genus Aelia; species Aelia acuminata. The sequence goes on along the minus strand of OU426983.1, from coordinate 72,985,017 downwards.
CCGTCTTAGAACTGTAGTATTTATAGTTGCGATAATTTATCGGCCCCTTTCTAGATATGTCTGCATATAATGATAGTTTATTTGACGAGCTCTCACTCTGATAAACTGCCTCTGAGCCCTATTTATTGCCGTTATTAAATCCGTTTTATTTCTGGCCCGGTTTCTTTTTCATTCTGTGTGGGTGAATGAATCCCATGTAATTGGATTTACTCCGGTGGAGCTGGTTTAGGATGGATTTGGATGTTAATTAAAAATAAATGTATATATATAAATATATTCATATATAATTAACAAAAGATCACCTGGTACAACCGATAATGTAGATATATCTCATATTTCATCCATTTAAACTTTGCCTAGAAGAAATATAGTCTGTTCTGGAATATTCGTGAGGTGATAAGATTCTTATGTTTGTTAGAAGACCAAGGAATGTTTTTTTTTTTTGTTTTTTTTTGTTTTATAAATAAGACTTATGACTTCACGAGAATTGACATCTGTAAAATCGGAGTTTGGTTGGGACAGAAAGAGGTGAGCATATCTGATACTTCTACTTGATTCCTCCATAAATATACATAGTAGTTTCAGATGAAATGTTCTCTAACGTTACAAGGAAATGAACAGTTTCTAACCTCAGGCCGCATCTTTATTTTTTCTTATATTTTTAAATTTAAAACTGATTATCATATTGAAACTACTTTCATCCTGAAGGTCTTGTTTGCTTCAGTGACTGTGCTCTAGTGACTATTACTGATTGAAATGTAACATTATTCAATTATTTACTAAAGTTAAATTAAATTACCAGTTACTTTTTAATTTCTATAGTGATCGTTATTAAATATAGTGTATAATGACATGAGACATGTGTATACGCTATTAAAGCAATTAATTTATTATAAAAAGGTTATCTTTAATAAATAACTGTAGATAAATTTTTATGTTCTAACCACATTCCTTTAAAGTTTCCTTTTATCTGACTGCAAGTTCTCTAATTACATCTCAATTCTATAATGTGCATATTCTCTCATATCCCTATATTTATTAAACAATCTCTGGCACATTTTTGGTTTTAAAGGAGTGAATATAGCACGAACAATTTCGTTTTGAGGAATAGATCTTTACAAACATTTTACTTATTATTAAATAATTAAACACAGTAAAATAAATAGCGTACCTGAAGCAAAAAAGACCCCATTCTGGCACTCATATAATCATATGTATATTGTAGTCCGCCGATCAAAACTATCACCTACACAGAACTAAAGATTAGTCATTCCAAATTATTAAAAAATTTATAATTTAGAAAATAAATTTTACCAAATTAGGCTAAAATAAGCAGTAACAAATGTGATGAACTGTTTTTTAACCCTAATGAATAACAAGGACAAGCTAGAACATCGTGCTTCACTCTAAACATGAGTCTTTAAGGTTTGCACCTAAAAAAATTTGGGAATGCAAACTACTAGGTAAAATGATAGGCATGGAACTCTTTCAGTTTCTATTTTCAGTATTGAGCTTGAATAATGGATGAACTGTTTCATCTGTGTTGCTTTTCTGTTTAAATAGTAGAAACAGGATTTCGCTACCATGTGCATTGGTACTAGGGTACTTTAGGAATGATCATGTTCCATACGATTTAAGTTGATTTAGAGTTTATTTTAATACTTTTCATTTCACAGCATTCGTTGAGCGTTTTTAAGCGAGAAAGGAGTAAGGAATGTTCATAGCCAACCCTAAACAACTCATAAGTATCCTAGACTAACGACGATATTAAAAACAGATTAACTTGGATCCAACCTTTGATAACACTAAGATGACGCTTTTCTAACCGGGAAGTATGTATTACTCCCTTGCTTACAATATTCGCACCTTACGCTGTATCCTCTGCGTAAGTCTTATTAATGCCTACTGAACCCAAAGGCAATCCCATAAATCAGCCAGGAGCCTTCACTAAGCGACAGTAAGACAGGGAGACTAATTGGTAGAAGTGGACGCTAAACGATCCATGGCGGAGTATTTCCGTCCCTTCGCTCGGGATTGATGCCGCGGCTATTTCTGTGATCTCAGTCCTCGGCTCTGTCTTGGATGTGGCTGCGAAGAGGAGGGGTGAGAGTACATATTACCGGTATTTTTGCGAAACTGGGTCTGAAAACGTGTCATCAAGTATCCTCGACGCTGGAGCCCCGTTGAGTGCTGATAGAGTCGTATATAGGTCAGTCCGAGTTTTAGCTCAGGATGTCGTTCCTGAAGTCTCCAAGATAGATTTATTCATCGAGTTCTCCCCGCGCTGTGATCTTTTAGAGAAGGGTGTGATTTGTGATTCACACATGCAATGAATATTATGTAAGCAGTGTACGATCGCAGTTAGGGGGCCTGTTTAGAATAAATATCTTGGCCTTGAAACCGCGATATTAGAGAGATGTAAATAAATCTTATATATAAAAATCTTTAGTACCTCAATACTCGAAAAGTAATTATTGGATCGACTTGAAATTTTTGCATAGCGTTACATCGCAGTAGGACTGATTTTTTTTTTTTTTTTTAATTGACTCCTCTATCCCAAAGGATCATATACCTTTAACAATAGTTTAATAAATTCTATTTGTACATTAATATTAAAGGAACTATATAAGTATATAAATAAATAATTATATAAGTATATAATTAAAAAATAATAAGAACTATATATATATATATATATATATATGGGAGCGGGGTAGCTCACTGGTAAGGCAGTGGACTGCTGTGCTTAAGGTCCCGAGTTCGAATCTGACATGGCTTATGATATCTTTATTATTCGCCACAGTTCGTCTCGTGGGCCGAGAGACCCTCCTGGGGCAAACCCAGCCTCTATAAAGTGGGTACCCTTAATTGAAAAATTAAGGGGAAAGAACCTGGCGGTTGAGCGTGATCACGGTCAAATCACCTCCTTGCACGACCGCTGACCAAGAAACAGTACTCTTCCTTACATAGTACTGCACCCAAGACCCTTTATGGGTTGTAGTGGTACAGGTTTTTTTTTTTTTTATATATATATATATATATATAAATAATAGAATATATTTACAAAGTTATAGTTTTTCATCCTTTCTCATTCTTCAGCAATGCTGAGTAAACTGTTATATTGATTTTCTCCGCAGATATTATATAAAATTTTCATTTGAATACTTATCTTAGTCGAAACAACATCAAAGCGTAGTTGTACAAGGCTAGTGAGAAATAATATAATCTAAAGTAGCTATTTTCATGAAATTATTATGCTGATTTTTGCATTATTAAATGCTTAAGCAAACTTAAGTTATGTTTTAGGATTATAGTTAAATCATCAGAAGGTCAAATATAAAAGTAAATCTTGTTTTCTCTTAGCATTTTTTAAATCTCTATAATTTAAATTTGAAGCTCCAGATTTTTCGTCGAGTTCAAGCATAATTTTGATTCCCCAGTAAAAGACAACACTCTAGGACTCAATTCTTCGAAGTATATGCCGAAACCCTACCTCACTTTATTCAGAGAATTGAGAATAACTAAGTAAAACTATCTAAATGTAACTATAGTTTTTCTATTTATCCTGAAAGTAAAATTTAGCCCCTAATTGGGCAACTGTCAACAAATTATTATTGTATATGCGTAAGGATTCGAAGTAATAAACACTAACTTTCGAAATAAAATTTAGAGAATTAACATAAAATATGTATAAAATGCATTATTCGCGCGCTGTTTAGATAGATCGTCTGTTTCTTGTCCAAATGTTCCTCTTTTGTTTCCTTAAAGTATTATGTTTTCTTTCTATCTTTTACAACTACTTTGGTACTGGGATCTCCATTCATTTCCTTAAATTATTGAACCTCAGGATTCATTTTGCACCGTTCGATCGGACCTCTTGGACAGATCTCCCTCAGATGTCAGACGGCGTATACCTTGTCTTCGCTGGCAGCCTCCCAACACAAATATATCCCTCAGCGGGTTTATTAACTCTAATTGGTGTCCCATCCCCGGACACTCACTCGCTCTGTTTGCACCTGCCTCCGCGACTCTTATTTATTTTGTTTGTCCCAGTGTCCGTCCTTATCCTCTTTCGTCTCTAATCTCGTGATTTAGTACACCTTCTGGCACGTCTTAAATTTGAGGATTTTTTTTGTTTATGTGTTTTCTGCTACATAGTCACGTGACTGACAGCACTCACTTAAAAATTTAATTATTATTATTGAGTCATCGTTTCGTAATCTTGGCTAAACAAGACCAAATTTCGTTTCAGTTTTATTTATAACAATTTATACAGTTAATTATCGGCCTAATACCTGTATCAAATATATATTTTGAATCGTTTAGAAAAGTATAAATATGTTCTTGTACTTTATACCATTTATGAGTTATAATCTCAACGAATTGTATTAAAAATATGTTTCCAATACTCCCATTAGCCAAACAAGTAACGTTATTTCAACCCTCTATGGCTGCTACACGACCTAAAGTGTAATTCCTGTTATATACTTTATTTACTTAAACAATTTAAATTAAACGTAGCGGTAAAGTATTAATTTTCATTACTCTGTATAACAATGGCAGAGGTAGTCCATAATTCTAGCGTATATATCTTTTCGATGTATTATTTTAACTGTCATTTGTCCAGCATCTGCGGCCATTTAATTGCCGTATATTCGGACAGATAGCTCACCCCTAACAAGCGTTTTACATTTAGCGCCTGTTTCCAATCATATTTGAAAATTTAATTTGAGCTCTCATCTCACACCCTTCTCGCCGAGCAAATACTGTAAGTTTAATTCTGCCAGAGAGTTAGTTTTCGCCTAAATTTTAATTTCGTGCCATCGTTACATTTGGAATTGATCCTATATGGAAATATCCAAATAATTTAGATATAATAAACCGATAACAATCTAAATTAACAAGAGTTTGCTGGTCGCTGAAATTCGGATGAATAGTTTTTAAAAAGATAATGTACAATATAGGACTAAGTCATGCCCCTTGGTGCATCTCATGTATACAATTTTTTTTCCTTCAATATCGTTACTCCAGATGACCAGTATAATCTCTATTCCTCCGAGGAACATTCTTGCAGAAGAATCTCCTGCCCCTAAGTGTTTGTCCTCTTGCTGTTGTGACGGACCGATTCCGTATTCCGAACCACCCTCGACATGACAGAATGCTGATCCTGTTGTTGGCAGCCCATCACTTAGTGTCACCTCACCTTAGGCTCAGCTAAGCTATATCTGAAATCACGCTCACGAGTAAGTGAATAGAATTTTAAATAGATAAAAAAAGGTTGAAAAAACAATGAAATAAATGTCAGCAGACAGAAAAATAAGTTTCCTTAAATATACTTTTTTTAAAAAATACACCATTACCTAACAAATATTACCTGAACATCAGGAATGTAGGTCTTACTATCTACAATATTTTCATCAATGGAAATTCCATTTAATTTAATAAAATGATGTTACACTTCAAGAAAGAGAAAATATTCCGTAAAGACTTTGCTGATGTTCAGGTAATATTTGTTAGGTAATGGTGTATTTTTAAAAAAAGCATATTTAAGGAAACTTATTTTTCTGTCGGCTGACATTTATTTCATTGTTTTTTCAACCTTTTTTTATCTATTTAAAATTCTATTCATTTCTCATGGTTTTTTATGCATAGAAAGCGACCATTAAAAAAAACATTGTAAATCCCAATTGTAACATATTGCAATATAAAATTGTTTTTTTTAGAAACGAATATACTATCCAATTAAAAATTGTTGGAATGGCAATGTAAAATGTATTTCAAACTAATCTCTCTTTATTTTTGGCACTCTGCGTATCTTTTGTCAATCCCAAGTACTTGAGAATCGACATTAAAAATAGATATAAAAATAATATAAAATTAGATATCATTACCTAAGCAATGATTTATTTTTAAAGTAAGTATAAAAGAAAAAATCATCCATCTGTATGTCTTCCCTTATTTAAATGAGTTGAAATGATTTTAGTTATGGAAAAGCTTCTGATAGATACTATTTCAAACTTGTAAGTAAATTATACTTATTAAATAGAACCGCATTGCCGGTTCGAGCAGCAATGGAAATCATTTTATTTCAAAAGAGGGAAGAATCATCTCTCAGTGTTCTTCAAAATTCGTATTGTAGCTTGCTGTGAATCTCAATTAAAATAAATTCAAAGATACCTAACAAGCTGCTGATTTACCTTTTTCAATTTAAAATTCGCGGCATTCACACGCAGGCGTGTCAAGCAGCCAACTGTCCGCCTGGTTTATGTTAATTGATTCAATACAAATATGGTAGGGAGCCAAATAAAAAATAAATAGAAAGATTTATTGCCACCGTGAATAGCCTTCTTATCGCTTCGTGACAACATCTTTAACATAATATTATTATCTTTCTGTAAAATTTTAGGGAAGTACTTTTAAAAAAAATATCACTTCCATTGCAGTAGTAATGTGCACAACGAGTAGATCTTACCGACTCCATGTATCTTTGATATGTAAATCAATCCGTGTGATCTATCACATAGTCTTAATTGCTAGAGAAGATAAATTGAACCGAGGAGTGCTTCAAGGTTTCTTTCTAGAAACGTTATTTTTCATAACGCCGACTGAAAAGGTAGCAAAATGTCAGATAGGACAAGTCAATTTAAATTGAAGGAATTATAAAAAAATGTACTGAGTTTTTTCCTAATTGGATAAAAGTATAATATATTAGTTACCAACACTATATTCGCCTCATTTCGAATTTGATAAAAACTTTGTTCAGCCTCTAGACGAGAACGTTAACACTACATCAACCCGTGCAGATGTAGACTAAAACTTCTAAATCCTCCTTCATCATTCGAAAAGTACTCGGCGAACGAAACGTGAGACAGAAATTGATGTGGCCGACATGGCTGATCTAAAAGCCTCAGTCAGGGCATTACTGGCCAGGAATGGGACGGAAGACGGATCAGGTGATTTATCAGGACGTCCTCGCGATCTGTGGCTCCCCCCGGAGTGTCGTCCCCCGGGGAGTATTCCGGGTCCGTCTTCATCCATTCCGCATTGCCCCAATGTTTCAGTCGGTCCTGGCTGGTTTATGGTCTCAGTTGTCCTTCCCTTCTTCTTATACCTATCAGCATTGTTAACTTTTTTTGTATTAAAATTGTTTTAAATGGCTCATAATTTCATTTTAAAAACCATCTCTTAAATTATGCAGAGACAATCGCATTCTAATCGAAGCGCGAACAATTTTTTTTATCAAAAAGCAATTCAGTAGACCATCCTGGAATTTAGAACAAAGTTCATTTCCCTCACATATCTTATATGATGCTCAACAACATCACCTCACGGAGAGGAAACTTCAATTTTACACATGTGATTTTTTTTTTATTTTTTAAATGAAATCTCATCAAAGCTTGCAAAAAGCAAAGAAGCTTTTTTCTTCCCTTCATATATGTATCATTGGTACTTAGATCTCATTGGCCAGAAACGTTTGTTGTATATTACTTGCTAGGAAATGGTTAACGCCAACAGAACCTCAAAAAAAATTTTAAAACCTAGTTAAGTTTGGGTTATAAGTTGCTTTTTGAAGTTGAGTAGCTTAACGTAATTACCAATTTAACATAGTTAAGTCCTTGGAGATAGAAACGGAAAAAATATATATTAAAAATCTTGATGTAATTTTTAAATCTATATTTTTTCTGTCCCCTCCTTCCTCGCCATTCAGGCTATACAGGGTTCTCGGGTCAGGATGGAGGATGGGGATTAATCCCGAGCATTAATAAATATCCCGTGGCTCCGGGATTTACAATAACCTGAGATATAATGATCTCATTATAACCATCTCTGTTAATTGCATTATAAATTCTTTATTTTCAATACAAACAAAGCCCTGTGCTTCTTTTTTTTTCTTCTTCAAGTTGACTCTCCGGAACACATTTGTTGTCAATAGGGCACATGCTAAGGGCAGGAGCCGGGAAGAAGCTGGAGCCAAAGTGGCGTGAAATGGTCTAACCGCCGTGAAGTCGTGATGCGAGCCAAGACGGATTGCCTGGTGAAGCGGCGTAGGCAACTCCTGAAATGTCGCTCTCACACAACCCGCAATTTTTTTTCTGACGAGATCCACTTATTTATTTTATTTCGTCTAATTGGTCGAGGTAAAGGCCAGCCATAACTGCGTGAATTTTAATGGATGAGAATTTTTTTAGAAACTGTTATGTGTGACGATGAGGATATAAAGTAGTACTTTTACTATTTTATATCTGCAAAATTAATTGGCCTCATAAAGCTGCTGAAATTTTCTAAGATATCCGCAACTTTACCATGGCCGAGTGAAGGAATGAACTTATTAGAAAAATTAAGGTTTATTTTTTTTTTCTTCTTGCATTAACCGAAAATTGGCTCTTTATTCTAAGACTGAATCCCTGTTGATTTCTCCTCTGAAGTCAGACAGCTCCACACTCTAATTGATGGTATCAATTTTAGGCTTTTGATATTTTCGTGATCGTTAAAAGTTTACACTCCGGATCTGATAATAAATTGCCGAAACCTGTTATCGACCATAAATCCAATCTTAAAAGGTCGGCATTCTTCTTAATATATCACGGCTCTCTTGAGGCAGGCAATAACCCATAAGCATAAATTAGACTAATTTATGGCACAAGTGTTTCAATAATTATGAATCGCTTTGTTTCATGTTTAATGTTTACTCTAAATTTATTAATCATTAGCACTATAGACAAAGAATGCAGTGTATGCGATATGAAAGATTCCCCGCTCTACTGGTAAACTCAATAAAAAATATGGTCAGCACTGTGCTCTAATCGCATTTATTTATTTTATTGTTTTATAATGTATTTTTTTAATCTTTTGTATACTTATGTTTCTCTTGAGGTAAGCGGGTATAAACCAAGGCAAAACCCACTAATGTTAGTTTATAATTTGAATTAGTTTCGTTTATCATTGGAAGCTGATAAATAAAAAGAGTAAAAATTCGAATAGGTTGTCACAATAGACAATAGTGTTTAATATAAATAGTTTTTATATCCCTTATCACTAGAAGTCAGGTGGAAAATAATTTAAGGAAAAAAGATAAATAGGAAGGTTACGGACTGTTTTGATTTGGTTTTTGGAAAAAAGTGCTAACAATGTTGTAATACTTTTAAATTCATTAATGTTGTTATATGTGAAGTTTTTTTGTTCATGTTAATAATATATTGTTGCTCCTTATAATATTCATTAATTTAATTTGATAATTAGTAGCGAGTTACGTTGTAACTCGAGAGAGAACTCACTTCCACTCCGACTGGGTAAGTTTGCAAAACTACTATTTTCTAAATTAATCGAACGTTGAAAGAGACGTTACATTGGCGCCCAACGTGGGGCTTAAGACTATTTAAAAGGGAAAATGGATGCAACCAAATTACTCAAGGATGAGTTGGTGTACGAGCTACACATTAGGGGGTTATCCGAGTCAGGCGTTGCTTCAGATTTGAAGAAAAGATTATCAAAAGCACTTAGTGATGAGGTGCAACCAAATTCAGAAATAATATCTTCATTAAATGGGCAAAATGAATTAGACATTTGTATGGGTAAATATTCGGCGCTTGCCGAACGTATCGATGAGCTATCGATTAATGACGTGATGGAATTTAGGCGTCTTGATGCACGAGTTGGGCATCTTCATGGTCGTTTAGGACGGTTAGTTGTCCAAACCGAGTTAGAAGAACGTAGGAGACACCTTTTTGAGCGGGTTACTTTTCTAATAGCAGAACTTTGGGAAAAGAAACCATCTGTTAGGTTACCAGTTTCTGCTCATATTGATAAAGCCTCTTCACAACCCAATGAAGAACCGAAGCCTAAAGAAGTGGCGTTTAGGGACATAAAAGCATACAAGTGGGGTATACAGTTCTCGGGTGATTCCTCCGGCCCTTCGTTAAGTTCTTTTCTGGAAAGCGTAGAAGAGCGAAGAATAGCACGGGGGATAAGTCCGGGAGAGTTATTTCGAGCAGCAGGAGATCTTTTTACTGGGTCGGCTTTGGTCTGGTTCCGAATGAATCGTAATCGGTTTTCTGATTGGGACGAGGCGGTCAGCCGACTTAAGCAGGTATTCAGGGACCCAGATTATGATAGAATGCTTATGAACGAGATCACCCGCCGGACACAAGGCATATGTGAATCACCAGCTGTATTCATCGCAAAGATTAGGTCACTCATGGGCCGACTGTCAACACCGTTAACCGAAAGAGAACAGTTAGCCATAATTGAAAGAAATTTAAGGCCGGAATACCTGCAGCTTCTAGGATTAACGCGTTACGATAATATCGACGAGCTAGAAGAAATTCTAGGTAAATTGTCATTGGGCAAGGTGCTTGCCACAAGGTTTAGAGAACCACCATCAAGCGGTTTATTAGAGCCCGATTTGGGATATTGTGGGTATCAGGGTAAGAACACTAAAAATATCGCCGCTCTTAGTACAGAAACTTCTCCCGAATTGGCTTTCGAAGTGCAAGTAAATTCAGGTGAACAACCGAAATGTTCTGAACAACAACTAAAAGTCTGCAGTGCAGTTTGTTGGAACTGCAACGTACAAGGGCATCGATTTAGGGACTGTAAGGAACCTCGGGTTATTTTCTGCAATGGCTGCGGTAAGAAAGGGATGAAGATTTACCAATGCAGCGGGTGCAGGGACCGAAAAGCGGATAAATCCTTAAAGAAGGGAAACGGCGAGGCAGAGGGGAACTAGACGTGCCCCATACCTCTCTGCCGCCTATGGGGCTTTCTTCTGAAGACAAAGAAGAAATTCCGTCCACGGTTGAGGCTTGCGCGGGAAGTTACGAAATTTGTAGTCCTGATTCTCATGACCAACGACCCCACCTACGAGTGAACATCTTTGATAGGTACATGTTGGGATTACTAGATTCAGGTGCATCCCGGACAGTTTTAGGAGGCCCTGGCTGGGAACTTGTAAAAGGGCATCTACGGTTGCGGAAATCTAATATTGAAGGGATCCTGGTCCCGACTGGTCAACGATGTCCCGTCTTAGGTGAGGTAACCATACCCTTCAAATTAGAAGAAAGAGTTAGGGTGGTAACTACGTTGGTGGCGCCTGATTTAACCATCCCCTTAATCCTAGGAGTAGATTTCTGGAAATCGATGGAGGTCGTTCCGGATTTGAGCAATAATATTTGGAAGTTCACGGATTCCAATCTAACTAAAAACTGTCCCGTTGCTAGCGCTCTGGTTTCAAAGGATCATCTTTCAGAAGACGAAAGAATACAGCTTCAAGAGCTGTTAGATCAACAACTCAATCGAAAAGGACCGAAGATCGGACTAGTTAAGAACTACACCCATAAAATTGATACAGGAGATCATCCACCAATAAAACAACGATACTATCCCGTATCACCTGCAGTTCTCAGAGAAATGCATAAGGAATTGGATGAGATGATTGCGATGGGCGTCGTCGAGAAAAGTCGCAGTCCCTGGTCCTCACCTGTTGTAATGGTTAGAAAGCCTGACAGATCTTACAGGTTCTGTGTAGATTTCAGGCGCCTGAATGCGGTATCCAAGAAAGACGCCTATCCATTACCTTATTTATCAAATATCTTGGATCGGTTGAGAAATGCGAAATATCTCAGCACATTAGACTTAAAATCGGCGTATTGGCAGATTGAGCTGTCAGAAGAAAGTAAAGAAAAGACAGCGTTCACAGTTCCTGGCCGTGGTCTGTTTCAGTTTAACAGGATGCCTTTTGGTCTTCATAATGCCCCAGCTACTTGGCAAAGGCTGATAGACCAGGTTCTTGGACCCGAACTGGAGCCATATGTTTTTGTATACCTGGATGATGTGGTTATAGTCACACCAACTTTCCAGTTACATCTTGAGACTCTCAGAACTGTGTTAGAGCGGATTACAAATGCTGGCCTTACGTTAAATTTGGAGAAATGTAAGTTTGCTAGAGAGGAGCTTAGGTACCTCGGGTACTTGGTAGATAAGCATGGACTAAGAGTGGATCCAGAAAAAATTGCTTGTATTCTTAACTACCCTCGTCCGAAAACATTACGTCAAATACGTGCCTTCACCGGATTAGCCTCTTGGTATAGAAGGTTTATTCCTGAATTTGCTACTAGGATGGCGCCTTTAACTCATCTTCTGCGGAAAGGTCATAAGTGGACCTGGGGTGAGGAACAAGAACAAGCGTTTTTAGACATTAAAACGAAATTGATAGAAGCACCTGTTTTAGCATGCCCAGACTTCACAAGACCGTTCACAGTTCAGACAGATGCTTCATCCGTTGGATTAGGAGCGATTTTATCACAAGAGCTTGACGAAGGAGAGAAAGTTATTGCTTACGCCAGCAGAGCTCTAACGAAAGCTGAACAAAAACTCTCCGCCACTGAGTTGGAATGCTTAGCGGTAATTTGGGCGATTGAGAAGTTTAGACCTTATATCGAAGGAACAAAATTTACTGTGGTCACTGATCACCATTCTCTGATGTGGCTTCATCGCCTACAAGATCCGACAGGTCGACTGGCTCGATGGGCATTACGGCTCCAGAATTACGATTACCAGATAAAACATCGACCAGGAAAGGAGCATATGGCAGCTGATGCTTTATCACGTGCGATAGACAATACTTCCAGTGATCGAAACCCTACTGTAGCAGCAGTCGTGATTGACGGAGAAGGAGCTGATCCCTGGTATCAGGATATGAAGAAAAAGGTCACAGATAAGCCGGAGGAGTTTCCAACTTGGCGGATTACCGAAGGTCGCCTCCTCAAACATGTGTTTGAGAGAAATCCCTTAAAAGTTGGGGACAATCAATGGAAAATTGTGGTACCGAAAGACCAAAGAGAAGCAGTTCTCAAACAATACCACGAAGACACGACTGCAGGGCACATGGGGGTTAACAAGACCAAGAATAGAATAGCTATTTATTATTTCTGGCCGAGCATGATTCGAGACGTCGCTCGATTTGTGAAAAAGTGCTCCATCTGTCAGAAGATGAAGCCGGAACAGAAAGCTCCAGCTGGTTTGATGGGCATGACGCCCCTACCTTCAAAGCCCTGGCAGGTGGTTTCTACTGATCTCATGGGACCATTTCCTCGTTCATCCAAACAGAATCGGTATTTGTTAGTGGTGACCGATTACCTCACAAAATTCACCTTGCTGTTTCCATTACGGCAGGCATCTGCGCAGGCAGTAACTAAACATATAGAGAACGACGTGTTTCTCATGTTTGGAGTACCTGAAGTGGTATTTTGCGACAATGGTACACAATATAAGAGTACGAACTTTCAGAATATGCTGAACAAATATGGTACTGCTTGTAGGTACAACCCAGTATACCATCCCCAGGCGAACCCCACTGAGAGAGTAAATAGGGTGCTCAAAACTATGATATCATCTTATGTGGGAGATAACCATCGCTCCTGGGACAGACATATTGCGGAGTTCGGCTTTGCGCTGAGGACGGCAACTCATGAGGCAACTGGATACACACCAGCCTTCCTTAACTTTGGTCGCGAACTCTTTAGCCACGCCTCGCAATATTTGGTAAATGATGGGTCGGAAAGCATAGGCAAGATCGACGAGAAGCTGAAGTTAATCCAAGAAGATGTGAAAACTCGATTAGGACAGGCCCAAGAGAAGAATGCCCGTTACTACAACCTTAGACGGAGACCAGCTCGGTTGGAAGAAGGTCAACCGGTATGGGTGAAAACGCACCCTATCTCAGACTTACGTAAATATTTCACCGCCAAACTAGCGCCTAAATATGAGAAAGGTGTTATTAAAAAGGTTTTGTCGCCTCTGATATATGAAGTAGTGGATGAAACAGGAAGACCATTAGGTAATAGGCACATTGAAGAGCTAAAGGTAGAGTCTTCGGATGCTGGAACTGACGTTCCCCAACTCCAGGAAGAGGGGAGAATGTCACAATAGACAATAGTGTTTAATATAAATAGTTTTTATATCCCTTATCACTAGAAGTCAGGTGGAAAATAATTTAAGGAAAAAGATAAATAGGAAGGTTACGGACTGTTTTGATTTGGTTTTTGGAAAAAAGTGCTAACAATGTTGTAATACTTTTAAATTCATTAATGTTGTTATATGTGAAGTTTTTTTGTTCATGTTAATAATATATTGTTGCTCCTTATAATATTCCTTAATTTAATTTGATAATTAGTAGCGAGTTACGTTGTAACTCGAGAGAGAACTCACTTCCACTCCGACTGGGTAAGTTTGCAAAACTACTATTTTCTAAATTAATCGAACGTTGAAAGAGACGTTACAAGGTTATATATATCTGGCATGCCAGCGAACAAGTGCTTAGGTCTAAATTAGTCAAAAATGGGTTAATTGTCTAAAACGAAGCAACGTGACGATTTTTTTCGTAGTTGATAATTGTATTATTCAGGCGTTCACTTAAAATGTAGTTATTATTATTTGCGTTAAATCTGTTGTAATCGGTCATTAAACTATCATTCAACTCTAATATCTCATTAATAATAATTTTCATTTGGATTTTATTTTTTTCATAATTATCATTTCATTATGGATGTAACGTAATCCATTATGAAACCCATTTGCGGAAAAGGAAATTTTTAATAAATTTAGCTTTAGGTCAAAACTATAGCATGTTTGTGATTCAGACTTATCTATGTGCGAATCCAAGAATGTGATGTTAGAAATCAATATTTAATTGTGAAAAACATCATTTTTAAGAGATAAAAGGTTTAATGATTCGTATTTTAATATTAAAATCATTTTGAGCGATCGTAAACCGATTTGAAATTTCTTTAAGCACATCGACCAAAATTATGGTTCATAGGTTGAATAGTATCTTTGATGGAAATGTACACTTAGGTTTGATAGTACAGTAAAAATATCTTAGGATTTACCAGACCCTTGAGGAAAGATAACGATTTAATTGGATAATGGAGGGACCAAAGAATGAGCCTTGACAAAGGTCCTCTAAATTCGGCCTTTCCTCGGACTTCCGGAGGGCTTTCTTTGTCTTAGCACTTTCATTATCTCTCGTCCTTTACGACTTGGTATTCTTACAGGATGGTAAAGAATGCGTGGTATGTGTACCTACCTCTTGAGTAAGATATTTCTTACTATTCTGTCTTGTATCAATGTTCATTTAAACTTAACTTACCTATCGTTACTTACTGGAATATATAATAAAACATGACAGCCACGTCCGAGTGACGATAAAAATGTTATTCTTCTAAGTAATATTGTATTTTAGCATTGAATCTGTTCCTAAAATCCTGTAAACAAAATGGAAAAAGATAAAGAAGTATTTATCACCCTGACTGTTTCTATTAAAATTTTATTATTTAAATATAAATTACCTTAAATTTGTATCCAGCTATTTTATTGGTTTTATAGCACATTTTACTTTGCGAATTAGTGGGGGGCGAGGAAGTGGGACATAAATAAATAATAGTGCAAGTAACTAATTATTTCAGTTTTAGATCTTATTTTTTTATTAATATTTTTATTTCAAAAACTTTGGAATTCGTACAATTTTTTTGCTCATTATGCTTGTTTATACACTTTTTTTTAATTATTGTTGTAAATATTTTATTATTCAGTAAAACCGTTAAGACTAGTCATTCATTTGCTGTTATAACACATGATTATAAAAGTTTACGAGCAGACCTACCACGCGTTGCTTTGGCTCATACTATATATGAGTAGAGTAGCTACTATGCTTTGAAATAGTTATTTCTTATTCTTTTTTATAGTTAAATCAAAATTCACTGATAAAGAACTTTACGCCAAATTTAAAATTGTTTGGTAAATAATTTAGATGGGTTAAAGTTTTTATTTTTTACATCTTATATTTGACCATAGTGTGTCAATGAATGATACATGTAAAACGAACTAATGAAGAATATAATTGGAATAGGGTTTAGTACAATCAAAATATACGACAAAAATGTACCGGATTAATCTTTTGCCAGAATACATATTAATTAAATTAAGAATATAACACATGATGATATAAGGTATCGTATCAGGAGGTTTTTCTGATAAGTGCACAATGATTTTGGTTAACCTGTATTTTGCTAAAACAAATAGATTCTATGTTGTCCTCACACGTGAAAAGGCGACGCAAAATATTGTGTCAATCAATCAACTTATACAGCCTCTGTTGGAAATTTATAGACCTAACAAATAATCACACTCAATTATAGTATAATAAGTATTTAATTTGGAAAAAAAAACTAAATTATATATTTAGGCCAATAATCGAAATAAAAACTATCCTATATTTTAAGTTGGACAAAAATGCACAAAATGAGCCTAAATTCATCAAAATCAAAGTAGTTTCTGATTTTACCTCCGACAAACACCGGGACACGAGATTTTTATTTATATAAAGATTATGTATGTTCATCGTATATTTATTTATTTATTTAATGCAAACTTCCGAAGTTTCTTCCTCCTTTATTTCTCACAAGCCTTCTGGACTTAAGAAAAGCAGATGGCCTCATAACCTTCTAATTTGGAATTTTTTTATATATTATTATTGGAGTGTACCCACTATTATTAGGTCTACTCCTCCATCTACAAATATAATTTAAGAATAAATATTTTCGTCCATCGATATAATAATTATCTTTCTGTTTGTTGGTGTTAATTTGATTAATTTTATTCACACGTTACAATAGGTGCTAATTGACATTTCCTTTTTTTTTCTTTTTTTTTTTTAGAATGGTTATCATTATAGAAATCCAAATTGGAAGGTGTCCATAATATTTACATAAAAATGTTTCACAGAATAGACAGGCCTGTCAGTTTGATGGTTACCTGTCCTACTTCTGGAGGGTTTAGTTTTACGGTCAATTTAATTTTTGTTTTTATAAGAATATATTTATTCAATTAATAAATTGGAGAGGATAATAAAGGACAGAAGATTGGCCTTCCACTCGGAAATAATCCCTAAGACGATAAACAGATAAAGGGGGGCCGGCAACCAAATTTAGCGAGTGGTAAAGGGGGGGGGGGGTATGTCACTCAGGGCTCTGTAACTTGTCCCGTCTGACAGAGCTCTGACACACACCACTCCCAGTTCCTTATCGTTTTCAGATTTGTGTCTGCCATCGTTCCCTCTACGTGTGACATCTGTCTGTCGTTTATCTCGGGAAATGTAGAGCATGGAAATATTGAAATGTTTTCCACCGCCTTCCTTGTATATCGTCGTCCCTTATCATCAAGCATTAGGGCTTTTAGTTTAAAGTTATTCCGGGCGTTTCTGCCAGTCAAATACAATATGCTTTTGAAGTCTCTTATTATCTCCGCTCATCTTCAATGCCTCTCACTCATTGAACTCATTGTTCAATTTTATTTTATTTTTTTATAATTGTACAGTTTTTGTTGAAATTTAAGTTTAGAAATGCTCGTTTTAAGTTGAAAGTTTAATACTAGTTGACCCGTGCGAAGCATTCGCACTCTAACCTACTTGAATACCGTTAAATTAAAGTATACACCGTATATTTAGTATCTTATAGTACCTATTTAGTGCGCCATGTGCGTAGGTAAGGGTTGAAGTAAAGAGTAGATGTGTTTAAATTGTAGATTATTTATTTTTGAAATATAAGTTTAAGGTATTTACATATTTACAGGACCTCTTTTAACAATATTTTTGAAGTTACAATATGGTAATCTGGGAGTATTTGTTGGTGGGTTTGTTTTACACAGACAAAGATATCACTGAAAGACCGCAACTTGGAAAACGCCACCTACTTAAATACACGTATCGGTTTAGTGGAAAGCGAGTAAAAAATAAGATTCTATTGATTGAAATCTTATATTTTTGCTTGTGACTCGCAAAGGACGGCGGCAATTGCAAAAGTTTATATAACTAAAAATGTTCGTCTCGACAAACTGAAAAAAATGACTCCTTCGAAAAAGACCCGCGACCATTTTCGATGAGAATTGCAGCTTTTCGCTTAAAAAACGCAAACCAGGTGGTTAATCAAAAAAATGTATATGACCGAAAATTTTCTCCTTGAAAACCTGAAAAGATTGACACCATTTAGAAACCCCTAGGAGCATTTTTCTCGCAAAAACCGCGGTTTTGCTCTTATAACTCACAATCGAAGGCGTAATGAGTGATTTGTATATTTTGCCGAAATAGCTTCTAAGGAAAGCGTTAAAATAATGATTTGATGAAGTATTAAGAAAGTTATGGCATACCGACAAAAAAAAGGCTTTGAGAAATAATACAGGTGATTATTAAGTAACGAAACATTTTTAGTTGGCTTCTGTTTACAAAATACTTCATAAAATGGATGTCGGATTCTGAACAGATTCATTTATTTCATAGAAACCGGGGTAATTGTAAATTAAAGAGCTTTATCCCCAAAATCATGTAATTAAGTATTTCATCAGTATTTTTGATAGAAATTGTCAAATAAAAGCTACTTATATGTTTAGGAGGAGCGGGGTAGCCCACTGGTAAGGCAGTGGACTGCTGTGCTTAAGGTCCCGAGTTCGAATCTGACATGGCTTATGATATCTTTATTATTCGCCACAGTTCGTCTCGTGGGCCGAGAGACCCTCCTGGGGCAAACCCAGCCTCTATAAAGTGGGTACCCTTAATTGAAAAATTAAGGGGGAAAACCTGGCGGTTGAGCGTGATCACGGTCAAATCACCTCCTTGCACGACCGCTGACCAAGAAACAGTACTCTTCCTTACATAGTACTGAACTCAAGACCCTTTATGGGTTGTAGTGGTACAGGTTTATATGTTTAGGAAAATAGTTTTTAGTATATATGTTTAGCTATATGTATGTATAATATAGTATGTTTAGGAAACATAATAAAGAAAGATTTCTACAAATTCTTAGCTTTCATAACCCTTAAAAGTAAAGACTTCTTTTCATAATGTTTTATCATACAAAATTATATTCCATTGGTTTTCCTGGTGATGATCATGGGCCTGTATTTTTTGTGAATAATTTTTTTAGGTGTATCGAACTTATTCACCCCTTCCCATCTTTCTAAATCTATGCATCCCTGTTTTAATGAAGGTTATGACATTATCCCATTCACTTCAATATCCTTTTCGAATTCAAAGATTCCGAGATTCCCGCTCGAATCCGCCACAACAATGAAGCGCTGCCTCCTAGATGACGGGCCGATGCCTCGGTAATTGTCAGTTATGCGGCTATCCTCGCCATCTGATGAAAGGTCAGGGGAGAGACAAAGACTTCGTGAAGAAAGTGGCTTCAGCGCGACCTATTGGCAAAGGCTTCGTTAGCACACTCATTAGAGTCCCGTCTGGAGGAGCTAACGATTGGCTCATTGTCACATCTTCTCTTAATAGCCCTCTCCGTTCCGAATGCCAGTACGGAGCGTGATGCTCCCGTGACGTCCCGTCGCGCTTCCCAAGTTACCGAGTCGTTGGAACTTACGGATCGACTGGTCAATCCAATTTTCTGCTCACATTTGGGTTGATTTTACTTGAATGTTAGTATAAATATAAGTCGTTCCATGCTCTCTATAAATTTCAGTAATGCAATATGCTTCTAGAAATTTTGTACTAACATCGTTCTACAGTAATATTAAATTCATACAATGTTTTTTTGGGAGCATTACTTATTCTATTCTCTGTAGATAATCACTTTAGTTATCAGAGCTAATAAGGATTTTTTTGATAATGATAAGAGCTAAGGAATATTAGCCGATATTCTATGAAGATCGGTAATCATATGTGCTTTTAGGAATGTTCCGACAGTAGAAGTGTAGATATTTTTCAATATTCAAGATATATTCAATAATTTGAGGTGGATTTTTAAAATAAATATTTTGTTTTAATATTATCCTAAAGTAATATTAAAATGTTTGAATTCTCAGGATGTTTGTTTTGTATGATTTAATTGCTTAAGTTATCAGAGGTAATTAATAAGCGATTTTTGATAATGATTAGGGACAAGGGATATTTAAGCCCATCTACACATTCTATGAAGATAAGTAATGCAATATGGTTTTAGAATTATAACGACAGAAAGAGATATAAATACTATTTTCATGTAGAACTTCTTTCAATAATTTCGTGTTTTTTTTTTAATAACATAAAGCCCCAACTTGCACCCGATGTCATAAGCTAAGAACAGTGAAGCATGCCAAATATACATTGAATTAAGGCAACAACTAAAGATGGAATATACCTTCTTAGAGATCCTCTAGGTCAACGAAAATAAAATTACTGTTCCCTTCGAATTTCTAATAGTATTCTAAAGTAAAATTGAAGGGGTCAGGGCAAAATAGTGCCAAGCAACATTTTTAACAATAATAAACTGTAGCTGCAGTATGCTGTATATTACGTAGGACTATATATTCTGTGATTGAAATGCCACCTAAATATGACTATATAGAGCCTCTATAGTCATATTTAGTTGGCATTTCCATCATAGACATATAGTCCTACGTAATATACAGCAGACTGCAGCTACAGTTTATTTTTGTTAAAAATGTTCCTTGGCACTATTTTGCCCAGACCCCTTCAATTAATATTTTCATACTCTAAGAATGTTTTATGGAAAATTATTTATTACACATCTCTGTATTCACTCGAGTTATCTGAGCTAATCAATAAAGGATTTTTTAAGAAGGGATAAGGAATATCTTTTTAGTAATGTGAGCGTTAGCGAGAGCGCGGAACAGGATGATTCCAGTTGTGCTAACGTGAAGCTATCGACATAAAGGACCGCTTCACAGTTATTATCGTTAACAGTGCCGTTGAGCCCGCGATGAATACAGATGGCGATTGTGGCGGGAAAAAGCTGATTATGGCGGGAGATATACCGCTGCAGATCCCGCCTTAATCTGGCGCGGATTACACGCAGACCCGTCACATAAACACACATACCCCGCGGTCAGTGCGCCCTCTAAATTATTACAGCGGTAAGAAGATGATGGAAGCTGAAAATAAAAAAAGATAAAGGGAAATATACGGAGGTAGAGTTTAAGCGTTCTTAGGTCTTTTGTAGTTTTTGATTTAGGGACGGGGCATAGCGGGACACCTGCCCACACGACGTCAGGGGATGAAATAGTGCCACCATATTTTTCTGGAGGTATCAAATTCAGGCCCCGCCGTCCGACAGATTTACCGCCTTCTTGGAGGGTGTCCTTCTTCCGTCAGTCCTCGGATGATCCCCTTTTCGGGTCTTCAGTCGGATGGATTACTCTCGCATGGACGGATATCATATAATGGGTGTTCGGTTACAGAAAAGGCGATTAGCGTTATTTAAACTTATAAAGTATTCATAATTCGAATATATATTTTCTTTACTACAGGTTATGTATTTGTTCCCTCTTGTTTATAAATTTAAATTTGTTCCGTTACTAATCTTTAAATAACGCTAGAAATGAATGTTGTAATCAAAGGGTTTATACTAATGATAAAAAAACGATTAGGTACATTTTATCAAACCAGGTTGTATTGATGTTTCCAAGAGATACGTGTTTAAACGAATAAGATATATCTCCTTGAAAAATACTTAGATAAATTTAAATATGTTTGACCGAATTGTAAGGTATAACAAAACCATAGAAAATAAGTTCAAAAATGATAAGTTTAAGATTGCTTTAGAATAAACAAGGTTAGCCATTACAGATAATACGTTGGAACCTAGTTATAGAAATGTACTAATGTCACAATTTCGGATTTTTTTCTAACAAAACAAATTGTTTTATGGGAGAGGGAGGCTAAGAAAATACCCCATTTCTCAGATTGGCTTTTATGAAAAATTAACTTTCAGATTTATGTTTATCTTTATACCGATAAAAAACTATAGATTATGATTTCGGAAATAGTTGACGTTCATGTAATTTAGAAAAATTCATTCGTTCATTCTGTTTATTGCCAGATAGTAATCGTTTCTGTTAATTGAACAACTAAGTTCTTTCAAGACATGGTTATCACTCAATAACTGGAACAACTACATCATCGTACAACCAACACGAAGCCCAAGCTAAGCGCGCTAAGCTGTTGAGAGGGCAGAAGACATTACCGTGAACGATCTGTTTGCCTACTCACCGGGAGGTAAACATCGGCTGTCACCCCTGCCCGCCGAAGTGGAGGATTAGTGGGAGCTCAGGGGAAAGAGAAAAATGAACGACACATGATTCCGCCACATCATTATGTTGAAGAGGGAAAAAATAAAGACTAGTAGAAGAAGCGAAAGGGGAAAAATGAAAAAAGAAAAGAAAGTAAAGAAGAAAGAATTACGACTACACAGTGTGAACAATCGGCTGTGGTACCTGATCCCTGACAAAGGCTCGCTCAAACAAAACCAAGCAATGACACTCTTATATACGTCGTCTTACCTCCATAGTACCATTCCTCAACATATTTCTAACTTATATATATAGTTACATAAAACCTTCCAGGTTTTGAAATATTTATTAATTTATTTACCACTTTACACAATTAGGAACCTCCTGATTTTTTAACTTTATTCATCTATTAACATCTGTGCTTTTATCTATTCATTTATATTACTCTTTTTACTTCAAAGCCTCAGAAAAAATAGCATTGGTGTCCTCTAAGCTATATAATATTAGTTAAGTTCTATCAGTGGATAGTTTCTTTGCATGATTGTTCATAATATTATTTTTTTTTAAATCTATTTATGTATTAAAAAAAATGAAAATTTATTAATGTAAATGACAATAAATAAATAAAAAATATTTACTTTTACCTGTTAACATTCGTCAACAAATAGTTAAGTGATAAATTTCACAAGGCATATCGCGTTTCACTGTAAGATGTTTGAGGTACAAAGAACCGAAATCGTGGGAAAACCCTTCGTAGACGACAAGACGGAGTATTTAAGATCTATTAATCAAGAAAGGTCCCACGATTTAAGCAAATTTTGAAAAGAGATAAAATTTCTATATAGTCGTTCTGACGAGATGAGAAGTCACTAAAATCCCATTATTGATCACTTTACTCATGCTTTATATTAACGTTTAATTATATTTATTTACTTAAAATCTCATATTTTCCTTTCATTGTATTATCATTTATTCTTTGTTTTCGATAAAAAAATTATATTTATATGGATACGGGTTGGTGTTTACGCATATGTAGACATATTTGCATTCAGATGTAGGTATGTGTATCCAGTTAACTAGCGTATATGTTCAAATGACATACTCGTTTACTCGTGACTAAGTGAATAGTACATTGGCAAAATAGGATTTGCCACATGTCTTGAAGCACAAAATTAAAGTGTCCCTGGAGAAGGAAATGAAGAAAATCTTTGCTCTTTTTCAATGAATTGGTCAAACCACTAACCACCATGGTTAACCATTAGATCATCATATATATATATATATATATATATATATATATAATTTGTATGGAGAGCAAGCTGATCTAGGCGTACTTTCCATGAACTATTGTATATGTTTTACACCGAAGAGCACACGAATGCAGCCCTAAAAAGACAAACGCAGATTGGAGTATCAGTGACATCACCACATCGCCGCAGGGCTTACACACCGCACAAAGCCATCTCCACCTTATTATTCATACATAATATGTACCATACACCATAGTAACTTCATAAAGAGCTCAGTTTCAAAGTGAGGCCGTTAGTATAGTTAATATTTACTATTGTTGCATCCCTTATTAACTGGTGCCCCCCCCCCCCACAACATATATCTATGATAGTAAATAATAGGATAAGTTTTATAATAATATGTATAGACAGTTCATCACCATAATAGAAAACAGGTAATTAATGATTCGAAACTTTGTTAATTAAAACTTTAGTAAGGAAGTGAAAGAAACAGTGAATAAATATCATATTTTTATTTAAATCCTTATTTTGAAATAAAACAGGGGGGGGGGAGTGTTGTTTAATATTGTTTAATGTACAGATTCTCTCCATTTCTTATTTTAGCAACATTATTTATTTTTATTATCTGCTAATAAACAATTTTTTGAAGTTCACCCCTAAAATGAAAAAAAAAAAAAAAACATCATATTTCCCGATACCAATGTTTTTATCGTCTTGTCCACATTTTTCTTTAAAATGACTGAACAAATGTTCATTAAATAAAGCTACACTCATTTGAAAATTAAAAATGATTTGTATACCGTGTTAAACGTTTTAAAATGGATTATTTTTTCTGTGATCTGTATACAATTCATTAAAAAAATAAGTAAAAATATTTGCATGACGTTGGAAAAAAAAATTCAATCTAAACTCTATTGTAGATAATTAAACATACAATTTTTACGATGGTTTTTATTAAACGAAATTTTGAATAGTTTTACTCAGAAAAAGTTAACAACAAGAGTTAACTGGTTTATTATTTTTAATTTTGTAGATTATTTTGGAAAAACATGTAATATTTTTTATTAACAGTAGCACTTTATTTGTTTTTTAATGCTGCAAGTCTTGATTAATTTAATTCTGGTAAATTCTATCAGATTATGACTAAGGATTCTCATCAGTTTAACCTCTGGGTTTATACGAATAAACATAAATAAAAATTAAATAATGTTGGAATTGTTTTTTATTTCATTTAAAATCAAATACATTCAAAGTAAATATTACGTATCCACCTCCCTACTGCTCAGACCAGATTATTATAAAATTGGTCTGGTACGTTTTCAATTTTGAAAATAAAAACTTTTAAAGTTTGTGGTATAGTTAATAAAAGAGCTGCCTGCAATTTACCGACTAAGCCAAAGTCAGGATTAAGAAAAAAAAGCAATGCAACGGATTTTTATGTCATTAAAGAGATTGTGTTGTTTTATTACCTTCTTTTATCCCTCTATTCTGAACTGACAAAACATTGACTGGCATGAACTCCAGAACTTTTATATATACTTTGATATAGGTCAAAGTCGTTTCCAAGCCTGAATCCTGGAATCAGCAAGGAAGGTTTGTGGCTTGACAAAAATTTAAGCAAATGATAACGTGGTAAAAATGATTTAGTAGAAGAAAGTGTTGAAAAATTTTATTCAAGGTTTGTTTGTTTGTTTAACGTCCATTTTTATGCTACTAAGGCTAATCGGACGATGCTACAGTGGGAGCCTATACAGGTATAATTAGGATAGGGATCTTTAACGAGTACCTGACATCTTACAGGCTCGGGACCTCCATTTTACATCCTATCCGAGGGACGGCATAGCTAAGGATTTTTTACTCCCTTTAAAAAAACCTAGGGCCACCACGGGGCGCGAACCCGCAACCTTTAGTATTGTAGGTTGCCATGCTAACCACTACACCACAGGTGACCACTTTATTCAAGGTAAAACTCCCTAAATACTGTGCCAATATCACATTGCTAGACTTGAATGCTATGTTCTATACTGGAAAATGGGAAAGAAGCAAACATTTGTTAATTATTTAGTGGTGTTTTGTTAGACTTGCTTACTTATTTATAGGATATCCATAAAAGGTCTAAAATGTCTCTGTTTTTTCTCAATTAGTTTCTTTGTCCCCGTTGGTTAAAAAAAAAATATTTGACCAATGTATGTATGCATGGATATCCTGGAAAGCAGGCTGGTAGACGAGGTAATGTTGGTTTTATAGAAAAAAATATAAGAGGAGGAAAAATAGAGTTATGTAGAGAAAATAAGGGAGCGATATACAAAGAAGTGGAGGGGGGAGGAGAATGTTTAAAAACAAAGTCAGAATATGAGAACAGTGAGGAAAGGAATCATAGGAAAGAAGTAAAAGGAGACAGCTAATACGATTAGAGGCTACCGATGAATTAGCAATTCGGACAGAAGTTGGGTCAAAGAGATAGGGCTCCGGTATAATTGAGAGTAGTGGATTTAAATAGAGCGCTTGTGAGGTTTATTGTCTGTCGAACGCAGCGCTGCCCGGGGCCGAAACATATTAAAACCCCTCCGGCGTTCCATCTTTTGCTCCCATGACATGAGACTGACAAACGCTCAATACACACAACAACAAAACGGCTTTGTACTCTTTGTGCCTTTAATTGCCGCCCCTCTCTCACTATTATATTATGTTTGTGGCGGATCTCCGCTCGTCCCGCATTTCATTCGTCTCCTCAGCATGACGCCAAGTTTTTATATCCCTGCGTACATTGATTTAAAAGAATAAGTTGATAAATTCTTACAATGAATATAATATTTAAAAACTAATATGAAAAATCCCTTAAGTCCATGTTCAATAAGAAATACAATAAATGATTGAAGGAAATGAGGCAGGGACTGGAAGAATATAAAGGATAGATTTTAAAGGGAGAAACCCGAATGCCAGTGTTTGCGAAAACTTATAATTTTTGACATGAAACAATATTCCATAAGATGAATCCCTTCATCTACAACAAGAATTAATATTGTACTACCAGAGGAACAATTTCAGTGTCCCAAGTCGTCAAGGGAAGGTGCCTTTACACTCTGTGAACCTCACCCTCGAACTACCTGTTCTAAACTCTGTTCGGCTAATCTAAACAAGACCCGAACTCGAAGTGGTACTTTGTCTGTTATCCTGTGTGTTCGGGGATAGCGCTAGTATCGCTTTTAAGTTAGTTAAGATAAGCTTCTAGACCTTCTTTTACCATTATTCTAACGTTCCTTTTATCCATAATAAGTAAAAGCAAAAATCAAAACAGTCGCTAGTTTCAAGCAATGAAAATTATTGTATTAAGGTCAGTTAAGTAAGTGAAAAGGTTGTATTAACATTGATATCTGAGGTGCGGTCGGATATCAATGTTCGCTCGACTTCACGTTTAAGTGTAAATAGCTGTTCGTGGTAAGCCGGTACGGCAAGGTTGGGGGAATCGGCTGATCTAGTGTGGGGCTCGCGAAGTTTGTTTAACGTCACTTTATGCCACTATGGCTTATCGGACGATGCTACAGTGGGAGTCCTAAATTTTGCCTATCAAGGTATAATTAGGATAGTGATCTTTAACGAGTACCTGACATCGTACAGGCTCGGGACCACCATTTTACGTCATTTCCGAGGGACGTCATGGAATTTTTTGCTCCCATTAAAAAATCCTAGGGCCACCTCTGGGCGCGAACCTGCAACCTTTAGTATTGTAGGTTGCCATGCTAACCAGTATACCACAGGTGACCCTAGGCGGAGTGTAAAGGTACCTTTAGAGGAACACGTTCATTTGATGGTCAACAACTGAAGAGTTCAACATTATTGTCCTATTAACTCCTTAGTTACATACACCTTGAGTTTCATCTTGTTTCTATTATTGAGTTTGATGGTCCAGTTGACATAAAAAAAATATATTTTGTAGATTCTCAATTGGAGGAGTATATTATTAAGTGGTATGAGCAACATCTGTACCAATATTTTGTCGTCACGTTTGTTTATACAAGGAACTTTTTCTTAGGTACAATAAAAAGCCTTGTTTATCATTCTAACTTGATAGGACTCCGAGTACTTGGAGTACCAATTTAAGACTGGAGGCAAAAAACTGTTTAAACTTTTTTAAGGACTTTTTTTTAAAACAAACATGATTATTTTTTGTAGCAAAACCGCAAATAGCCAATGGTTCCAGTCCATTTATTCCAATAATTTGCGAATTTCTGAAACTGACTGACAATCCGAACCCATTTTCCGTAACATTTATCAATCCATTCATCCCACCGAGAACATATTTGTTTTGTCTTTACCAATGCGTTCTGATATACTTCAGCTTAAATGCAATTTTTATCACGTTGCGAATATAGAATTAACAAAAAAAGGATTAATATTTTATTTATAGAAATGTTACATTAATAAAAATAAACATTCAATGGTCCGCAATTTGATTACCGTGGATTTCCACATAAAAAATAAACAGAGGCTGGCAGTCTGCTCTTTTTAGCTCAGTGTCGCTCATGTGAACTCTGGAAGAATCGCCTCAAACCAGAAATGCTGGTATGCAAATTTCCAATCTATAAAAACCACGGATTGTGTCGCCTGGTAGTCATCTTGATGATCGAGTTAAACACAGGATCAACCATGCCAGTAAATTATACCATGCTTGTAGCGATTTACGTTCTCAAATTAATTAATTCTGGTCATTCAAACATTTTTTTAAATCTATTTTTTTTTTTTTTAATAGCTGGTTGAAGTTATATATATTATTTACCATTGAAACCCCCGTTGTCTAAACTCTTGCACATTCTTTTCTAGACAAAACGCAACGTAATAAACTATAGTTGCAATATATTAAATATCGACTGTAATAGAATTTAATTCTATTACTGAATTTGTCTGTTTTTAGGACAGAGTTTTTCGCATTGTATATTCTGCCTTGCCTTGGAGAAAACAACATTAACAAAAAAATTGTGAGCTAATGGTATCGTTGGATTCGCTATGAAAATTTCCATTAGATTCTCCATAGAAAATCATTAAAAATACTAAAATAAAGAAACGAAGGATAGCTTAAACTAAATTAAACATTTTACTGCTCTTCTATTGAATACCGAAAACTTTGCGATTCCATTATATCAAAATTTTTTAATTTTGTTTTTCTCCTAGGCAGAGCAGTATTGTGTTACATAGTATAAATAATGGATGTAGGATAACTTTTATAACAATTAGGATTCATAATTTTGAAAACTCTTCCAAAAAATTGTGATTAAATGTGATGCCAAGATAGAACCCATAAATAAATATTATAATAAACATTTTAGATTAAATAGACCATTTTTTAGATTAAGAGATAATACTAGATTATCGTGTGGTTTTAGACTATAAATGAACTTTTAAACATTAAGAAATTTTAACCTTATTATGTTCTTTGTTGATTTACTGATTGGACTGACTCTTAATATCGCTTTTTGTTGAGATTAACATTTGAGAAGATAAGTAACTGTTTCGAATCCTTCCCCGAAGAAATATAATTTTTTGTATAGTAGTGTTTCAGAAATATTTTGCTCGCAATGCCCCCTGATAGACAGGATGTTGATGCTGTTGCTATAAACATCCGATTAGCTTTGGAGTAGCAGAACAAAAGACGATATGAGTTATGGTTGGAGGGCAGATGGTAAACTAGAATTGAAAAAGGACTCGGCGGTGTTTTTTTATAGAGATTACCGTTGTGCCAATCCGTCAGGGTCCGAAGGATTTATGCTTAGAGCCCCTGATTTAATGCGCCACTATTCTCGGACCAGTCTTACATCTCCTAGCATCGCTCTACTGGTCTACTGGAGGAACCTCTACTGTCTTTTGGGGGAACGCGGAGCAAGGACGCGAACCATTCTAAAGGTCTTGTTGTGGTGAGGGTGGGGGGGGGGGGGGGCAGAACATATTGAAATTCATCATCAATAACTATATTAACTATTTATATGATATTTATAAAGCTATTACTGACATGAAAACAAAAGAACTCTTAAGTATATTTCCACAATTTTTATGACTTTAATCATATAAAAAATTTGGAAGAAAGATTCCTTCAAATATCCTCATATTTAAATTTCAAGACAGGATAATTTTTATTACTCATGAATTTTCAAAAATTTTCTTCGTATTAAGTACAACCCGAAAAAATAAGTTTTTAATTCCAGTAATTCAGAAAAAAAAAAAATGGACTACGAACGTTAGATATGTAAATGTTTCTCTGTATGAGTAAATTTTAAAAAAATATGAGACATTAACTGAATTTTTCACTACGTAATTAGTTAAATTTGGATGAATTAATATATATATATATATATATATATATATATATATATATATATATATATATATATATATATATATAATCTTAATATGTAAACAAACATTATCCTATAATTTTTATTGAATCCTGTTTATCAAGTATTATAAATTTCAATTTTGTATTGAAAGTGTCGTTAACAGGCATGGTTTCGAATCTATATTATTATTTATGAATAAATTTAGTTTTATTATAAGAAACCAACATCTGCGTCAAATATAAAACTAACATTCTTTATGTTTTTATTTTTCAATCATGTTTGTTTTTGGCTGTGTTTTTTTCTGGTCTCGTAATTAAAAGAGAGGTGGTTTTTAATTGAAATTTTGATGAAATTTGGTGTTTTTATTGTTAATACTGTTTTATACTTTATATACATTTATACAGTAATCAATATTCTCATTATGACCTTTTTAAGTTTATTAATTGCAAATTAATTGCAAAAAAAAAAAAAGTGTTTTATCATACATTCTATAGAAGGGACTACATCTAACTACCCATATTTGTGATTTTTTTTTATTCAAAAAATTTAAACCATCTTAAGTTCTACAGCAGCATAAGACTAAATAACGCTCAAATAAATTTCATAATGTGCTTGCAAAAACATTACCACTCTTTTATAAAAATGTTTTAAGCTTACAAGGTTTCGTAGAACGAAAATATCAAAACTGCCACATGACTAAAACGGAACAGAAGTCAAACATTGGTGTCATTCATTAAGTTTAAAATTCATGTTTTTCGAACGGGTATGTTGTTGCGTTTAATAAGCAATCTGTGTTCTGTTATATACATGTCTGTGTGTATCTAAAACACGTATCATATCTGTAGATGGTAACACGGCTGTTCTATCCTGGTTGTCACATGTGGAAATGCTGTTGTCATTTAAAATCTATACAACACTTAGTTCTCGGCTGTCCTTTGGTTCTTGATGACCATGGGACATTTGAGTTCTTTGGGGTATATTTATCCATAATGATCCATCAGTAGTTGGTTTCAGTGCAGGGTTTTTTTCTTTTTTCTGTTTAATTAATGAGTTCGATCATTTGGGATTGAGTGGAGTTTTCGAGTACCACACCTATCCCCTCCTCCCAAAAACAGGAAAACTGATATTCTTTATTTTATTTATTTAACTTACTATCAGTTTATGATTCTCAGGCTAATCGGACGCTTCTGCAGTATAGGTCCTAACTTTTGTCTATGGGGGTATAATTAGTATAGGGATCTCCAACTTACGTTCCTGCTGAAGAGCAACATGACCAAGGTTTTTTTTTAATCCCTTTGAAAATTCGTTTTAGGTTTTTTTTATTTTCATTTCTATAAATGATCTGAACCGAACACTTGCCGTAAGTTGTCTGTTTAAGTAACAAGTCATGAATAATTGCTTATGAAATGACGGCAACTTACGAAGGCCTATCAACAATGTTTTGAGACTTTTTTAAGTTATCTTAATTCCCAGATCTTAGCCATTCGTTGATGTTAGATGTTAGCCCTCCCTTCCTCCACAACATATTATATATCCGTTCATCCGTTTAAATAAAATGTTTAGTTATTATTATTTAAACTTAGCTAATTTTTAATTATAAGAACCATGTGATATCTTTATAATGTGAAAAATAGCCATTGGCTATGACGATGTGTGTTTCATCTCGAGTTTTTAGAAGAGTGGCCGAAACGAACTTCCAATGTTAGATCCAAGCGCACTGTTCATCTGAACAAGTATGTCCCTTGGTTTAGACCTTGACAGCCAGAGGACTTATCAAGTTCTCGTGTTGAGCATTGGGAGAATCGATTGGGGGTAGGGGCATTCTGTCATCGGTGACAGGCTCGCGTTCCTCGGCTACATTGCACCTGATGTCTTAACTGCATTCGTTATTTATTGCCTAGGTCGGAGTATACTCCGTTATTGTCTTAGTGCACTCAGTCGACACGTCATTTTAGTTTTTGTCAGCTAATCTAGCTGCATAATCTTGAATTTACATGCAAGCTCAGTCTATATCGACACGAGTCCCATAGGCAGATTTACCTTTGTACATCAGGTATTTTTCAAGAAATAACCGGAAAAAAATTTTTGATAAGGATATCGAACTATAATGAAATAAATGTAAGTATTTATATAATAATTAAAAAATAAAGTAGAAAATAGTGACTGAGAGTTAGTCAATGGAAATCTGCGGTCCTGAGAGATTAGTTATTTTTGAAAAAAAAAAAAAATTGGTCCGTAAACATGATATGCAATTAAATCCTTATGGATCTTTAAAATGATACTGCGTTAGGCTTACAAAGTGGAGGGAATTTAATTTAAGAATAACAAGTTACTGTAAAAGTGTTACTACAGTCGGTAAAAAATGCACAGTTATATAAAGGTATGTGGCGTAAAGGTATGTATTACAGTTTAACCATATTAAGGGAGGGCTAAAAAAAAAAAACTTTCCAGCTATTAAATATCAGTAAATTATTCTTTATGACGTATCATTCATTGCTTAATAAAATCATTACTTTAGTATTGAAGGGTGAGGAGTTGGGGTTGTATGAAAAAAAAATATGTTGATTACAATATTTTTATTTCAAAAACAGAATGGGTTCTTTGTTTATTTAAACCAATCTTCAATTGTGGCTAACCACCAATTTTAAATTATTTTTAAATAATTTATTTTTTGAAGAGAAAAGATTTGGCTCCGCCGGGAGTCGAACCCGGGTCTCCTGCGTTACATGCGAGGATGCTAACAAATTAATTTTAAATTATTTAAAAATAATTTAAAATTGGTGGTTAGCCACAATTGAAGATTGGATTAATTAAAATAATTTAAAAAATTGACTTAAGTCAATAATATATCATAAATTGGACAAAAATTGTTCACCTCCCGCTACTACTCGCAAAACTTGTGAGATAGAGGGGAGTAGGTATCAGTGAAGAGGAAGGATTTGCTCTGCCTTGAGCCGAGCTCTGTGGTGTAGCGGTTAGCATCCTCGCATGTAACGCAGGAGACCCGGGTTCGACTCCCGGCGGAGCCAAATCTTTTCTCTTCAAAAAATAAATTCTTTGTTTATATTTACATTTTTTCTTAAATTGGTGCAACTCTCTTAATTTTGAGATATATTTAAATTATTTTAGTGTATCTGATAGATATGAGTTTGTTCGTTCTAGAAAAATTGTATATTTTTATCCATTATTTATTTATTTTTTCAGCGTAAAAATCTATACCTATTCAGAATGGTAAATTTCAATATTAAATAACAATATAATTCAAAGGACTGAATATAATAAATCAACATAATATTTTTTTTAATGATTTTTTTTTTTTTTTGCCTTTATGTTAATGAAGTATAACTTAACAGGATTAATGCTCGAAATCGTATGTGGTCGGAATTATGCTATTGTATAGGGGTGTTTGGTGAGGGACAGAAACGTTTTTTTTAATATGGGACGATTTTTTTTTTCTAAATGATTGTTTGATTCTTCAAAATTAAAATATTAAAAAAAACAACGAACTTGTCTTTTGACATGTGATATTTTAATGATGATGCGTGTTTAAGGTGGTCACAGGAAAATTTATTTCAACGAAATTCCCTTTTTAAGAGCTTACGTTACATATTTCATGAGTTGTATTTAATATGAACACTTTACGTTACGAACCGCTTTGACTGATTCTGCCTGTTTTAATAATTATACTAAGTAACTGTTAATAGTCACTTATGACGGTTAGCGATGTTTAGTAAATACAAAAATAAATATCGGCTATAAATTTTGGAAAATATGGGGACCAAGTGTTATTATTAACATTTTGGGTATTTCAAAATAAATATTTACTTTATTTTTTTTTACTTTTAAAAGTAAAAGTAAATATTTGATAACATTTGTATTTTAATTAGAAAGATTATTATTATTTATAATAACTTTCGGTTATTTGTTGTATGCATTAATGTAAGGAAAAATGCGAAACTCCAGATTTTTCTGACTTACAGTATTTGAGATATAAATTTTTGAAATAGAAAAAAATATGGTGATTTTTTTAAGCATTTTTGGGTTATATCTCAAAATTTATTCGAGCTGGAAAGCTGAAACAGGTATCATATCTCAGTAGTCTCTGCTTTTTCTTAGGATATACCACACGACCATATCATTAAACGATAATATCTTTAAAAAATGAAATAGAATATTCGAATTTTGGAAAAAACAAAACAGCTATTTTAATTTAAAACAAACATATGTATGTCATTCTAGCATTTTTAGCTAAAGTTGTGCCAAATTTCAGTGTATTTTTTTTTACAGATTTATCCAAATTTGACAAACTCGTTTTCAACACACTTATTTATTTAAACTTATCAATGTCATTAAATCTATTTCGATTCCTTTACCAATCAAAAGAAAAAAACATTTTTATTACGATATTTCAAATCTAACTCGATTTTCTCAAAAATATCATTTAGACAGACCACTTGTCCTCTAATGTCGACATATGAAGATAGATATAAGATTTTAAATATTCATCTTATACGAATCTTTAAAATGAACGGTTAAGACCCCTTAATGATGTATTTTTTAATTGAGAATATTTACTTTTGTTATCTATGAGTACCTATTTAAAAATTAGCATTAATCAACATTTTTATCTTGATACATGACATTAATTAAAACACATTTTCATAAATAATGTATGGACATGTTAATTATGTAGGGCTATATTTATTGTTTCAGTAATGAATTAATTATGGTCAATTTAAACAAATACAAATCAATTTGCACTAGTCATTTTTAATATGAAAAATAGGCCTGCGATTGGTAGATTTAATATCGTAATGTATTTGTTTGGACTTAAATTACTATTTCAACAATTTATAGCAATATGAGAGTGTACTTATGTATTTATTTATTTAAGTGTGGCATGGTCGTAAGGTTTACAATTCTTTCCCTATACCTCTGTATAATAATTCATCCCGTTATGATATCTATTTTAAATATAAGTGGATAATGTATGCGCGAGCCACGTTGGATGGAGGTGCGTTCAGATAAATTTGCCTCATTCAGGGTTGCTAGCTTTCATTTGTAATATGATGTATGTTAATGTTGTCGATACTTATACTAAGGTATTGGATGTCGTAAAAGTATATAATGTACTTCACGTTCGTTTATATTTCATTGGATAGTAAACAATCAATAGTTAAGGTGTTTCGCAATCTTGCCAATGGGAGTTTCTGAATAATTCAAATGATTGTCTCTTTACCTTATGTATTTTTTATTTGTATATTTAAATATTTTGGGTTGCACAGATTTGGAATTGCTCATCTATTACTAATTATTTATTTGAAATCAAAGTTTATATTTTCTATTCTGTGAAACGTTCTTCTTTATTTATATTTTCCAAAGGTAGTAAAGTTCTGTGTAAAAATTTAATTGTATTAATCGTATATTATTACTTCAAAGTTTTGAAGCTTTGACTTATTAATAAATAAAATAAAATTGTTTTGATGGTCGAATTTCATCTTATCATTTATCAAATGGAGCAAAGTGTTTTAATGATTGAAATGCATGGTTAAATAAAAATCATGAATTTTTTTTCTGTTGGTTCCATATTTGTGTTCAGCTTGTCCTTTTTCCCCTTGTCTTAAAAAAAGAACAAAATGTTACTTCGTCTAATTTTATTTTTTTATTTATTAAATATATTATTTAATTGTGGATGATTTTTTAAAGAAAACTTGTATTAAAACCAAGTATAAGCTAAATGTAATAAAGCTGTTTTTGAATTACTTAATCTATTTGGTTTTTCAAATCATATTTTTAAAATGACAACTACATCATGAAGCCAAATATAAGTATATCTTAATATGTTAGAAATGATTAAAATATATATATATTTTTAAAATAGATAAAATAAAACTGTTCGTAGCTTAAAAATGGTATAAAATCGTTATCCATTTGTAGACTAGGGAATTCATGTTGAAAACGTTTTCTTATATGTTCTATTAGTTTCGTGGTTGAAAAACATATATTTATTTACCCTTTTTTTTCGCTAATGTTTTTATTTTTATTTTATTTGTAGTATAAATATACGGTTCTAATATTATTATTTCGTTGTTCTTATCGTTATTATTTTATATCATCAAAGTACTTATATTGTTTTTTTATTCAAATTTTCATTAGAGAACGCCTGACCTATACGATTCACTGAAGGATTCCTCTTTCAACTTCCACTTTTTTATTTTAATTTTAAAATTCTTGTATGGATTACAAGATGTTTTGGATTACTAGGGATTCGGATTATCGAGGACGCCCTATAGTTTCTTATGTGATCGTTTGTGTGGAAGGAAAAATTCGTCTTCAATGATATATATTTTTTTGTTTAGTTTTTTGGAACATTTATGTTATTATTATTGATTATTTATTTTTATCCACGTCCCTATACATATATAATTTTACAATTTATGTTTGAGGTATAGACATCTTAGTGGAACTATGTAGAAACAACACGCCTTTTGCTAGAAAGATGGCTATTTAGAGAAGCATGCCCAGGGGGGCGCATTGAGCTGTCCTCCGGCAACTCTTTGTCTCCGTCGATTGTCAATGCTCTAATCGGTTCCCACTCCCTCTTTCATTCCGACTCAATTCCCTTCTAATCTTTTACATTATTTCACTTTTTTCTTCCTCATTGTCCTTTGGTCTCCTTTGTTTTCTTTCCGTTCCCTCCCCTATGGTCGTTAGGACTCGGGCACGCGCCTCTGAACTACAAACGCCGTTTGTTCCAGCGTCCTCGTTTTGTCAAATCGTTTGCCGTGCTGTTATAAATTCTAATTCCCAAGAAAAACTTTGTATGTATGACTAGATTTCAACTACTAATAATAAGTAATAAAATAAGTATTATATTAAAAATAAGTATCCAAATTTGAATACTAATATAATGATAAATAATGAACGGTAAATTAGAGTTTGTTAGTATTTGGCCTAGTACTACAAAGTTCATTGACGCCATATTGTTATTGTTCATTTTTTTTAATCTGTTTAATTATTATATTTCTTTATTTTCTCGCTTTTTCATTCGATACGTTTTACATTTGATATAATGTTTTCGACATAAAGTTTGTTATGAACAAAAATAACATAATGAATTATACATAAATTTGGAGATGATTTTTATCCTACAGTGTTTGATATTAGTATATTTCCTGAAATTTACTTTTTATCGATTAGTTTATTTGTAGTAGATTGAAAAAATCAACTTTCAGCACCAATGTTCTTAACAGCTGCAAACATTTCCCCAGTTCAGGCACTACCTAGGCAGAAAAAGATCATATCACTTTTCTCTCCCAAATCATTGGCAGGAAATCACTCAAAGACATCTAAACACGTGAATCAATTTTTCTCTTTTAAAATCTGTACCATGAAAGTTAATATCACCGTGTCTATTTTTTTATTGAATTAACCACTTCGAATTTCAATATGTAATAAATACATCCAATCACTATTCAACGTCAGTAATGATGTAATATACGTTCACCAAGCTGTCCCTATAAGAAACGAAAAAAGAAAAATTGATAGCTCAATGTTCTAAAAAATCGGCTTTTCTGAAGAAATACAAAAGTGTGATCTGTTGTTTAACTCCGTGGTACAGATCTTCACTCGCGAATACGTAGAGATTTTATAAAGAAATTTAAATTGCTTGTCATCCATCTTCTACTTATAATTGATCTGAGGAAGTAATATTCCAGTCATATTTTCCCATATTTTGTATTATAAAAATTATAATGAAATAATTTGATTTTGCTCCAGTGTATTTTAGAAAATATTTTGAGTTTATCATCATTTTGAAGCAATATTGCTGGCGGATGGGATATAACGTAGGGGATAACCGCCTGGGCCGAATGGGAATATCCAGCCTGTTTACCGCTGGCGGGAGATAAAAGAAGCGGGAAGGGCCCTCGAAATAGATCTCATTAAATCAATCTGTTTGACAGGAGCCGCTCCATAACTCAGCTCTTGATGAATTAGCGCAAAACATAATTTGATGCTGCGCGTCAGCCGCTATATTTAGGGTGCGCATCACTCCGGGCATCTCCTTCACATCGGCTGTCGTACATATGTCATGTCAGTGATGATTTGTCGCATCCTAGGAGCCACGTCGTCGCGTTGTCGTTCCCGGGAGTCCTCCCGGAAGGGGGCATTGTCGTCGTGTGGGGGAATCATCTGAGAGGGAGGCTTGGTAGCCTCAACTCAAGTTGTCGAGTATTCTTTTTATGATCTACTAAGTCCGTCAGATTAAGAGATAAATCTAAAAAATGGTCCAGAAACCATTCGGTATATTATCTTATCACTCTAGGGCAGCAGAACCTTTTCATTTAACATAATAATCTCGGTCAAAGCTGCTTTCTATAATTGCAATTACCAACAACAGTGCTGCCCGAATCAATGGTGTTACTTGATTCATTTGAATGTTAATTATTGGTCTTACACTAGATTTTTTTTTTTTTTAATCTTCATAGTTGCATTCATACCTGTCAGCAAATCGCGGCAAAAAGCGAATGTAATGGTTAGAACGAATTGATATGGCCAGCTATTTGGGGTTGAGGGAAGGAAAGTGCCCTGCACCTTTTTCCGTGCTTGATGCTTCAGAAGAGGAGGTCTCTCATCCAGCTCCATTTAGCCGCCTTCCAAAAAGCATGTCAGCCATGGCCATGTCGCTAATTAGTCAATTGTTATTTTATGCAATACAATGCATGAAAGCGTGAACAAATAGATTGTATGTGTTGTTCGTTAGTTGTCTGCTGTAACTCTACATACAGACATACAAGGGTTTCATTACTTACGTTCAATTCTTTTTTTTTAAAATATTAATACAAAAGTACTTGTAAATATTGAAAGGTTTATATTTTTATGTAAGTGTGCTTTGCTGAGCAGAAAATCTGTGAGGACTATGTCCGAGAGGTAAATGATGACATAATATAAAAAATTTAATTAAATACTAGTTATTTACTTTACCGAAGTACTATTTTTATCTATGAACAATAACTATAAGAACCTTTTTTTAATTAAATTTTTAAAATTCCTCTAAATACTCTTATAAAACCCTTTATCATCTTTTACTGTTATTTCACATGAATACATTTCGTGGATTGTTTATAGCTTAATTCAGTGCTCATACGGTCATAAGGTTTTTTTTTTTTCAAATTCTAGAGTCTCTTTGGTTTATTGTTTTTTAGGTTATTTATTTATATTTTCACCTATATTTCATTATGCCATAAGGCTAGAGAAAACGACGAAAGCGAATTTTTTATAAGTCAACAGCCACCGAATAGCATCCTTTCTTTAAAAAATTGACATAGGTATAACAATTGCAATAGCATTAATGGCGAATAGGGGACTGTATAAATCCCACGTAACCTACAAAATTGGGTAATTTCCTTTCTTCCAATTTTTCTAGGTCAAATTGTATGAAAATACCATTACCATGGAAATAATTAATATTTAATTTGGATTGCGAAAGCTTGTGCTAGGCCGGGGAGTGGGGAAGGACAGGTAGCCAAAGCTCATCTGTAAGTCCCCCTTCGGCTAAGCAGCTCATTCCCAGTCCATCCAATCGCTTCTGTCTTAGCCTCTCCCCTGTCGAATGTTACTTCAGTAATTGTAGCCGTCTTCCCGGGATAATTTTATTTAATATTAATCATATTATTTTATATTCATTATTAATATTATTTTTCTTTTGAGAATAAATTTTAAACATCCTTCTTTATGATGCATATATTCTAATATATTTTATCATTCAGACAAGGTAATTTTTTTATTTTTAAAAGAAACTTTAAATTTCTTAGGTCGTACTTTTTGGTATTGATTTGTTAAGATTAGTGAATGTTTCATGACTAAGTTAAAAAAGTTCCTCCGCGTATTAGACCAGCATTGAATCAAGAAATCATTTAAATTTAAAACTAGCAGGTCTGAGAACTACGGAATTTGTCCGGAGTTAATTTTTGAAAGGACGCTTGGTAAGCCTCTCTGCCCCAGGAGAGAAAGAAGAAGAAGAAAATAATAAGAAAGAGGGAGAGAAGAGCTCTGTAAATCTGACAAGACTGATTCCCGACCCGCTATGAGTTAGAGCTCCGTCCAGGACATCACTCCGTGCCGCGGTATTTCTGGAGTCTCTGGACAAAACTGCCTCCTCTTGTGTTTGTTCTCCAGTTGTGGGTCCACTAAGGGTGTAATCATACCGACCGGGATTTCTAATGCTTTCTTTCAAAGAACCTCTTTTTTCATTTGTTTTGGTTTTCTTTTAAACATATAAAAGAAACCTACATATTCACAATTCTATGTACGAAAATTGTATTTAGAGAACCTATTGCGAACATTTTTTAAATAAATCAGTAACTATGTATCAAGGTCTGTTATATTTAATAATAGAAATTACATAGATTTCATCTGGTGGATCGAAAAAAAAAAGTTGTCAATACAAAATATAGAATACAGAAGGTAACTAAATTCATGAAATGTGCGGGGTGCCTGTTTACCTATAGCAGTACGGGTGATAAAATGCTTACTGTGCCTTTTTATTGAATATGAATACATGATTAATTTACAGACAAAACATTTAAGGATAACTAACCAACCAAACGGAAAATTTTTGGAAGAGGTATTTGGGTAGATTTTGGCCTACCCAACAAACAACATGCCTAAATATCGAAAATCAAACTGTACGAAAAATAAATGGAAGTAGGTCAAATACGAGACTTTTAGAGGTATGCTAAAAACATCAGTCTTTACTAGGTTAATAAAAGTACAGCTATTTAAAAAAAGGATTTGATCAACTATATTAACGGTCATAAAGAAAGATGGTGGTTTCTTTATATTTATAAAAATCTCGTGTCCCGATGTTTGTCGGGGGTAAAATCAGAAACTATTCAACCGATGTTTATAAAATTTTGCTCATTTTGTGTAGTTTTGACCAACTTAAAATTTGGAAAGAAAAAAAGGATAGTTTTTATTTCAATAATTGGCCTCCATATTTCTTTTATTGCAAATTAAATGCTTATTATAGTACAATAGATTGTGATTAATTGTAACTTATATAAATTTCCA
The DNA here is from genome assembly GCA_911387785.2 of Aelia acuminata. Lineage (NCBI taxonomy): Eukaryota > Metazoa > Arthropoda > Insecta > Hemiptera > Pentatomidae > Aelia > Aelia acuminata. Next base: position 72,944,300 of record OU426983.1, on the reverse strand, counting down.
ACAGATGGCAGTGTAAATGAATTCATTGGTACAACATTTTCTTTCGATATTTACGCTGGGCATAGATCCAGTAGCCAAACCTATGTTTTCTGAACTAGGAAAATCCGTGTTTTATCCATGGGGAATTATGTGTCGCCTTATCTACACAAAAAGTAACTTCAATTAAATATTGTGTTTTTATCTAGTTAGACTAGAGAAAAAGGGGCAGAATACTGGAAGGGCAAAGGTTAGCCCAACCTTTTTACGAACTGTAATCTGTTTCCTTGTAGTAAAGGACACCTTGTCACATATCTGTGTCTGTCCAGGAGAGCCAATTTTGCAAACTGAATATTTCTATTTTTCTTCTAATGACATATTTATATTTTTGTTTATTATGACATCGTCGTCACCATGCTAAAGTAACGAATGTACAACTAAAAACCTATGCACATTCTTTAATTTAGCATGGTGATGACGATATATTTACATTATATATTTTTGTTGTTAGTTTACTTAACACCACTTTATGCTAATAAGGCTAATCGGACGATACTATAGTTGGAGTCTTAAATTTTGCCTATCCAAGAACTATTAGGACAGCGATCTTCGACGAGTACCCTCAGGTACAGTAAGATGTCAATTACGGGCAACATATCCGTGACCTCGGGTTTAGAAGGTAGCCATCTAACCACTACATCACATGCAACCCCATTTTGAGCTAATAAATTTTGTTTCGTCGTTAGTTTTTGAAACAGCTTAATGCAATTTTTTCACATTTTATAGGTCTTGATAAGTAAGTATTTATCACAGTATAAGATATTAACTTTAATTAAATAACGAAATGGAAATTTTTTCCTCTGCTATATTTTCTCCCCCTAGGTACAGAAAAAAAAAATAATTTTTTTTTTTTGAATAGACTGGCTCCCCTCTACAATTTTAAGGAATAAGTAATATAAAAAAAAATCAAAAGGAGATAGATGAATGCTCTGCATTTCGTTTCTTGAAATCCTCGATATGAAGATAGGGAACGATTATCTGTTTTACAAAATGAATAGAATGAATCAAGCTGTCCTTGGAATTGTAGGACGTACTGTTGAAGCGAAAGAAGGATGAAGCGACACTTCAGCTTGATGGAACATCAATCACTATTCCACCGCCATCAGTATCAATTAAAGTGTCAGCCGGGGCTCCTATATGGTAGCTATGTCGGTTATAAATATTCTAATATCTTGTTTGTTGTTCGTCTGGTTAGTGTTGAGGAAAAAAAAAAAAAAAAAAAAAAAAAAAACACAAGAATATTGACAGATCTCAACATAATTTTGACAGTTCCATAAAAAGTTTACGGCTGTCGCAACCTCCATTTGACTAATAAAACTGGTTTACTATTTTATATAAGCTTCTTTCCCATAATTATGTAGCTTCGTCCATTTTCAAGTAGGAAGGGGATTATATTATATTTTAATTTCTTAACAGACAAAATTTTACTTAAAATTAAAAAAAAAAACTTCAGTAATATTTTATTTAGACCTTTACTTTGACTCAAATCGATGAAGGTGATAAATGATATAAGTATATTTTAATTTTGAGAAAAATATATCGGACCACTTCTATTCCTAATAAGAAAAACGTATTATATCGTCAATGGATACCTCTATGAATTTGCTTATAACCAAATATTAAATTTTTGTTTATGTCTGAATGGAAATAGTGAAAATATATCACTTTACTCCTTTAAACTTAGAAAAAATTATATCCTTACCTTATGGCCTTCAATTGTTCATGATTGCCAAACGATCGGAAAGCAGACTGCATGTGTTTGTAAATGGAGAGGACTAGAAAATACAAATTAAGAGAAAGAACTGAAAAAAGGCGTTCCTGGATGTCTTCGAAGAAACACCTAATACACAAATTTGCATTCTTTTCGTATTCGGAAGAGTGTCAAGTCACGGAGAAGCAAAGAGGCCTCGGAATATGCTGGATGAATTACAATTTTAAATAAAAAGTGTCACGTGATAAAGTGATTTCTAGAAACTTTCAAGCTGTTTGCGGAAAACTGGCATAGTTATGATATTTAATCATTCAGCATAATTTTGTTAAAATGAAAGGACCTCTTGATTCTTTAGTTGAACAGGGTATGTATAATCTTCATTGTATGTTAATATGAAGAAAGATGAAATCTCACCATATCCTTTCCAAATAGAAATTGATTACATTATGTTATATCATACTGGCAACAATAACATACATATTATTTTATTTTATTACCAGTATGGAAATTCCCTCAGGTGATCTTGAGGCTCATTTTTAGACTTTTTCCACAACCGGGTTTCCGAGTGAACGCGCCTTCGAACTTCCAGTCACTCAAAGCCACGGACCCTCCCCGTGGATGGCCGCCCCCAGCAGAGATATGTCACCCTCCGGTATTTAAAAGAATCGGACAGACAGACCGTCCGTGTTATTTCCAGCTGATAGAACCGTTCGAGGACGATTAATTCCTGCGGTAGGGAACAGAACGAGATGGGATTGATCCCACTAATGGGAACCCCCTCCACCAACCCCCCCCCCCCCCCCCCAATAAAACCCTAAGAGATAGTCCCGGCATTAGGCGGCCTAATTGGCGGGCATTCGTTCCCGGGCGCGGGTATTTATTTACAGCGTTCGAACAGCTGATCACTCAGTGCTCTCCTCGCTTAATCACTGTCTAATTGTATCCAATGTCTGTCCGTCTCTACTTTACTCCGTCTCTATATTTCTTTTTGTTCTGTTTGTAATTGTTCTGTTATCTTTGTACGTTATTCCTGGGAGTTGTTGGTCCATCGCAGTACCTCGGAATAAAGGATTGATATAGTTCTTCAAAAGCAACTGTCTTAAAGGTCTCTTAGAACGATTAACAACTACTACATGGCTTTCGACATTCTTTCGTTTGTTTAAGACGTACTTTCCATAAATTTCTCTATATCACTATTTTGTAAATCAGTAGTGATGATATTATAACATTTTGATTCTTCTTTTCTCTTGCGAAGAAAAAAAAATTACGCATTGGCATAATTTTTAATAATCTCGACATTTTACCTCCATAACGTCATTAGTCTATTTTAGGGCTGGTAAAACGCCTTTCGCTCCTTGGAAGGTTTTTGGTTTACTGTATCTAATAATAATCGAAGCATTGATAAGATTCATCATCGCTTAATCCATAAGAAATAAATCTTAAATAGAAAAGTGAATTGTATCTATTTTATTCGTGCTTATTTTTATTATTCAGCTTATAAAAATAAACATCTGAAGGATTTAGCTTTTTACTGACTAATTTTAATTAATTCATTAAATAGTCGGATTGAATTAATCTGTTTATCCTCTTCCATCAGTTTTAGTTTGAAAGATTTTGCTCTGCTTTTGAAGACTATTTGTTTTGTATGCTGCTATGCTAACCAATGTAGGTGACCTCTTTTTATATATATTGCATATACAGGTATTATTGTAACGAGAATACTTAAAAATTCAATGCACCTTACAAAATAAAATAAAGATTCGGTTGTAGTTTCATTGATGCTGTAATAACTGTTTAAGATGATCATTGTCTCACCATGATTGTTTCCCTCTTAATGGCTGTTTGATGTTGGAATATGGTTATGTTCTGGGTTGAGCAGGTTTTCCCGATGAGTCGCCAATTCCCGAGTGATAGAGCAGCGATCATTCCAGATCCCATCGACCACTCGTCCCTCTCGGCTCCTGGAATCCTCTCGTGACTCAGAGGACCGGTTGATAGGCGCCCCCCGACCGTTCCCAAGATCACGCTTGTCAACTGCAACAGATACCTGTCCTCGCAATGGTTCTATTGTGTTTTACTCCTGTGCCACACATACCATGTATTCCCCTACTATCTGGCGTTTAATGGTGATCTGTTTAAACGGTGAGGTTGGTTCGGTTTAAGTAGGAGAATAATCTTTTTAAGGCCGATACGATTGGAAATCCCATTAATCAATTGGTTATTATTTATACAATACTTCGTTTCTTAATACTTCGGTAACTCTTCAGCAGGGTTAAATGGAGGAGAATTAGGGCGATAACTACTGCACATGAAGAACGCGTTGAGTAAACACAATTATTTGGTGTCATTTCCCATTACCTTGCTTGATTTAAAATCCGTTAACCATTAACACATAAATACAATAATTTTTTTAAGAATCAATAAGCGTGTTTTTCTTTAGATGGTTTCCTGGTGAGTGAAGATCTAATACTTAGTTTTGTTTGATATTATTTCATTTTGCAATTCCGCTGCTAAAATTTTTTTTTTACTTTTCTTTTCTGCTTAGATCTGCTTGTTTGGACTTCTACTTTCAATTTTATTTCATATGAACCTAAAAAAATGTTATGAATTGACTAATTTCTTTACCAAATTTGCCTAAGAATTTCAATTGAATCCATAGAAAAGACCATTTGAAATTTGCTGATGCCATATTTTCCTACTAAACCATTCCAGGTTAGTTACCAAACCCGTTTTTGATAAAGGTTCATTCAACCCACGCGCAGCATCTGACACGATGATATTTAAATAAATTTGATAAAGATTATTTATTTATTAACATTCAGAAAGGCGGAGGTGGGAGGAGACGAAGACTGCCAGAGCAGAGATCTAATTACCCAGCTCCGCGAGAGATATTTCTTAGGGTTCGATTTATCGATCTTGGCCTCCAAAGAAGTTATAATTACACAGGAGAAGGAATCAAGAGCTGTTATAAATAATGGCGGGACTCGGGAGATAGGATCTGGGGGGTGGCATATTATATGTGGCGGCATGTTTACGACCCTACACGCCTTCTCCTATCTCGATGCCTCGGCTCAGCGATTGAAGAGTCCAGCCAGGGGTGGCCTCTGGCATTGGAGCTATTGTATCACTGACAGGAATGTCGGCCAATCGAAGGAAAAGAAAGAGTTAGAACAAAGGAGTTAAAATTACAAGAAGAGTAGAAGGATACAACCAACTTCATGATTTAGAAAATAAAGACCAAAGAGTGTGTTCATCCCTCCACCTAGGGGTCTGTGGCACTAAAAACCTCCATTAAATTTTAAAGTTCTTATATTCTTAGATAAAAGGTGGGTTAAAAGGTATTAGATATAAGGCATATGGTAAAGTTGAAAGTTAAATCATAAAATTTTAATTGATAGAAACGGTGGGATGAATTAGATAAGTGCAAAATGTATATAGGCTTAAAGTGATATATTTTCTTTCTTCCGTTCACAACCATATTTGGTTACAAGCGAATCAACAGAATCAATGTTCCCATTGACGATATCTCTCGTCCAATATAAGATTGATCTTAAAAAAAAAAACACAAAAAAAACCTTATCCGATGGTTGGAATGTTTCACGAATCTATTACGGCCTTACACCGAGATAGTATAGGAAGTAGGATGATAATTCGTCACAAAAAATAAAAAAAATATATTAAAAATTTCAATTCACGTCAAATTAACGTTTTCTCAGAACTTAAAAAATTACTTATCATTTTCATACCCCTCAGTTATATACAACTTATGTTCCTTGTTTTCCCTTAATATCTGTCTCTCGAAAGAATCTTTAAATTTACATCGCATTTTTATAAAGTTTAATTTTTTTATTTAATAAAAACAAATTCCTTTGAATTAATATGTCCTCATTCTAAACAGCCTGTGGCAACGATATAAGTGTATTCGAATATATATATATATATATATATATATATATATATATATATATATACCGTAGCAAATGTTACTATAAAACATTTGGGAAAGTATTGTCTTTTATGCCACCATTTATTTTACACATTATAAATAATAATAATAACAATAAAATTCGCATTAATATATGTAAGTATTAGTAATATGCAATGAAATAACTCCATTGTTTCTGACACAATTTTCAAATAAGACGATATCTATTACTTAGGATCTGTAAATTTGTGTATTTCATCCTTGAAATTTTAAATATTTTCTAGCGTTTCCTTTTTTTTTTTTTTTTTTTTTTTTTAATAAAATATTCAAGTCTTTTAATTTCGTCAGAAACGGAACTATGATCATAATATGATCAGAGGCGGATTTAATAAAAACATTAGAAGAGGGTTCCCCGGATCTAACTCTCTAATGTTACCTTTCACCTGACAGCACCTCAGTTTTCAAAGATATTTATGTGACTATTTTCTTGCATAAGGAAGGACTACGGCCTAAACAAACAAAAGGTTACGTTTAAGGTTAAGTGGATATGTAATAGTATCGTTCTTTTAAAAATAGAAATAGTTAAAACATTTTTCATGAGCTGGATGTCCTCGATCGAATTCTACCGAAAAACAAAAATAAATAGAACAAAAATATTGAGCCTCAGGGGTAATTTTGTTACGTTTATTGAATAATTTCCAGATTCATGCCGTGTTTTAGAAATAAATAATGTCTTAAACATACCTCTTTTGCTTAGTATAAATTATAAATATATTGACATATTTTGGATTACTTGTTTTAAATGCTTGTATATCCCTAATGAGCTAGATGAAGCTCCGAGACAAGCAGCAAGGACCACCACAAAGAGGAGGTCCTCAAGGATGCCGAAGACAGGATGTTGGCGCGGTATCAAGCCGCACTAATGACAATGGCACTAACTCAGCTGTCTGTCTGGAGGCGCCTCTCCGCTTTGTATGCGTCACTCCCGCGTCACGTCTGACAGCCAGAACAATACCTCCGGGATGACAACATTATTTGAGGATTATGGAAATGGTGCGGTCTCTGTAGTCGGGTAGTGTTAGCTTCTTCTGATTTTGAATGCTGCGTCGGAGCTTGTACTGTTTGTGTTTCCTCCGTCGTTTCCTTTCTCAGAGGCGTCACTCATGACGAACATGAAGCGTACAATAATTTTCGTGTGTAAATCGTTTATTTAACTCCGAATGGGAACTTTTACGCGAAAATAACTATGCATCCAGATTATATTATAAACATTGCATTATAAATATGCCGGGAAGCTATTATAAATTTTATTAAATACCTAACTTAAATTAATGATTTGTTGTTAACTTAATGACTAAATAGACGATGCTACAGTAGGAATCATTTTGGGTGGCGGGATGGCCGAGTGGGCAAACGCGTTAGAAAATACGCGTTGCCCATGGCAACGTATGATTGAGAACCGAAACATAGCAAGTTCAAAACCCGGAGCCAGGGGAAAAATTTAATAATACTCGGTATCAATCCCCCACCCCCTCCCCTGGCCCGGGAAACCCCGTATAGCCTAACAGGCGAGGAAGGGGAGCACCAATAAAAAAAAAAAAAAAAAAAAAAAAAAAAAAAAAAAAAAAAAAAAGTAAATAAAAAAAAAAGTAGGAATTATTTTTTTTTTTATCTGCCAAGTATAATTAGGTTAGGGATCATTGATGAGTAGATTACTCGTTAAGGAAAACTATTTCTTAATCATGATATAATTGAAAAAGTCCAAACAATCCCCCTATAGTTTATAGTAAACATTTACTACTAATCTCCTCACATAAGTATGATTGTTAATTCATTTAACTTCAGTTCGTGTAACTACGCCTTCATTGGGCGTCCTAAATTTTACCTATCACTTTTTTTTTATTCTAATTTAATTGGAAGACCAAATAATTTATTTAAAAGTTTAGCAACGCATCTTCCATATTCTTTTTTTAATTCTCATTACTATCTCATACAATTTACGTTTCGGAGCTGTTTCCCAGTCCCAAACCTCAACTGCGTTTGCTATTCTCAAACCTCTTATAAATTCTCGATCACATTATTGTATGCCCTGATTTTAAGTAAGATGATAATAAATTTGTAAATTTTTTAACATTAAATTCCTAGCCCCTCATGTCATTTACACAGTTAGGACAGGGATAACTTCCCCCTCCACCCTCGGAAGGACAGCATTACCAATCTTTTTTCAAATCCCATACAAACGCTCGACCTTGGGATTAAGTTGATTATAATGCTAACCGATTCACCACAGGTGACCGTTCCACATATTCGTATGTTTCCATGCTGTACATATTTTTGTTGTCTGGAAATGTAACATGTCATGTTACATACATGATTATTTCTCCAGCCTAAAAGCTAGGTACTTATCGAACTACTAACTTTAACTTTGAAAAAAACGTATGGACCGAGCTAATTGGAGAAAATAAATATATATGAATTAATATATGAATCTGAATCAGTGAAAGATAAAAGCAATATAATTTGGGATTTCAGCATTTTGATTTGAAAAAAAAAATTAAAAAAGGGATAAACTTTTAGGTATTGTAATCATCTAGTTGAAAATATCGTGATGAGCAGTAAACCAAAAGCTATCAAGGTTCTCTAATATTAGAATAGCTCAGCACCGAACAATTTTTCATCAAAATTTTATTTGTTTCTTTAAATTACAAATCTATCTTTATCCAATAAGTCTTATAAAAATTGGTGATAACTACCAAAACTACGAAGAGAACCATGGTTTTGCTCTAAACAATTTATCATATTCTGAAGCGAAGAACTTATTTATAAATATATACCTGTTACATGTATGACTCGTACATATAAACATTTATTTTGATCCCGGCATAGTTTGTTCTTCTCATCAGGAAGATGTTCTTCCCATCAATAGAAAAATCAAATTTAAATGCAAATGATGTTTTTTAATTGAATTTCTCATGGCTATAAACTAAATCAATTCTTCATATGAAATTTAATAAGATGAAAGGACATATAAAAATAAATAAGTAAAAAGATGAACTCGTCTTTTATAAATGGGAAGTGGAAAATGAAGTGATCACTTAACGCTCATGTGCGCTGAATAATCATTACCAGTGATCTGTTCAACATGTCTTCTTTGTAAGAGTTGGAATCTAAAAATAAACTTCATACGTTTTATATCTAAAGTAACCTTACTTATATTTAATTTAAATATTTTCAATTTATTTTTATATATGTAACAGTTAAATAAATTTAAATATTATAGTTAGCTTATGCTTTACATGTTATCCATAGTAAAATAGTTTTAGTAACTTACTTACTGATTCTATGCTTTGATTTATTTATCGACAATAATATTATTGTTATAATATTATTATAATATTATAATATTATTATTATTATATATTGGTAGATCTGTAATTGATTGTTTAGTTTTGAAATGGCGCACTTTTCCTAATTTCACAAGGAAGCTCAAAAACTGTTTCACATCTCAACAGTTTTTTTTTTTTTTTTAATTTTTGTTTAAATGTATAATTTATTTATATGCTTGTTGAATTTGCCTCTATCCTTTCTGGTCATTGGCTTTTTGGTTTTGCAATATTATATTTCTCGTTAAAATCCGGATTTCCTTAATACTTTTTGTCATTCTCTTCATCGTCTTTCAATAAATCGTGTATTCTTTCTTAAAATTTTTCGCCAGATCTCGCCACTTGATATTTTGAACAATCCATTAAAATATGTTCTATTTTAATGTAGAATTTTTAATTATACGATACTTCATATAATTATGTATAAATTATGCGAAATTATCTGTTTCTCTTTAATATATGCGCTTCCTGCCGTTTATTGGCCATATTATCAAGAGGTTGTAAAAACTTTTTTCTTCTTCATGAATGTATTGAAGAACCTTCGCATAGATTTTGCCTTGGAACAGAATGAAGATGTGCCATTTTAACTATAGATTTATAGTAGTAGAACTCATGATCTCAATATTTAAAAATATGTACCCTTTCATAACTAAAGGATTCAATTTTTAACACTTAAAATATATAGGTGTAGAAAGAGTCTGTTTTTCTCGAAATCCTCTTTTTTTTTTTTTTAAGTAACGCAGTAATGCTTTATCTTTAAAGCATATTGTACGTCATTGGTTTATTATTTGAATGTTTACCTAACTATAATAGTTCAGTAAATTATAATATTAGAGATATGTTTAAGATTTTTTACATAAAGTAATAGAAACGATTGTGTTTGTTATTTGTTGAAGCGAGTCCAGTAGTTTCTTGCCCATCTAATTGTTTGTTCTTTTTCTGTTGTTGCAGGTAAGTAGCCAAGTTTTTGACAGCCACCGGAGACGGACAAAAGGCGCTCAACTATTGATCAGAGACGGCTAGCAATTGTGGACATTTGAGGTGGAGAAAAGAAGGAAAAGCATAAAGGATATTTTAGTTAGAAAAGTATATATAATAAGAACAATGGTCTAGGGCTGTAAGTGACGGGTCCTTCTTAGCTGTCCGGAGGGTGACGACGGGTTATCTGAGTGTCAGTCCCAGGCCTCGTCCTAACTAGCCTCCTTCCCGCTCTGTCTTGTCGGATCCGGCCCGGAGGACCACTTTCTATCGGCCCTTGATAATAACATCAGCACCCTCTTTGATTGTTTCATAAAGGGGGCACTAATGCGTCTTGAAACGCTATTATAATTAGGAGTATCCGGGTGGTCATTTATTGTAGTTGAGTATTTGAATATTAGCTAGCTTCCTATCGTCACATTGTTTCGAAGATTAATTATTTTTTAGTAGCTTATCATTATTCACGAATTTGAGACTGCGTAGCTCTAATATGAGAATATAGATTCCCACTTCTTTGTAAACTTATGAAGTTTGGATAAAACTTGTGGGTTTTGGGATGATGTTCTGATTATCACCCGATAGACCGATGAAAACTGTAAACTGGACACTACTCTATTATATTTCCTATAGTTAGTGTTGTTTTGTACTGTTGGCATTGATGTGCTTGCTTTTTGGCCGTCTGTTATTCTGTCTATCCCATAATAACTACGATTTTTTCCACGTTATTTCTCTGAGTGACAGAAATAGTTCAGCGTGAGATAAATAAGAAATTACAGTATTTTCTAATTCTTGAACTGCGTTGGCTGCTCTATCGTCCATTTCTTTGCTTACTATGCCAATATGACTAGGCACTGATATAAAACCATTGTTTTCATAGCTAATTTCATACTACGTAGTTGGTTGTAGATTTCCCTGACGATTAGATTTTTTGCTGCTTTGTTGAGCTTTAAGAATCCGGGCATAACGCTACATATTGTTAGCGGGAGTATTTAGAGCCCAAGGAGCTAGATTGCCGTCACTTTGCATAATTTGGTTCATTTTGATCTCAAGCTTGATTTTCTTATTGACCCAGATTTTTGTTCCAAAAATAAAACTGAAGATGATGTCATAACTGCTGCTATTATGATGTGATTATGTGTTATGATTAGTGTTTCAAGTTTTTTAATTTTTTTTTTTATTGGGATAGTAGGATAACAGAAAATTGGTTTTAAATTTACATAACGGCCATTTAGGAATGGGTTTGGGAACGGCATTTAGTTAATACCCGAGATGCCTAAATAGGAATCAATCAAACATGAGAGGTTTCTCCGGCTCCGGGTTGACATTTGGATACGGACCCCCGCAAAGTGAAACCAGGCCCGCTGGTGTAAATAAGGCCTCCATGTGGTTCTCCTTGACGTCCCTAATCTCCAGAAAAGATTAAAAGAAGAAATAAAGATTTACGAGGGATAGGAGCCGTGTTCCCTGTCACCTAGATCTTTTTTTCCACCTCCGTTATCTAGGTCATGAAGCATTCCGTCAGTCGTCAGTCAGCCTCCGGTTTTATATAAAACGTTCACTCGGAGGGAGTGGTGTAATACCTTTCGAAAATTATTTCCTCGAATAGAAAAAAAATCGTTCGTGTATTCAATTCTTCGAGTTCAGTTTGTGAGATTACATTCGATTCACGGAACTTACTTGATTAATACAATGAGCGATGAATAAAGCGAATAGAACGGTATAGTGTAGTTTCACTAATGCAGAAAACGTAAGGGCGATACATCTGGAACGATATTATCAGGAGAGAATGCCTGAAAAGGATGTTCCAGAATTTTATGTAACACGATTAGTCATAATAATAAAACAAATTTTGGAAGACTAATTTTTTGAATATCAAGAAAATAGTAACCTATAAATATACCATCAATAATCAAGAGCGTCCGGAGCATTTCTTCAAGGGGGAGGCATGCTGGTGAAATTATTATGACCGGGAGAGGGAAATTAAGGAAATTAATTTTTCAAATAAACCTAATTGATATTTGAAAATTAAAATATTTGTTTATATTATACTTAAATAATATATTAAATGAATACGAGTCTATTTAATTTTTAGTGTTTTCTTTCATATTTTCTGGGGGCGGGGGGGGGGGGGGGCAGCCGCCCACTGGGGAAGCCCACGTTAATTTTATTTAAGTAGTATCGAAATAAATAATTTGATATATCGAGGTTTTAATTTGAAAAGTCAGAATGAAAATATTGAACAGAAATAGTCATACACACCGACTTAAGGTCAGGCCACACATGTCCGCACCGCATCCGCATTTGCAGCACGGATCTGATTCATTTACGAAGGATAAATAGTAACCGTTCATACACGCGGATGCGGATGTGGTGCGGACGTGTGTGGCCTGACCTTTAGGCATAACTATAGGTAATATGTAAGTTAAATTAAAAATATTCTGAACATAACCTATATTAGTGCTGCGGTGCGGACATGTGTGGCCTGACCTTTATCGATAGTTTTTTATTTTTTATTTGAAAATAATTAAAGAAGATAAGAAAAATTCTTATCTTCTATATGTATTCAAAAATAAATCACTAAAAATCTGGTGCGTGCGCGCAACACACAACTTTCACTTACCAACTTACTTAGATTAGAAATCAATGCGTTTTCTTAACTGCCACTTCTCAAATGAACAGAACATCTTTAATTATAACGCATTGGTTTGTCATTAAAGGCGTACGGCGCATGTGTGAGCTCAAGGTGTTTCATGAGTTGACTGAATATTTTTCTTTTTTTCTCCTGTATATGTTTACTTGATTTTCTTCATATATCATATTTAGCCATTTCTTATTTTTAGGCGTGATGAGAGACAGTTAATTTCGCAATATAAACTAAAACAAAGGTATTTTATAGGAAAACAAAAAAGGCCCCTTCCCCATTTAAGCCCCCTCAGAACATTTTAATAATGAATAAAACTTACCTGATATTAAATAACAACTAATTTTCATTAAACGTAACGAATTTGATAAAAATCGGTAAAGCCATTTTTGAGATAATCGATCAAAAAGGTAAAAATTGGAAAAAAAAATTATGAAATAAAGTGCCCCCTCCGTTTGACCAATTTTGATGAAATGTTGGCTATCACATCTTTGGCATATACATACATCAAATACCAAGTTTGATCAAAATCGTTAAAACCGTTTTTGAGTAAATAAAAAAAAAACACGTGAAAAGATACAAAATTTATTAAGTAAAGTCCCCCCTCCTGTTGATCAATTTTGATGAAATTTTTACAGTCATATCTCAGGAATATAAATACATCAAATACCAAGTTTGATCAAAATCGTTAAAACCGTTTTTGAGTAAATAAAAAAAACAAGTGAAAATGATACAAAATTTATTAAGTAAACTCCACCGTACGGTTGATCAATTTTGATGAAATTTTTACAGTCAAATCTCGGGCATATAAATAGATCAAATACTCAGTTTAATCAAAATCGTTAGAGCGGTTTTTGAGAAAATCGAAAATAACCTAAAAATTTATTATATAAAGTACCCCCTCCCTTTGAGCAAATTTGATGAAATTTTCGCTGTCACATCGCGGGCATATACATACTCTAAATACCCAATTTCAGGTTCGCACGGTTTATAGTTTTGAGCTAGTCTGTTCACACACACTCACACACACACACACACACACACACACACAGACACACACACACACACACAGACCATTTCGCGGGACTTGGTTATTTTGACTCAGGGGACCCCAAAACGTGTATTTCCGTTGAAAACCGGAAGTCGAAAATTTTCACGATCGCAATACTTCCACTTACTATATATTTCATATATAGGTAAGTGAAAGTAAAAACTAAACATTTATTATGAGAGTTGATTAAAATGGATGGTTATAACAACTAAACCTAGTTGAAACATTTAAAACTAAAAAAACTTGCAAAACTTTAATAAAAATAATCAAACTAGTATTTTAGAAATATTTAAAATTAAAAAATTAAAATAATGTTATTTTGATGTGCTTATTGGTGGGGAAGGGTGAATTTTTTTTCGTGCAGATATAGTTGTGTTTTTCTATGATAGTGTAATTTAATTACTATTCACGTTCAAACGAAATAATAATATGGGTAAAAAATATGTTTTTTTTTTTTATTTCTATCATAACTGTCGTAGCAGTGCTTCAATTGGAAAAGACAAATATTTATAAATTCATTTACCTATGCTTTATGCCTGATTTGTGTTGCTGAACTACTTCCTTGCGTTCGGTCGGAGAAATGATGGAAGATAAAAATTATTCTTTCCATATAATTTATTAATATTATTCACATAGAATGCTCCCTTATTCTGGAACCCTTAAGTTTAGTTTCCTAAGACCTTTGAATACTAGATCTGCCGGTCTTTTAGGTAACTCTATAGAACTACTTCTTTGGTACAAATCCTTTATTTACAGAATTCCTTACGGTACCGACTCTTTTCGAGCATCCTTCAAACATCTCAGTTACTCAATCCTAATTCTTGAGATGAAATATGAATCTATGTTTATTCAGGCGTGCTTGAGATATGAAGTATTCTGTCTATATGTACAAAGTATATCTAGGAACGGTTCATTATTGATTCAGCCTGTTTCTCTTGAAATTATTCATCTGTTTTCTGTAATTATTTTAACAGTAACTCTTAAATTAAATCCATTGAGAATAACATTTAAATCAATACTATTTAATTCCATATCACCCTGTTATATCACAAAGCCTGTTAAGGTTATTTTATTTATTTTGAAAATCTACAAGAATAGCAATATCACCGTGAAAAACGGCCACTTTTTTTTTAGATATGTTATTCATTAAATATTTATCGCTTACTTTTTAAATATGTAAGATTTTTGGTATGGCAAGTTATATAACGAAAAATGAATTAAATGAAAAAAAAAATAAAATTTTGGTGAAATTAGCCAGTTCATGTTTTAGTTTAAGAGGTATCAACCAGTGTATATGCTGAACATATCTTCAGAAAATATGATCCTTTTTTTAAGTCCAAACATTATCTGTTAATGCCGTTGGTTTTGGAATAGTTAAAATTTGTAAAATTCTAACGTTCAGACTGAAAATGTTGCAGTATTAAAGTTTTTTCTTTAAATTAGTTATTTACTTGCTTGATTTTTAAAATTAAAAATCATTATGCTTTGCAGCAGTAAAGGCTCTGGAGTAGCATATTTCTTTTTCTTTTTTCTCACTTGTATGTAAATGCCTCAGGTAAGAAAGTGGTCGGTAATAAAACATTAATAAATAAAATAAAGTAGAAATGTGTTCAAATGAAACTATAAATGTTTAAGAATTTTAGGAGTTGAAAACTAGCAGATGAGTGCCAATTAGGATATTTTGTAAAATGGATAACAGTAATTGTCTTTTTTCTATTCATTCATATATTTTTTTATAGCTCCTCATATTTCTGTTCTTTCTTGAGTTCCCGACCCAGTAATTTTCCGTTATACTGCTGAAGTACTTTTAAAGGTGCCTTGATATTATTGAAATTTTTATGTGAATTTCAGGTTCTGCATTATTCTCGGTGATGGACTCATCTGTGAATTGAGTAGTGGATCTTAAACTCTAAAAATAAAAAATAATATCGTAAATTAATCATTATTCAAATATTGTCACCGTTCTGGAGCGTCCGCAGGTGTAAGGCTGATAAAGAACAGATTTACTAACTGTTTGGAAGATTCAAAACAGTTTTGAATTTTTTTTAGAAATTCTCTGATTTTTTGTCTATTTAGAGTTCCATGCATTTAAATAGTCTATATCCTTTGCATTGAAGTTAATTTATCTATTTAGCTAAATATTCCATTCTCGAAAAATTGCAACCTGCTCCAGAAAACATTAAAATAATTGTCCTAATTTTAGAATTTTTCTATTCAGGGGTTGCGTCTATGTGCGAGAAGGGTGTATCATATCTATTTAATCCCAATCCTTTTTTTTATAGATAAATATGTAATTTTTAATATTTTTTGTTGGTTTATTTTTTCTTGATATGTTTTGTGAGCGTATGGTTCAACCCCCACCTCCTTCCAACCCCTCTTCCCACCCGCCTTTCCTTGAGCGAACCCTTGGAGGCCGATATAGGCGGTGGAGGAGACAGACAGCGGAAGAAGAGGAGAAAAAGATAATTGATGGAGGTAGCAGGTGTTTGAAGGGCAATCAGGGGACAATTGGATCGGACTTATTGTGGACCAATCAGCTGGCTCCCTCAATGAAGGATTGTTATGCTAACCTCGGCTCCTCCTCCTCTTCTTCAGTAATTAGGTTTAAATCGATCCTTCCTTCGCCCGTTTCCACTACCCCTGTCAGCCCCCGCATCTCCGCTAATATCCGAGCCCGATGTAAATTTCCAAAGAAAATATTCTTCAAAGAGAATGAAAATATTCCAAGGAACTCGAGGAGAAAGTACTTTAAGAAGTACGTTAAAAAAGGCTATGTGTCCTTTTTTTTGTTACAGAATAATTATAAAAATAGCAAATATGAAGTTTCATTTACTCGTCGAAGAGTTAATCTCTCACCAACACTTACGGAAGAAGTGAACAAGGAACAATTTTTGTATGACTCAGTTGCACTTTTTTAACACGTAATTTCGCAATTCTGAGGACCATAGCGACATACAGTCAGAACAACGGCTTTGTCAGTCGGTTTTATTTATGCTTGTTCGTCTTACGCAGAAATGCACTTAGAATATTTGATACATCATCATTTTTACTAGCAGAACTTCCTATGGATTTACCAGCGACGTACCTTTACCTTGGGCGTCCGCAGGGAGGGGCAGGGGAGGACAGCAGATAAATTAAAAAAAAAAAAAATTGAATTCCTTTTTGGGTTTTACCATGTTGAGACTTATAATTCGAGGGAATTATATTTCTAATTATAATAGAGGGTATATGTCCGATAAATAATAGTTAAGCGCAAGAGTAGAACATTTTTTTTTTTCATGAATTTAAAGTCTGATTTAAATTTAGGTATTTTGAAGTTTTATAAATATATTACAAATAAAAGTAAAAAAAAAAAAAAATCTCTAGATAATCTATACTATTCTTTGCGCCCAAATATAAAAATATCGCAAGTAAATAAAGCATTATTTTCTCGTAAATGTTGGGTGTAATTTATATTGCCATATATGGCAATGTTGTTACTGCCATATTTTTTTTTTTTTTTTTTGCTGCTTTTAAATAATATTTATTTTTGTTATGTTGAAACCTCACAGATTTTATGGATTTTTTGTGTAAGTAATCTCTTATTATTTCTTAGCTAAGCTTAACTAATGACGAGAAAATTAAATTTTTCAATTTTCGTAATCCTTAAAATTATTTTTAGAACTATGTTTTCTTTTTAAACCAAGGAGGCAAACAAGATTGATTACAATCTTTAATAATGATTAAATTAATATGTATGAAACGAATTTAGATAAGTTTTATTTCTCCTTTGAAAAATGGAGCACTTATTTATTTGTTTTTGCTTTTATTGTTTTAATCTAGTTCATTCTCTACACTTATTAAGCGAGGAATATGAACACACACATTCTTTATCGAAAATTTTTGACTAAAATATTCGTTTCACAGTTTAACTAGTTCTTATTTTTATAATTTTAATAAATATATAAATTACGGATTTATAATGTTAATTATCTTAACTTAATAACTAATCATTATTTATATGTCACGACAAGGAAAACTTTTGTTTTATTTGAAGATTTCTTTTTTTTTATTTTTTCTCCTGATATCTAAACCAAAACATCTTTCATACGTGGCCTCCAAACAACTCGAGTAACCTTGTCATATGCCGTAAGTTTGTTTCCTTTCTCTGCGTTTTAAATCACATCTTTCAAGGCATGTCAGATTTTTTTTTATATATAATTAGATTTATATTAAATTTAAATATTTTGGCCTCGCCCGCGTTGTTAGATCTCTTAGGTACGATACGGAAATGTTTCAATTTGGAAGATTGATAGGGGGTAATATTTATCTTTAAATGGCGTTCAAATTTTACTAATAATTAGGTTATTAAGATCAAAATATCCAATAAAGTAATTATCAAGTAAATTAATGGTAATTTTTGGTGTAAACGTATTGTCAATTCACGTGTTCTCCTTCAGAATTGTAAGTTAAAATGCTCATACAAGTGCGAAGTTATTTTAAATCTCGTTCGTATTACAAACCGCTGTTATCGATTCCTGTTCGCGATATCATCGTTCAGTCTAAAACGTGATTGTTTAAAGCATAAAGCCCCGAGTAGAATTCGTTTCTATTATATCCCTTACAAATATTTATTATATAAGAAATCCAAACGAATACCCGGGTATTAAATAAGTGGAGCCAACTTCATTCCTGGAACACTACTTTAAGAATAACTGACTATAGGAATTTCAAATATAATAATAATATAATGGTAAGCAAAAGTCGTGTGATGTGCGCACTGCACCAGATTTTGTTCACTTCAATTCTTTCTCTTCCCTTCAATCAATAACTTATTGTGGGTATGAAGCATAGTTTCCTTGCAATCGGAATGTTGAAATATCACTTATTTACAGCATAAGCAAGCTGGATCCAAATGAAAATTAATTTCACATTCCGAGTCCGCGTTTGTAACTGTCCTTAGTGAATATGTCCTGACGACATGTCAATCAGTTTCAATATTTGAAAAACGGTGACAGGTCGATGGAAATTCGCAATAAAAAGGGCACTTCCGGAAAGGGGGCCATTACTTTGGCCGCTAGGACCGTATACAAGAGGAACTGATTGATTTAGCTGGCCGTGTTGTTTACGAGGCAGCCCTCAGCTGTGCACCGCGATAATGTGAGCATCCTTCAATCAGCCGTAGTCGGTGACTTACTGCCATTGATATCGCCTCGGATTTATGTTAGCTTGGTCTGCTCCGCTTTTTATGGCTGATTTTCCAATCCACAACTCACAGCGTGACATCTTTTGATAAGTTAATTTATGCTATTTATATTTATTTGCTTGTTATGCTTTGAATTTATGTTCTGATGGAAGGTTTTTCTTCAATTCTGGAGGTAATATCCAAAGTTAATATATAACCACTGAACTCTTAAATAATCTTTATTTTCTACTTGTTGGTTAGTTCATAGTAAATTTTAGGTCATGGACGGAATTCACCACATATATCAATTTATTGCCTAACACTCATTTCGGCCATCTTGAGGATAATGCTCTTTATAATAAGAAAAGGAGGACCTTTTCTTGATGAAGTCAATTTATCACTTATTTATTTTTTTTTTTTGGAAAGATGAATTTCATGTAAGCGCAGTACTCATAATATGGATCTTGGTTCTACAGCCCACCCTCCCCCTATTGACGCCAGGAATACAAAAATGAAAAACTAAGGTTTGCCATTCATCGCTAGTCCAGTGCAAGACTGGTCCAACCTAAAAAAAAAAATTAGGAAAGGCAATAAAAGTTATTCTTTTCCTTTCCTTAGATATCCATTGCCTGATTTACCCCATTTATAAGAATGTTTTAGGAATTATCACCATCACGGTACATGAAACTCGGAAAATAATGCGTAAAAAAAAAATCTATTTCGATTTTAAACCTGAAATTTTATGATCATTAAGGGAGGGGAGTGAGGAACTAGGAACTAGGAAGTCTCTAAACTTTTTAAATAAATAAGTAATTAAATACAAGTTTAAAATAAGTTCAAAGAATTTAAATCATAATTCGTAAACGACTGTTTTAAAAATAAAATTAAACAAATAGAACACTCGTAAATCATCAATAGACAAAGTCAAATTGTAAAGAGTCTCAACTAACCATTTTCCACTCGATAGAATTCTATTTCCGTTAAAGAAAAATCTCATTAAAATTAAATTTTTGCCATCTTTCTTTTTCTATATATATAAAAAAATTATATTCTACATAAAGAAAAAATTCACTTTCTATTTAACTTTATCATGTTGTGTGATAAAGAAATCATACCTTGCCTTGTTTAATTTTCTTTCACAACGATAAATATCAAGAAATTGAAATAATAATTGTAATATTTGAGTCTTAAACCTTAATTAAATAGCTGCAAAGAAAATATTTTGAAAGATATCAATAGAAATCAGTTTAAAATTAATGTTTCGATACATAAATAGATACGATACTCCTTAGGGAAATCTATTGCCATTCCTGGAAAAGATTATATAGCATATCGATTACCGAACCAAAGAAAGTCTTTAGCAAGCCAAATCACTACAGCCCTGACTAAACATGGTATACCAGGAATTCATAGATATATGGAGATAAGAAGAAAATATTGTATTAATCTGTTGAACAAAGGTTGGGCTTATAGACTTCCGAGAAGATGGTCCTGGCATGAACGCCAGATCTAGATTTCTCACACTGTACTGCCTTCGGCACATTCACAAATAGTTTACAAATGGGTTATTTACGGACTGTTAGCAACAATTCCATCCAATCTATTAGCAACACTAGTTGGAACTACCCGGTGACATTGGAGATAATCACTTGGATAGCAATTAATGATGGCTAGACCTCGCCGCGCAGGGACCACTTCAGATTTTCCTCCCGCCGCTCCACTCTAATTGAAGCCATTCCTAGTTGCAGGTATTTTTCAATTGCCTCTCCAATTAATAATCATTTTCTAGTGAATAGTTGTGAATCTATCTGTGTTATTTCGTTTCTGCTTCATTAAAACATTGGAATCCCGCTGTGACAGTGATGATTTATTTACAAACGAAAGCTTTTGTTTATAACTAGAGAAATTTTGAATTTGATATTATTTCTGTTTGGTGTAAAGCCCACTAATCACCAAACTCTATATTTTGAAAAAAAAAGAAGTTTTTTTGTGTAATTAACGTCACTTTATGCCACTGAGGCTAGTCGGACGATGCTAAAGAGTAAGTCCTAAATTTTGCCTATCGAGGTATACATTATTAGGATAGGGATCTTTAACGAGTACCTGACACGATAGAGGCTCTGGACCTCAATTTTACGTCCTATCCGAGAATCGGCATAACCAAGATTTTTATAATCTTTTAAAAATCATAGGACGTCCTGCCGGACTACGAACGCGCCTCATGGGTTTCATAGAATGTCATGCTAATTACTAGACCACTGGTGATTTTTATAAGTTAGCTAAAATATTATTAAAAGGTGATTGAATCTCCATAAATAACGAAAAGAAACTAGGCGTTTCCAGTGTGTCAGGTTATATATAAGGCATCGGATAACTCATAAGTACCATTTTTTTTTTACTTCCCTGGCAGATTACGAGTAGCCCATTCAAGTGTACAAACTGTAATATTAACTTCTCGCACTGAAATGAGTTAAATGAAAGTGATATCGTCATATTAACCGTCATGCCCGACAAATTGACAAGCTGATACCCGGAGCTGAGTAAGACGGGATCACCTTGAGAAGAGGTGAAACAGTAATGGACAGGTAGATGGGAGATGGGCACCATGACAGGAGCTACACTAAATATGATAGGGGACAGGGCCCCAGTCATCAGTCGCATCATCATTACTGATTAACCAGCGCTGGTAAAACAGCCACTGTACCCCCGCCCGTCATAAATTGATGTCACCCCGCCCACGTCACGGCCAATTATTGACTCGGTGTCAATCCGCTGTCATTTGTGACGCTCCTTAAGCCCCTGCCTTTGTGAGCACTGCTAGCGTTCGCTATTTTCGATCCTTTGCTCTCATAGCTCTAAAACGCCCGACCGTTTATCTCGAGTTACTAAGGATTATTAATTGATTTCTTGGATGTTACTGTTTTAGGTTTAATAGGTACAAAAAAAAAAAAAAAAAAAATTAAAATCTTCCTCAGTTCTGATGGACTATTATCATCGTGATCAGTCAAAATAAATGACCTTTTATATAACACATTGAAGAAAAAAAATTGCATTTGGAAGTAATTTAACATTGATAAAATGTCATGATATTAAAATGAATATTCAATATGTGGAAACAGGACTATTTGGAAAAAGTTCACTTTTCGATTTATATGGTTGACCTATAAAAATTTCCATCACAAAGATCTTTTATTTTATTTTAATGAAATTTCTTGTAAAATGCTCTAAAACGGCGGGAATCCTTAATTTCATGATTTCAAAAGATATAAAAGTCTAAACAAAAAATGAAAAAATAAAACTATAAAACCCTATAAAACTTGTTACTTAAGCATTCTGCATATGTTACTTGAATGTTTTCATTATTTTTCAACGTATTTTTTTCTCAAATTGTTTGAGAAAAAAGATATTCAATTAAGTAAATACAAATTAATATTTGCCTCGTTCACAAAGTTACACGATATAAGTATTTTATTTTTCCTTGGTCTTCGCGTCTACCCTTGAGGGTCAAGCCGTTGCCGTGTATTATATTCTGTTATAATATGATGCTTGTTTTATGTACTGAAATAGGGTAAATATTTTTGTATCGGTGTCTTAAATATAAGATGAAATATCTATTATTTTCCAAATTATTAATACGTATAATTATGCATAATCTTATACCGGAACGAAGTAAGTATTAATAATAAAGGAAATACTTACAAAAAATAAACAGATTTATATAAACGAAGAAAGAAATAAATAAACAGATGGAGTCTCCTGTATTGTAGTGGTAGCATGGCAACCTACTATACTAAAGATCGCGGTTTCGCGTCCCGAGGAGGCCCTAGGATTTTTTAATGGGGGTAAAAAATCCTTGGCTATGCCGCCCCTTGGATAGGACGTAAAATGGAGGTCCCGAGCCTTTTAAAGATCCCTATCCTAAGTATACCTGGATAGGCAAAATTTAGGACTTCCACTGTAGTATCGTCCGATTAGCCTTAGTAGCATAAAGGGACTTTAAACAAACAAACAAACAAACAAATAAATAGATGCAATTAAGACGATATGGTGGTGATGAACATTGCAGTTTTACGTCAATCATATAGAACAAACACATCTTTTATTTAAAATTATAGTTGCACACATCAATATTGATAATCATATTATGATGGCGTATGGCAATATAATACAGAAGGTGGGATCAGATATTATCTTATTAATTGGAAGCCACTATCAGAATTTCAATTTCGTATCTATAAGCGATAATGAAAGGTAATGAAGATGGTTTCAGCTATATCGATACGACAATATATATATATATATATATATATATATATATATATATATATATATATATATATATATATATATATATATGTATACATATAATAAATAAACGAAGATTTTATTCGTGCAGAAAGAGTTTTTTGTCTTATTGGAGAAAAAAAAAATAACCTTGTAGATTATTAATTTATAATTTTAACTAAACATAATCTTAAGAATAATATAAAAATATGCTTGAATTACTTTTGTGGACCTCCTTGAGTTACCATAGTAACTCCTTTCTTTTTATTAATATACTCTTATGGTTTTCTTTTATCATAAGTGTATATTAATAAAAAAAAATACATAATACATTATATAATATTTTTTATTTGGAAATTGGTATTATCTCTATTCCCTATTATATATCCCATACCTTGCTCTATTTCCAACCATGGGGAACTCCATGGGAGAGAACAGATCGCGCGACGAAGCCGCCAATAGGATTAGCCCGAGAGTAATGCCGCTAAAGCTCTGGATGGAAGCGGCTATAAGCGAGTTAGTTCGCCGTAGGGACTTTCACACGCTCTGATGGAATTTGTTCTGTAAGCGATCCGGATATGACAATGTTGTTACCTTAGAAGATGGCAAACTGATTCGTTGTAATGAAACAACTAGTACTCATACTTAGACCCAAACGCACTGCTCACTGTCCAACTAGGGGCTGGGGAGAGCAGGTGTCCCCCCCCCCCCCTA
This sequence comes from Aelia acuminata, assembly GCA_911387785.2. NCBI lineage: Eukaryota > Metazoa > Arthropoda > Insecta > Hemiptera > Pentatomidae > Aelia > Aelia acuminata. The sequence continues at coordinate 72,920,413 of OU426983.1, read as the reverse complement.
GAAAATATGCGAAACCAAAACTGCAAATTAAATCAATTCATATTATTTTCTATTTTTATTAAGTAATATATGAACAAATATTTTACTTTTTAAATATCATTACGTTTTATTTTAAAAATTAATTGAGCCTTATACAGAATACTTCGACTCTCTCCCCTGTCATAATTATTTTATCAGCCTGCTCCCCTAGAAGAAATCCTGGGGCCGCCATTGACTGCTCAACAATCTATACTTTTTTTTTTAAATGGATTTTATTAAATCTGTTGGATAGGCTTTAGTTATCAACAGGCTCGGTCCTTTCGAAATTAAATATATGTGTTGGGGTATTAACGTTGAAAATACATAGAAATGTTTTTTATTAATCAATAAATAAATGAACTAATCTGTTAGAGTATAGCGACAGTGATGCGGATACCCGTGATCGAATCCAGGCCACGACCAATCTTTTCTCTTTAGACAAAATTATTTATTAATAAGATTTATAATTAGGTAAAAGAATCGTTATTGTGATGTTTAGGACCTCATTTAACCTCCACCTAGGTCCTAGATTAGCGCTGAGATGACGCAAAAAAATGTTGACCAATTCGAGCGAGACACTGATTAGTTTTATAAATCGGAGGACATGAGACAGATAATTTTCAAAAATAGCAGAGAGGGAGGTTGACAAACGGTCCACGGCCGGCTCCTCCATCTCACCTTTAATTAGCGGGCAGGTAGGTTAGATATATTATCGATCTTTATCTCTCCCGGGAGAATGATCTCCTGTCTCCCTCAAATACTTTTGGCCATCTACCCTCTCTCTCTCTCTCTCTCTCTCTCACTCTCTCTCCCTCTCTCTCTCTCTCTCTCTCTCTCTCTCTCTCTCTCTCTCTCTCTCTCTCACACTCACTCACTCTAACTTTTCGTTCGGGAATGCTTCGTTAGGGCTATGTATCATTTTTTATTTATTAATGTTTTTTTCTTGAAGGGACATGGAGTATGTGGTTCTCTTCAAGGCGTGATGTGCCTTTGAGCTGACATTAACATACATTGATAATCTTAAGAATAAGGACGTTTACATTTTTTTAAGAATGTTGGAACTTGATAGAAAGTTGAATTATTTTACTTGTGACTTTGCGAAATATTGCGAAATAGCTTCCAAATTGTTTTTTATTAACATTTTCGTATCCGCAACCCTTGAGGAAGTTAATATGTATCCATTTGACTTTTAATGTTGCCTTGGTTCCGTGATTTTCGTAAAGAGGCTATCTATTTTATTAAGTTTTTATAATCTTCCCTTTTACTCCCTAAGGAAAGTAGGGAAATATAAGGGAATTAAACACTCTAGTAGCAAAAGACTACACTCTAGAGCAGATTAACTCGGCCTATTCTAAAAACAAATGGACAAGGGTAAATACAGATCGCTCTGCTGAAAATGCTATTGCTAATGGAGGAGGGGGGCATTCATATTGAATTCCCCAACAGACACATTTTTCAAAAAGCCCTTCCGACTGGAATTGTCTCAACGAACTATAGAGCCGAGCACGACTCCTTTCTAACGGCAGCCAAGATCCTAAAAAGTGTAAAGAGGTGCAATTTTTTATAATCTTTATTATAATAATATCAGCATATAAAGAAAAGGAATCAGAATGGAGGAATCAAACTGGAACACTAGACTGAAAATTCATGGTCAAACACCATGGCCCTGTAGGAACAAAAAGACATATCAAAGGAAGTAAAAGAAGAATATGAGTTATCCATAGGCGTTGATGTTCGAGAGGTTAAACGCCTCCTAACAAAAGAAAAAATAAGATGGATAGGGTTAAATATAGAATTAAAAATCACAAAAACTTTTAAATAAAAAAACAATTATAATGATAGGAAAACTTAAAAAATCTGGTGCGTGCGCGCGACACACAACTTTCACTTACCAACTAACTTAGATTAGAAATTAATGCGTTTTGTTAATTGCGACTTCTCAAATGAAAAGAATGGCTTTGATTATGAACAATGGTCTGTCATTAAAGGCGTACTCCGCATACGTGGGCTCAACGAGTTTTATGAGTAGACTGAATATTTTTCTTTTTTTCTCCTCTATATGTTTACTTTATTTTTATCATATCTAATATTTAGCCATTTCTAATTTTTAGGCGTAACGAGAGACAGTTAATTTCTCCATATAAACAAAAACAAAGGTACTTTATAAGAAACAAAAAAACAAACAAACAAAAAAGGCCTCTACCCTATTTAAGCCCCATCGGAACATTTTAATAATGATAAAGCTTACCTGATATTAAAGAACACCTAATTTTCAATAAACATGACGAACTTGATAAAAATCGTTAAAGCCGTTTTTGAGATCATCGAAAAAATGGTAAAAATAGGAAAAAAAATATGAAATAAAGCGCCCCCTCCGTTTGACTAATTTTGATAAAATGTTGGCTATCACATCTTTGACATATACAGACATCAAATACCCATAATCAAAATTGATCAAAATCGTTAGAGCCTTTTTTGAGTAAATAAAAAAAAACACATGAAAATTATACAAAATTTACTAAGTTAAGTCCCCCCCCTCCCCCGGTACATCAATTTTTATGAAATGTTGGCTGTCACATCTTTGGCATATACGTACATCAAATACCCCGTTTGATCAAAATCGTTTAAACCGTTTTTGAGTAAAAAAAAAAAAAAAACACGTGAAAATGATACAAAATATATTAAGTAAAGTCCCCCCTCCATTTGATAAATTTTGATGATTTTTTTACAGTAATATCTCGGGCATATTAATGCATCAAATACTTAGTTTAATCAAAATCGTTAAAGCCGTTTTTGAGAAAATCGAAAAAAACTTAAAAAGTTATTAAATAAAGTACCCCCTCCCTTTGAGCAAATTTGATGAAATTTTCGCTGTCACATCGCGGGCATATACAGACACTAAATACCCAATTTCAGGTTCGCACGGTTTATAGTTTTTAAGCTGGTCTGTTCACACACAAACACACACACACACACACACACACACAGACCATTTCGCGGGACTTGGTTATTTGGACTCAGGGGACCCCAAAACGTGTATTTCCGTTGAAAACCGGAAATCGAAATTTTTCACGATCGCAATACCTCCACTTACTATATATTTCATATATAGGTAAGTGAAAGTAAAATAAAAATGTTATAACTCCTATTCGAGTATGATCCATTTTCAATTGCATTTAGAGAAATGTATCTGCATGCAGTATTACGAAACAATGGCTGCGAAAAAAAAAGAACAAAAAAGGAAAGAGTATGCAGGAATTCGAAAGAGCGGATATAATGGCGATGATTTGGCGGGGGCGGGACTGGTGATTAAAGTCGATAGGGAACTGATTGAGATGTATCGAGTCGGGCCGGACTTTGATTGAGTGCTCGTTCCTGACTGACTCCCTCCTCGCTAACACGTATAAACGGTGTTTAAAAACTCTCCCTCTCAAACCATCCCTCCGCGGGATAGGGTGTAAAAATAAAGAGAGAGTGAGAGAGAGAGAGGAAAAAAAAGAAAAAAATGTATATATTTAAAGCTAACAGAGATAGAGTAAAATATGAAAGGGCAAAGGGAAGGCTTTTAGTAAAATTTTGACGACGGTGAGGGAAGTGCGTGACACGTGAGTGATTTAGCATTGACGGCTATCATTTGTATCTGCTCCCTCATCCTCACTCACTGAGTCGCGTCACTATTTCTGTATCAGTCACTTTGTACGACCTTTTTAGGGATTTAGGGACCAATTCTACTGCGAGATTTTTGACATCAGTTCCGTCTCTTATTTCCTATAAACCACAACAGTATTTTTCCCTGTGATAATGTCTTCACCTGTAATTAAAAAAAAAAATACAATACGGAAATATGACCAACATTGGAAAAACGTTTTTCGAAAAATTGTTAATTTTTGTAATGCACTAAAGTAATAAAGAAAAAAATGTTTATCATTATTTTCTCGATGTTGCCATAAATATTGATTAAATTAAAAAATCATAGGTTAGAAAAATCTTTTCCAAACGGAGATCTAGGCAGTCCTACTTTATCGGTATATAAGCGTCTAGCCTTGGGTAGATGTCACAGACCAAAAATTATACATAGCTTACGATACAATATATGAATTTAAAAAAAAATATTATTATTGATTTCAATTGAGGAAATAAAATTAGTCTGTTTTAAGAAATTATGATATAAGGGGTCTATCATAAAAACAGCCGCACTTAAAATATATCAAAAAGAAAGAGTTCTAGCAAATCATGCATTTGCTTACCATGCACTTGCACCTATGAAAAGACTCAGTTTTTAAGACAAATGCCCTTCAATTGCAGATATGACTTTAAAAAAAAATGGGGCTCTTTTAGTAATACGAGTATATTTGAATAGGAACTAAAAACATTGGAATGCTAGAAAGTGATTTCATCACCTCGCTAATCCAGACTGTTAGCTGAGCTGCTAGACTGACTCAGTAGTCAAGGGCTTAGTTTGAAACCTAAATAAATAAATTTTTTTGTGTCTGTCTTTTTCTTTTTCCTATCATGTGATCACGAGGTAATAATTCTAACCGTTCCAGGCGGTTCCAGATTTTTTTTCAAAGAAACGGAAATAAACATAATTCTGTTTTGTTTGTTTCATTATAATAATAAATAAAGATATCTTAAAAATATTTAAAACTAAAGAGATTATTTTCGGTAACAGATCACGTGTGAATTCAAACTAATAATTTGTATATTTAACTTAATCAACCACAATTCAAATAAATGTCACAAATAAGACTGGAAAATAAAAATTAAGGTCATGAGAAAGGAAGTATTTATGACTGACCCACATTGTGTTGCTTTGATAGCATTGTCGTTTTTCCGTGATGTTGAGCTCCATATTAATACAATTATAAATATTTATATTAATATAGTATATTGTCTGATTTTTTAAAAATATTTAAAGAAAAGTATGCTCGAGTAGTGGCTCGTAGAAGCGATGGCTACATATTTTTTTTTTTAATTTTGGGGATACTACCTGCATTATTTGGATTTTTAGTCCATCTAAATTAAAAGTAACAAAATAAGTTTATATTTAAAAGAAACGTATTTTTATTAAATATAGTTCTAATTAATATAAAACAATGTATATACTATTTGATTTTAATGGATAATACCACGCATATAACAACTTGAAAGTTGTTAAGAATAACAGTTTTGCAATAAATAGTTTTAGCTTTCTTTATAAATATTCTTTATTTCTAGCAAAATGTTTTCAGAACTTTTAACTCTCAACAGGCTATTAGTAATAAATTGACTTAAATATTTCTTAAGTATGTTGATTACTGCTCGATCAGTTATTGTTTCTGGTTACATCTATTACACATTATAGCAGATTACATATCTGTTCAGGAATATTTTAGTTATATTTTATCATTTCGCTGATTATGTACCTATTCCATCCTTAATTTGAGACAAAACTAATTTATAATTTCGATTTTTTGACATTTCTTTTGTCATTAATTTGTTTTAATTAATCAATTCGTCCTTATTTAGTTACGTGATATTAATTTATTATTCTGATATGGTCAAATAAAATATATCAAGATATTTCCAAAAATCCCGAAAGCACTTTCTGCTAGAATGTTCCAATTAGTAAAAATGAAATTGAAATAATTAAAAACAACATCTGGAAGACATTGAAGAATAACAATGAATTTCTCTAAATGTATAGAATGTTAGTAAAATTGTTATATCTTTCTGTTATTGTTATAAGTAATAGGATATAAAGTATCATTCGACGCCTTGATTGGATCTGGTAGAGTAGAGACGGAATCAAATAAAATATACGTTTCTTTTTATATTTTTCCCTTTTTGTATACATACATAAGAAATGTATCGAAATACGCTCAAAACATTGATAAGGAGCGAAAATTAAACTAAATAAAATATATGTGAAGCTAAAATTTTTGTATGTGAACAAAAAATAAGATTTAAAATTTCATGTTAAGGAGGAGAGGAAGTTTAAACATATTTTTAATATATATAAATTAATAAATTAAAGGAATTGATTAATTTAAACAAATGAATGACAAAAGAAGTGTCAACAAATCGAAATTTTAAATTAGTTTTGTCTTAACTTAAGGATAGAATAGGTACCTAATCAGCAAAATGATAAAATATATATTAAATATTCCTGAACTGATATGTAAACTGCTATAATGTGTAATAGATGTAACCAGAAACAATAACTGATTGAGCTTGTAATCAACATACTTAAAAAATATTTAAGTCAATTTATTACTAATAGACTGTCGAGAGTTAAAGGAGAGGAGAGGAAGTTTAAACTTAAGTTTATATAAATGCTTACATCGTACTCCATACTCGTTTAATTTAAATATTATTAACGTTAAAACTTTCTTTATAGGGAATGCAGAAATAATAATTATCATCTGCTATACCAAGCAAAAAATCAGTAAGATAATTAAATAAAGGCTGAAAATAATTAATATTAGGCGATGAATGGGTATAATAAACTAATGAATGCTAAAAATAACAAACATTATAGTTAAAATATGATATTCATCTTTTTTAATTATCGCTGTTAAATAGGATTATTAATCCTTAAATCAAAACATGGATAAGCAAAGTGGAGAATTTTTTTTTAATGTGTGTGAGTATATGTCCGGATTATATGCCTCAGATATGGAGTCTATTTAATTGTATAAAAATGTAAGATATTATTTTTGTATATTTATTAAATATTATTAGTATTCCTGGAGGTACGGTGAAAGAAGGAGCCGATATCGGGATTATAGAGAGAGAGAGAGAGAAAGAGCGAGGGAGGTAAGTGGCGGCTGATTGATCAGAGACAAGACGAGAGAAAGAAGGGGGGGATTTAAATCGAGGTGGTGGGGTGACCCCCCCTTGGTCGCTATGACGACGAAGGCGGCTGACGGACAGACCGTCACTGCGTATTGATCCCTCGGACAGTGACGGACCTGACGGATTATTGTCAACCCCCTCCGCTCACTCCCACCCCCGCCAATAATATCTCGGCCAATAGCCTTCCTCCTTTCTTATCTTCGGATATCCGTTTTAGACCATCTCATTAGTGAGTTGGGCTATTTGTTTGTGTGTGCATGTGTTTGTTAATAGACTCGTCACCTCCCCTCCCCCACCCCCTTCCGCCTTCAGTACACAGTGCCCTATATTCCTTGGAACCTCCAGACTTTGTTCAATATTTTTATTTAATGCTTATTAATGTCTAAAGTTGATTATCGTTAGAAACGCAATGTTGAATAGACACTTTTATATATAAAAAAAAAAATGAAAATAACTAATCTTTCTTTTAATTGCGAATTCTAATAACGAAATGATTAGGTAATGATTGTTATCAGATATATATATAAATATTTTTAATATGTGGAATATTTTTTAAATCTTTCCTTTTTCGTTGATATATAAATTCAAATTGTAAGCCTTTCTATACTAAAAATAATTACTTATAGGCGATTAATTGATTAATAATAAATAATTATAAGGGAAACAATTCTCATTTTTTTGTTTTTAAGCATTCAAAATAAGGCCATTCCTTGTAAAAACAAAAATTAAATGAAAATATATTATATTCTTAGGATTGTTTTTCAATTGGTAATTTCTTTCATCCATTGTTTTTTTTTTTTTTTTTTTTTTCATTGAAAGATTATTTACATCGTTATCGAGTCTTACACCTCCAACGTAACGAAAGAAGTCAATATTTCAATCTTTATAAAAGAATGAAAGAAGAAACTAAATTTTCTGTTTCCCAAGATTACAAAAAAATATCCCTCCGGTATAGATTTAAAAAAAAAATTGTTATAATTGAAATTTGTCCAGTTATTTTTAGTACTAACAGTGAGAAATACAATAATTCCAAGAGGGTATTTTTGCTCTTTGGTGATATAACTAACTTACAAGAGCCTAATATATCTTTACTTGAAATCATAAAACTAGACGATTAAATTAAATAATCATTTCATTCTTTAATATAAAAATTAAGATTATCCAAATTAATTGAAACATGCTCAATTATAATTTCTGTGATCGATAAAACATTTTTTACACAAGCCAAAAGTCCATTATGGTTTTACTGCAGAAAATTCTTACGTAAACCATTTATATTCCTCCGGGTTAAATGCCTGTCTATTTTAGATTTTTCGTGCCTATGCTTTATTTATAAGCAAAACATTTTATTCATATAAAAGACATGATATAATTTTAGGTACTTCTTGGTTTATGCTGCCTCACTTTTGATACTACAAAGTTAATTTAACTTAATTAATTAAAGTTATAAAATTTAGTATTTTTTTGTTAAATAACATATGTACACTCAATAGATTGTGAAATAAGCATAAGGTAGGGTAGCACATATATTCTTGATTGGCTTAGTTTTATTAAAACAGTTTTGTTTTATTAATATAGATATACAATATAAAGTTGCCGTAAAATATGTCTGACTAATTGAGAAATTACGCGATTCAACTATGTGCAAACTTAATAAGTAGTTACCAAGTACAATTACTTGCAGAAGCTTTTAAAAACAATGTTTTTTGGATCTAAACTAGATTAGGTATGTCACATGTTATCCTGCTATTTCGCAAATTACTTTGTATAATTATTTTCGCTGAGCTATTTAAAAA